>VZRO01005794.1:2506240-2636953 GCA_013397915.1 Daphoenositta chrysoptera | reverse complement strand
CCTGGTCCTGCCCGTGGTGTGGGTGAGTGACAGGCTCCTCCTGTCCCTTCTGCTGGGATGAGCTGCTTAGGGAATGCCATTTGTGACAGCCCGGTCCTGCCCGTGTCTGCTGGAGCAGGGCAGAGGTGAAGAGGGGAATGCCCGCGTTCCCTGGCCATGGTGGAGCTGTGGTGTTTGGCTGCGCTGAGCGGGGCGGGCTGGGCGTTGTTTGTGTGTCTAAGGGCTGGTCTGGGGGTTCGGGAGCCGAGCCCTCGGGGTATTCCCAGCTCTCCCGGGGGTGGCAGCTGCTGCAGGGCTGGGTGACAGCCTCTGCTTGGGCTCGGGGCAGGCACTGGCCCCGGCACAGACGCGGGGCGGGGTTTTGGGAGGGTTTGGGAGCACTGGGAGGAAAATGAGGGGTGGTGCTGGGCGGAGCGATGGGTAAAACTAATGTCTCCAACCCCGTGACTGTGTTACCGCTCTACCTCAGATTTAAAGATGTCACAGAAGAGTGCCAGCGTGGCCCTTAGAGGAGTAAACCCCTTTTCTCCTGAAGCACTCAGATGGATCCTGGTTCCTGCCAGAATAATCAGATGTGTACTTTTGACTGTTTCTCTCACTTTTAAAAGCTGCCCTTTAAAGGCTCACACTAGTGTGTTACCAGAGTGTCCCAGCCTGTTATAGAATAAAACATTTTTCCGCTCAGTAGGCACTTATGTACCTGGGACATGTGTTTTCCAAACTCTCCTGTATACTCTGTAAGGCAATGTTGATTGTGACCTGTCAAATAATCTTCCCAAAAATCCATCATTTATGGGAGCTATAAGCCCGTGCTTTGATGCTACATTAAATAACTCGTAACTCATGGCAAGAGAAGCAGCAGGAAGGGAAGATATATTGAGCTAATTAAAGGAAGGTTTCTTAAACAGTTTCTTTAACCGCTACACACTAAGCACCCATTTATCATTCTGTGCTTGTAACAGACCACGTCACATGTCCTCTCCTCAGGAGAGAAGGCCAATTCAGAACGTGTTTAAACATGTGCTCATCTCCCAGCTGGCGAGCAGAAAGTTGAGTCCTCACTGAGAAAGCCTGAGGAAGAGAGGGAACATTTTGAGAAAACACAGCATTTTTGGGTTGTTTTTTTTTCCATTCTACAGAATGGGCTGAATACTGTCTCAATAGAATGCATAAGGAAGCTGTAAAACACCCAGCACAAACCATCTGCGAAGTGGGGCACAGAAAGGTGGCAGGGACACAGAGCTGGAGGAGGCTTTCATCAGATATTCCTGGAATAGTGGACATTTTTTGCTCTTAATTTATTTGTACCTCATTCATCAGCAAGACCCTTATAAGTTCAGGCCCTGCAATACAAAAGAACAATCTGAAAAAAATTCTGGTTTTTTATGCCAAGGCCAGGATTTTTCAACAAAAGCTTTTTGATGGGAAAACGGTGAGTGAGAGCCCAGATTTCCTAAAGGGAAAAAAAAAAAAAGTATGTTTCAAAAGGGCTATCATGAAATTTTCTCAGATAAGTTTGGAGGGGAAAGATCAAGAATAAAAATTATTTTCATCATGACTGTAACATTTCCTCCCTCATTTGGAAATAACCAGTGATTTACAAGCTAAGCTGGGATGTGTGGAGGTGCAACAGAGCCCAGCACAGCTATCTCAAGTCTCCCTCACTCCATCTACTGCTTATCTTGTGACTCAGGGGTGTCTGTCTGACTGGCGTGGGTTCCTCTGTGAACACAGTTTCGGTTCTGGTTTTGGCTATTTTTAAGCCAAACCCTTTGTTCCCCAACTTCCCATTGCCCCCTCTTGCCTTTTTCCTTGATTTGGGGTATTTTGGTTTTTGAGGTCCTGATAATGTGATCCCATGCCTGCCCCTGCCCACAGAGGCTGAATGTTACTCAGCCTGGGGGTGGACTTAGGCCTCGTGCTTTTTTTGGTTGGTCTGACTTGTGGGGGGTGATGGAGATAGCACTCTGGCCCACACTTGAGCCTTTCCATCTATATATAGATGTGTACTCGTGATATTTCCACAACTGGATGGTTTAAGGGCCATCTCAAAAAACCAAGAAAGAAGGTGGTGACTGGCATGGAAAGTTTCTGCCAGTGTGCCCAGCTATTGTTCACACTTGATTCATCCTGCTGCGTGTGTTCCCCTCCTCGCCACTCCTGAGCTGCCCATCCTGACCCAGCCTGGGGCACAGTCCCCTTTGCTGCTTAAAGACATCTCCTTCTTAGCCTGGAAGTAAATCTCTAACTGCAGTGTCTGCAACACCATTTTAAACAAGCTGTTGTGAGAACCCTGGGGCCAGTGCAGCCTCTTTTCTCTATGGAAACTCGTGTCTTCTATTCTTAGCACCACCAAGTCTCACCCTGCTGCCACCCACCACCTCACCCCTACGTAAGGTTCCATTCCTTGCACCCACAACCCTTCTGTTTCACACCTTCTCTCCCACCCCTGCCTGCAGACCTCTGGCAAGGCGAGCAGCAGGGGAGTCAGAGATGCTCAGGCCTCAATGACCCAAGTCACTCAAGCACAGGCACAAAAATAAATCAAACACTAAATCTACCAAGGTTTAAAGGGACACAAAGAACAGTAGTTTACAGAAAAGTGGGCTCAGACAAGCCTAAAGGTTTTTTCAACAATTTAAACGTTTATATTAGTTACCAGCAGAGGACAGCAAGGCTTTATGCATGCAGAGAGACTGATTGCTCCTCTGCTCTGGGAGAAGAGACTGGTCAGTGTTTAGATATCCTTGGGCAAAGGCTTCCAAGGAGAACCAGTCAAGAGTGCACACAAATGTGCTCCAGGAGCAAAATGCCTTGAGATGTGACTGAGCTGTACACTTGGCACAACTATTGCATCTTCTGGATACTGAAAGCCTCAGTTCTTAAACCCGCTTGCCTTCAGGACCAGGCTCAGATTTGGCTAGAACTGTAGGATAACAATAGTAAACACCTGGAGTACAGATCACAAGGCTCAGTCTTAGGTTAGAAATACAACACCCTATTTTACTTCACCAAAATACCCAGAAGGAGATCAATTTTTTNTAGAACTGTAGGATAACAATAGTATCTAAAAAAATAATATCTAAATAATAATATCTAGTATCTAAATCTAAATAATATCTAAAATAAAGCTATTTAGTGCTATTTTACATTCTGAATGGCTTACCTACTTGCCCTTAGTTGCTATTTCAGAAGGGCAGAAACTGCAAGTTCAATGTCACAGCTGACAACCTTCAAAATTTTAGGGCACCTGCAGTGACAGTATACACCTATATTTAGGCAGCTGCCTCATACCCTCTGGTTCTTAGGATGAGGAAGAAATTTTGAAATGCGTGCAGTCATTTCTGATCATAGCTGTCCTTTTCCATGACTTCATATTCCACAAGATTTAATGACACTTTATCACCAAGGAATTACAACATTTATGTACTCCCCCATCACAGACTAACAGAAACCTCTACTATTTTGTCTTTAAAAATCAGGACAAGAGATTTCTTCTTTAAAGGACTAGTGAAAATCAAGGAGTCTTCTTTTCAGCCTTGGGAAATAAGGAGTGTCCTTTTTGAAACACTCTCAATATAACATTTTTATTTTGTTAAAAATGTTTTCCAAAAACATGAACTACTCTGTAAAAATCTCAAAATATGGAAAAATGAACAAGACTATCTCCAAATGCAATAGAGCATATGCATGTGCATGCCAAATGTGATTAGGGAGTTCATTGCTGTACTTTGATTATTCACACAGAGAGGTATTAACATCCTCGCATATCAAGTGGGACATAAATACCGTCCCATACCTAGTTTTGATTTCCATGTGCTAAAACCATCATGTCCAAATTTAAAAGGCTTAGAAAAAGAACCAGAATTGAGGCCCAGTAATTTCCTTACCAGTAAAGAGACAGAGAAATTAAATCTATTTAATTTGTCATGGAACAGATCAACAAATAACATCATAGCCTATAACAGAAATTTAAATACAAAAGGAAGACCAGTTCAAACTAGAATGAGACATTTTTTAATGACAAGACCATGTTAGGATATAATAGACTGGTACTAAGCTCTAAATCCAAACTGGATAGCATTCTAAAGAAAGTTTTACTTGCACACAATTGTAAAGCTTTTATTTTGCAGCACATTGAACTAGGTCATCAAGGTCTTTCAGGGCTTTAAAATCTTTGGATTTAGATCTACTATAAGAATTTATTTTTCAGGTATTTTTTAGCCCTTTAATCTTCTCAATACTTCTGTGATCTGACATCTAGACTCACTGTAGAGTCTACTATAAACCCCATGAACCTTAGAACTCCTCACATGGACTTCAGAATCAGCAGAACCAGTTGCTGGTTTGTTGCTATTCACGAGGTACATTAAATTGCAGCATTCTGCCTGTCATCTGTTTTCCCCTCAGTAAATCTTTCTTCATGCAAGCCAAGTGTACCAACATTAATCAAATAATGCTCAAAAAGAGAGAACACAGAACACCCTGGCTGTTGGACATTTATTCTATGATACACACTGGTTGCTATTAACAGCTAGAAACAGTCTTAAACTCTTGGCAGTTGTATTGTTTCATTGTCAACAGGATTTGTAAGAACATGAATATCATGCCAGTGATTAATGACCTTGGTTAGGGAACATTCCTAGAGTTACATTTTTGCAGATCCCAGTTGAAGGTCTGAGGGCTGAACAGCTACAGGAACAGAACCAGGGGATTTAATTTCTTAGAGGCTTTATCTTATCTTTCCCTTATTACCAGAAGTGTGAAATAAAACTATGGGATTAATATAAAAGTACAGAAAGATGACCAGGTTATGGTGCATTTAAAATGGAAGGGAATGCATATGAATACATCTCAATTTTAAAAGTTCACCTACAAATGGAGTCATAGTTCTCTGAACCAGGACAGTCTTGTCCCCATCGTGTCTAATTTAAAAATAATAAAAAACCGCAAGCCAGAAATATCAACAATGACTGGCATTTCCTTTAAACCTCCATGTAGTCTTATCCAAGGCAGAATTTCATAAACTTGTTTGTGTCTGCATATATTCATAAGACTAAAACCTGTATCATTAGTGTGCTGAGCACCTTTTCTCAGCCATTGGTATTAGTAGGGGTAGATGTTTCACAGGGACTTCTGCAAGTCTGCACGTAGGAAATGTTTTATTCCCTTCCCTGGGGCTTGGTGCATGGCAAACATGATAGAGAGGGAGAGGAGAGACATTCTAAGGCCTCTGTGACCTGGTGATTGTGCATTTTTTAAACCTTTCCATACTTCTGTGGGCAGGGATTCACAAGAAACTTAGGGAGGCACTAGCTTTCAAGTCCAAGAACTGACACTGCAGTGTTTTAGTCTAATTAACTTTTTCTTGAAATTATTGATTTGTGTGGACACCCAAAATTTATTGATCAGTCTAAAATATTTCCTTTTATACTCTTGTATAAATATTCTCCAAAAGATCTCACTTTCTTCAGAAAAAAGTGTGGGTGGAAGTAGATGGGGCTCTATAGATGGAAGGCTTGGTGGGGCAGTGGCAAATATTTGCTTCATTTTGTGATAGGAGTAAAATCCCCTTTATGCTTTGTCTGCAGATTTTCTTTGGTTTTTCATTAACTATTTTAATTAAAATGTTTCACTCTCCAAAACATCTTTCCCCACACTGAAGTGGTATTAGGGGGACTTCATGTTTTTTTGGGCAAATATTAGTCAGGAAAAAAACCCAAAAAACCAAACAAAAAAACCAAACAAACCCAAACCTCCTCACCCTCTCCATGGTCCAAACAGACACAAGTTACATCTCACTGCATGACTAAATGTCACATACATTGGAATCAGAAGTTTAAACCAGAAATTGATCAGTCATACTTTCTTTGATAAACTCTCATTTGTGTTCATGAATGATAGTTACATGATTGAGCTTGGGCTCATAGTCATAATACCATAATTGACGTATCTTAAAGAAATGTCATTTAAATACATTGAAAATCTTTCTTTCAGAGTCAGGCTTAAAATCTACTTCATCCACAGATCCAAATACTGGAATAATTGAATCAGAAATTCATTTGACCAGGTCTTTAAAAGATGTTAGAACCCTTTTTTCTCAGAAATAACTGTTGTAATATTTGTTAAATCAGACATTAACACTTGAATTATGCATCCTGAAAATACACACTCTTTAGTATCTAGCATGAACTACAGTCCACCACACTATTAATAAACCTAAGAATATTTTTTTTCTCTTTGGACAATGACTTACAGCATAACTGAAAAAAAATTACATCTTTGGTCTTATGAAGGTCTATTAAATGGTGTGAACATGTGGTGTCACTTTATTCACGTGGGAAGGGGTTTATAAATGTTGATTTAATAAACAAATGGGTTGGTCTGCTGCATTCAGTTAGATAAATAGATAGTTTCAGTAGGTAAGGGCTGCTTTGGTCAGATGAGGAGACGGTGCGTAAGAGCGGCTGGGGCGGGCCTGGCGGGCGCCTGCGGTTATGTGGGACGGGCGCCTCGAACGCACTTCTTCAGACTTCTTGTCCCCAATTTCCTTTTTCCTGTTTGCTCTCCCCTGAAATGGGGCTGGGTGGAAGCTGTCTGCTTTCGTTTTAAAAGGCTGACTAATCAGCCAGGCATTGGTCTTACTCATTGCACTCCACATTCGTAACCTCGTGGTGAGGTTTATAAAAAAGCTGGGTAGGCAGAAGAGCTCCAGGACCTCTCCGATATTCTGCCTTACTGCTTGGTCTCAAATGGGAGCAGACATCCTGCCCCAGTGGCTGATGTGAACCCAACGAGAGCAAGTTTTGTTCTAACTCACACAGGAAATCCATGATGGGACGTGGCAACAGCATGGAGGAAGCACAGGCTCCCCACATGCACCTCTTAAATAAGGCAGTAGAGGGTGTAAATTAAAGAAAGCAACAGCTGTAGTCATGTTGTATGTATTTAAAAGTTGTAGAAAAGGAAACAAGGGAGAAAAAAAACCAAAAAGGACTTTTGTGGTTTTAATTGTCTAAGGACCAATAAAGCAAAGAGAGAAAACACACTTCAAAAGGTATTCCCCAAAATCAAGGCAAAGGAGTGTATTGTGATCTGTGATGCAGGGTCTGTCTGTCTGAGGCTGCCAAAAGTCTGTGTGCTTTGGCTGTTCATACACTGAGCAAACCACTTCCAAAAATCCAGTCAAACCCAGGCCAAGTACCTTTGACAACCTCGTAAAACTTATTCATTCTCTTCAGATCCACATTAATTTGAATTGATAGCCTTTTGAGCTCAGCATTCCTGTCCCAGGCTGGACATCTACATCCTGAACAAAATCAGCTCATAGCTTGGGGGCTGTGTGAAACTCAGAGATCAAAATATTCTGATAGTAAAACCCAAAACTGGTCTTTGCTTACATGAAATTACGCCAAGGTTCATTTTATGTTTTCTCCTTAACAAGCTTTTTGTTGGATCTGTATCATTCTACCACCTGCAGCACATCTAACAAATCCTACACAAATCCTTTTCTTCCAGCTTCTGTTCTCACCCCTTCACTTATGAATAGCCAGTACAGGTGTAAGTACTTTCTACTTTTTCATTCATGTATACAAATGATGCCAGGTTCTGCCTTCCTTGCAGTGGTGTACAGGATCTAGAGCTGTGCTTCCATTCCTGGACACAAGGTGGGAAGACAAGTTCCCCCACAGTTCACAGGAGAAACATTCCATGCTTGCAAAAGGAGCCCTCCAGTGTCTAAAGCTTATGGAAACAGGGCCAAACCTCTCTCTGTATTAACAAAGAATGGCAAATAGTTACCTGCTAAGTTAGGAAAAAATTGATTCCTTTTTATGCTACCAATAAAAATTGATAATTATTGAAGAGCTTAAAATTCCCTCCCATAAGTGAAAAAAGTGGCAGCCCATGCTTACACTCTGCTACTCTTAAATTCAATTTTCCCTCAATATAACATCACTATTCTGTTTTTTCAACCTCTATTAACAATGACAATATTGGCTGGTTTTTTTTTTTTTTAAATTTTTCCTCTCTGCTATTACTTAAGAAACTGAATTATTTTTGTGAATGCTCAGAAAAAGACTGCTGGAACATTCAGGTCACACAGTCCCATTATATCTTGTATAGCCCCTGAAAAGCTTATTGTATAAACTCAGTAGGGAGGGCAGAAATTAAATGGAACAAGAGGCAACTATTCCTTGCTTTATCTTACAGGTGTTAAAAAAAAAGATAAGAGGCTCCACACAGTGACGCATTGACACTTGACACCCCCCCACATAGCACAGGATCTGCATTCATCACTCCAGGAGACCACAGGGCTGCCACAGGTGCTGGGTCACACTTGCCAGTGCTGCCCAGACTTTCCAGATACCCTGCTCTGTCTCGTATGGGAGCAGACACCCTGCCCTGGTGGCTGATGTGAACCCAACGAGAGCAAGTTTTGTTCTAACTCACACAGGAAATCCATGGCAGACCCAGGAATCAGACCCGGTTTACTTAATTCTCAGCCCAGAACTACGTGACCTCTGTACTGTGCCAATGAAACTTGTTTAAGCAGATCACCCCTTTTTGGTGGTGAGAAATTGCCTGTTTTACACATGCTTTAACACTGAAAAACCCACACTCTATCTTCCAATCACTTCAGCATGAGTTCTCAGCTATTTTTGTACCCAGCAGTTGATCTACTTCCTTCTCCTGCTCTGTCATGTTCTGTTCTCTGTCATGTCCTGTTCTCACTGCTGTATCAGTAAATAATGCTGATGTGTGACCAACACACAGATTAAGCCCCACTGAACCCTTAAGCTGCATATCTGCCAATCTAACACTGCAGCATCCTACACGCAGTGCACTCTCTGGCAGGGAAACTGGGGCCAGCAGATAGCAGGGAACTTCAGCTTACAAATAAAACCAGACAAAATGTATTTGAATTCAAAATACACAAGTTTAAAATCATTTAATTATTTTGAGGTGGAGAGCTGGTCTGCTTTCTTCCCTCATTTCTGCACAAGGCCACGTTGTCACCAATCCCAAATGTCTTTAATGTGCCCTGATATTTAGACAGGCTCACAAGGCAGTTTGTGTAAGAATCTCAACTTTTGGATACTTCTTTCTTCACAAAACTTCCAAGAGATTACAATTTAAAGAGAAACTATCAAAAAGCACATGGGTTCAACTTTTGCAGGCCCAAGCCCAAAGAATACAGCATCTTCACCATTTCTAGTTTGTTTGCTTTGTTTTTTTTTCAAACCGGTATCAGTGGTGCCAGGAGTGTCCCATGTTACACAAAGAAAGAAGCAGTAGTCCCACTAATACACAATGTACCTTTTTGCATTGCAAATGTAAACTCATATGCATGTTGGGACTTAAGATCAATATGCTCCAGAACAGTGTCCAAACTCTGCTGTAATTTTGTTAGTGTTTGGGTTTTTGGTTTGTTTGGGGTTTTTTGGGAGTGTTTTTTGGGGCAAAACTTCAGCAAAATAAAAAACAAATAAATGTTCTCTATTATGCAGGATATACATCTACATAAATAGCCAACAACTAACCAGAACTCTGTGTTAGAAATTACACCCTTGGCAAATGGGCTGGATAACATATTAAAATAAGAATGCTTGCATGTTGTTTACTCAAAATTGCTCATGTTTAAGAGAAAAACAACCACCATCAGCCAGGTTCAAAAGTGATTAGGGTACTACTGAGCTGGATTTTTGATAATGAACCAGAAAATTTATCGCAAATTTTGTTGAGAGTTTCCTCATTAATATAGGTGCAAATCAATGAAGTATTTTAAATTAGATTTTTTTAGCTAAATACACTGAAAAACTCCAAGTCTTTCTACTAAGAATGATGAATAAACTCCCTAGTGCTACTCCAGCACTATCACGGATTTTGTAGAGACCATTTTATCTTTTTTAGATCCGTTTTTCTGCCTTTGAAATAAGATCGGTTCTTTTAAATTTTAGGGTAAGCTCACAACAGTCACTTATTTGTACTCAGCAGCCTACATTTCTGCGAATGCTGCATAAAACTTCCTCATCTGCCTCTGTGATATATTCTGTAATAAATTAATACTCAGCAGAGGTCCCACCAGAGGCAGGAAGACTCATTTATGTAGAAGGAAGTAAAGAAGGGGAATGTGACACTGCTAGGCAGCTGCTGAGTGATGTGACGGATTTCCAAGTTTATTCCAAAGAATCCTGGCATTGGGTTTGTCCTAAATCTCAGGTATGGCCTCCCTACCACACCTTGTCAGCCTTTGTAGCAATGAAACCATCTACCTTTGAAAAAGGCTGATAAACATTGCCCAGACAGAGGAAAACCACTCATTCTGAGGTGGTTTCCTTTTGCTAGCCCTGGGGAGAGCAACTGCTGATGTGCTGGTGGCCACAGCTACTCCAGGTGTTTTTGAGAGTCAGCACCATGCGTGAGAGGAGTGCCTTAAAGCTCAAGGATGAGCTCTGGAACAAACAGGTTTCTGCAGGCTGGGGTTTCTGTATCAGCCCTGAAGCCAGTGTACAGTCATGAGATCTCACTGCCATGCTCAGAAACTCGAGCAGTTCAAAACAGTCTTTGAAAAAAAATATTCTATAACCTCATTTCACACATCCTTTGGCAGGTTTTGCATTTGGGACACTACTGAGCTTTCATTGATATTTTCATGGAACATGAAGTTTCAAGCTGAACTCTACTATCAAATTTAGGGAGAAAATCAATGTGAGAGTGTTTTTTCCCTCAATTGCCTTGAGAAAGTACAGGGTTGGCACTCATTCCACAGCACAGGAGCAAGATTGCATGGGAAAAGTGCCCTCTCACTCGTTCAGTCCTTTGCCTTTTTCTTTCTCAGCAGCTCTATTGTTTCAGTCCCTCTCACCCTTACCTCTCCCACAGCCCCTCTGCACATTGTTAGCATCTCGACGTTCACATGCAGCACTGCCAGAGAGGCTGAGCTGAACTGTCTCGAGCACTGAAGAGGTGCTTCATAGAAAGAAGAGAATGAAAAGCAAAAGTTGATGATCTAAGGGGAAAAGAATCCTGATAAACTACTGGTCCGAGGTGATATATAAAAATATACGATTTTTAGGCCATTATGCTTCTTTGTCTTTATAGCAGCCATCACTTTGTTTCTTGAAAATGCAAGCAGCATCTACAGTACTGAGAAACAGGCAACAAATCCCTACTTCTTTATGAGTCCAAGGCATAACACAAGTTGGGCAAAAAGGAAACAGGTGTGAGTAAGAGCCACTGAAAGCAAGAAAGCAGAATTCACAGAAATTACATTTGCAGAAATAGCAGAATAGTCTGAAAACATGTTTGGTCTTGAGCTGAGCCTGTCAACTGGCAGATCAGGTAAACAGAATCCTCATTCCATCGTGAACCATAAGCTCCATAAAATATGTATTCCATGTGTTGTAGTGTCCTGAGGCCTGTTTTAGTCTCTCGAGTTCAGGGATCATATTTTTCCAGTTGTTTTGCTCTGTGACTGGAAACCACATGGAGCCTCGGGCTCTGCAGTTCCGCAGTTCCCTAATATTTGGAACGTTCCATAGCAACCCGCAGGGAGACTAAACCAGCTGACAAGTGAAAGTGGTGCTGGTCATTCAATGAACGTAAGAGGAGTCAAAAAGAGGTTGGCTTGTAAAATACAAATCTTGCTACAATAGCAGACAAAGCGAGTTATAAAAAGGGAACAATATGCAAGCAGTATTCTGAGCTTCAAATGACGCAAGTCGATGTTGCCAGGTCTCTCTTTTATTATGACCTGACTTTACAGGGTTGTTTGCATGAACCATGAGAACAGAGAAATGATGTTTTAAATGCTCATCAAGGTTCATTGTAGCTTTCTCTTTAGTGTATTCTGCTCATAACATCCTGGAGGGCCAAAATTAGAGTGGTCCTGTCATGCAGAATGTCATTTTATACATTTCACCCCTACCCAGTAGTCCTAGAACTTCCTTATTTTGTCATTTTCCAAGCAGCAATATTTATTTATGTGAGGGGGAAGCTGCCACATGCAAGATTCTAAGCTAAATTGTAACCAAACAAAAGCATTACCATAGGAAAAATTTTCCCATTGGAAATAACCTAATAATTCGTGACTGATTATTATATGAAAAATAAGTAGCAGGGCATGCCAATTCACTAAAGACAACCATAAAGCAGGTAAAGACCATTTTGTATTGATAGGAGAAACTTTACAATTAATCTTCCACTATTTATCTGTGTCCTAGGGCAAGTGAAGTCTTATTTATTATTCAGTTCAGAAGTGAATTTTCTTATTTGCTGAATTGTTGTCTTTATTTATTTTGGTTATAGATCCCAACCTGTATATTAAAAAAGTCTAGGACACATCTTTCCCACACAAATTTTAACAGAGCAAAAAAATGCACTGTGGATTTGAGTTTCCTCTGTTCGAATAATAGCAGTGAGGGGAAGGAAGTGAAAACTAAAAACAAAGAGCTTCCAAGCTGAGGGAAGTGTCTCTTACCACCACAATTAAGGGGGAAATTTTGCAGCAATCAGTCCAGCTCCACTGATTTTAATTCAAACTGCGTCATTACTCAACCGGATTTTTCATTAAGAATAAATAGCTGGGGATGTTATTCTTCAGTTTAAAAAAAAACCCAACCAAATACAGTGAGTAGTAGCACTTCAAAAGCATTAACATATGTTTGAAAATGAGAATGTAATACCAGAAAACCTAAGTCACCTTCCCTTTCCTTCACTTGCTGTGGCTATTCCTACATTATGTGAGTTCATGGTAAAACTAAAAGGTGCAATCAAATTCTAAACAATTCTAAGGAAATTGCACCCATGCTTCTATACAGAACAACAATAATTATATTTTATCTTCTAACACCAACAGGTTTTGTCCTTCAGTCTGTCACTGAACATGGTGTGTTCCGATACATTACTTGAGTGTTAAATATGACATTGTTTAAATGAAAACCAAGGATAAATTGTGCTTGAGAGGAACCTTTGTGACCTGGATGTTACAGAGTGGCTTTTAAGTAACACTATTGATAAAACACCTGTAAATATCTATAGATATTTCCTAACAGGAAATTCACCAGATCTGCTGCAAACATTCTGGTGTCATGTATCATGTGTGGAAAGAGAGGAGCCATTCTAATATTACATTTAAAGGGATTTTGGAGATAATGTCAATTCTATGTATACATATCAATACCCTCACATGTTTTTACAAACATCTACGCTCTTAAAAAAGAAATTTTTTTTTTTCTTTCCTTTCAGCACTTGCCTGGGCAGTGCCAGTCAGCAGAATAGCTATCTCTATAAAGGATTGTTAGCCTGTGGTTTCCAGGCCCCATGGCTTAGAAGAACATGTACATCAATGTTTGATGACTCTTTCAGAGTAACTCAGAGCAGCACAAGAAAGCTCAGCAGTTCAGAGCAGAACTATTATTGTCATGAAACTCAGTGGGTTCCGTTTCCTGCTGCTCACACGAAACCTTCCCTCCGGATTTGGTTATTTTGCTTTGCATGCTGAATTTTTTTGTGTGTTCATCTTCAAATTAATTTCAAAATTAAGGGGAAGTGGTCGCATCTATCAAAGCTCACCTGGTTTCCTGACATGTACAGCACACAGTTGATGGGGAATCCCAAACCTGGCAGCCCACACTGCAGGAATGGCAGTTTTAATTGTCTGTGGAGGTCACAGAAACAAGGCTGAAATAACGAGTTTTCACCACAGGTGGAGAACCGGTGGGACATGGGAGTTTGGTTTTTCATAATGACACATATTGGGAAAATCCATTCTGAGGATGTGACAACTCCTCTTTTGCACGAAGGTTATATTCAGTACTCTTGTCTACCAAGGTTTGTGGGCTTCCAGATAGATAATTAATGAGGAACTGAGCAGTGGTTCTGAATTACAGGGGCCCATGTCCTGTAATTTAGAAGTAAATTAAAGCAGAGTCATTTCCCACATACTTTAGCGGGGAGAGAGATATGCAGGGACCCAAAGAGGTGTATCTTCATTTTAGTAAAACTGTGGGCATGCACATAAACTCTTTTTCCTAACCCTGCCAGGAGTAGGTGTGTGAAGGATCAGGCTGTTCTGAATCAAATCCATACACCAAAGGCTTTGTTAAACATTCATGCATGCTCCAACACAGGTGCCAGTGGTATGGGTGAATACATTCAGGAACATTTGTCTTGTCAAACATGAACCCACTTGTTTCTTACAAATAACTGTCTTTAACTAAATGGTGTGTGCCCCAGGAGGAGTTCAGTCTTCAAAGCACTACAGGAGATTGCCTTTTACTAAAGCCTTTGCCCCCATTCTTCCCAGGAACGATAAGCTAACTGCTGGAATTTCCTCAAATGCTCAGAGGTGCCAGCAGTTCACCAGTAGCAGCCAGGCTAGTGCAGGCATTGCATAGAATCCTAAAATGGTTTGGGATGGAAGGGGCCCATAAGGGCCACCTAGTCCAGCTCCCTGCCACAAGCAGGGACAACCTCAACCAGATCAGGTGTCTCAGAGCCCTGCCCAGCCTGGGCTGAACATTTCCAGATGTCCCAGTGCTTCAGGGTGTGTCAGGTGCAGGTCATGTGGAAGGGAAGGAGGTGACCAATAGGCTGGAGGGGTCTGTCCCTGTGACATAACAGAAAACTGCAAGTATGATAAATGTGAGGAAATTCAAGTCTTTCTGTTGCAAACACTCTAAATTCCTGAGAATTGAAATTAGACAGCAGGTGAGATTCAAAGTAAATGACAGGAAGTACAACTAAACTCTCTTCCTTGCCTGGTTCATCACAAGAAGAGCTGGTTCTCAGAGAACAAAAAAGCTTTTAAATCTTTATAGATTTAAATTGAGGCCTCATACCTATCTTCAATTTTCCCATTTCTTGAAACAACTTTCTGCTACTTCACTTATGTACCAGGCAAGTATTTTCAGAGGGAGGTAGAAGAAATGGTGATTTGAATGATGCACTTCCAGTGTGCAGTTCTCATTCAAAAAAGTCAAGCTGGAAACCTGTATTAATTTCTACAATTACCATTCTTACCTAAAGTAGTTCTCTTCTAACTGAATTAGACTTCTATGTTCCCACCATTATTCATCAGTTATATATAGAATCTCAGGATAAATCAATTTGGGAAGAAACTGAGAAGGTTTCTAGTCCAACCCCCTGCTCTAAAAAGCAGGATCAGCTATGAGCTTAGACCATATTGCTCACAGCTTTTTCCAGTCTATGAGGGTTTTTTGATCAAAGAGAGCTGTATCTGGGCTGGCACTGAAGTGAAAATTCAGCCAGGGAATTCATAACACGAAGTATAAAACAGACACTTAAAAGTGCAGTTCTTCAGAGAAGTCTTCATCATCATAACTCCACTAAGAGCTTCAGTAATATTTCTGCTGTTTAAAAGTTCTTAAAAACATTTTTAAAACAGATACCACGAGTTTTAGCTTGCTGTGTTCAATCAAACCATTTGTTATTATAATTCTGAAGGATGCAGAATTTTACCATCTTCAAGGGAGAAAAAGCACCTGATTTTTCTCCATTAAGATTCAGATGAAACTGAAGCCTTCAAGCTTTGAAAGCTAAGCTTGTATTGTGCTCACATATCTCATTTCCATGTTGACAGTGGAAACTCAGCAGACTCTGCTCACACCCCAGTGCCCCAGGCCCTGCTTTCACTCTTTTGCTTAATAACACGAGAAACAAGGTGCTGGTTCAGTGCAGTGTGGGACTCATGAAGATGTGAGGAGGCAATGAGAAACGTGTGCATTTCCCAGACAGCGAGCGATGAACGCTTCCTGCACTGCCGAACAGCAGATACAGGAAGCATCACCATCACCACCCAGAAGTCACTGTACTGCAGTTTTTTCTCCTCTTTTTCTTTTGTTTTCTTCTTCATCCAGGTGTCAGCCAGTCTGACTGAGAACCAACAGTCCCCTGGTTTCGCAGAAATTCAACTGTTAATTTATTTCAGGTGGAAAGCCCCAGAAAGAAAAGGATCATGTTTCTGATAATCTGTATAAGCTTATTACACTCTAATTAAGAAATGGTCACAAGAAAGAGGGAATTACTGGATATGCATGTCAGTGAAATGTGATCAGTATGGTGAGGAAATACACATCTAATTCCTTGCACTGACTATCATATAAACACAACCCTTGAAGCCAACATTTATCATAAAATATTGATAATATTTTTCTGAAAAGTCAAGTCATGAAAGTTTGAAAGAGATGCCATAGAGAAAATAATAACCATAAGAACAATTTTTATTTAGCGAAGTTTCAAATTGAAGGCTTCCAGTAGCTAATGGTCACCTACAACAGCCACATGAAGCAGTCAGAGAGGTTAGGGACACAACTAAAGTCACAAAAGCTGAGAGCGCAGCACCCATGGAGACATTGAGAGGCTGACAGACAAAGGACAGACCTGTTGTCATCTCTTTACAGAGCCAGACCTGCCAGAATGGATGCAGGGACTGGGCTGTATTTTAATCCCCATATGATTCATAAAAACGGGGAAAACATCATTTGTGTGCTCTCCACAGTAACTTCAAGGGCTCCTACCAGGTTTCTCCTTCACTGCCACGGTACAGAAAAACCCCCAAAACTCCACAAGGTTCCCGTTGAAGCTAGGGGAAACCCCAGAAAAAATGCCCTAAAAGCATTCTGCAGATAATTCAGAGACAGACCACACAATTTTGGGCTGAACTGGAATTTTGCAGGAATGTTTCTGTGATGTCATTTTATAGTGAGGAAGTGAAAGAGCTGAAACAGATTTCAGGAAATCTCTGGTCACTTGTCCTCCAGAGTCAGGTGTCTCAGAGCAAATGCCACAAGGCTTTCTCAAGTGATGGATCACTGCTTGTGACAATCCTTGATGCAGGTTGGCATTAGGCTCCAATTATTTTTCAAATATAGAAGTCCTCTTGTATTTTGAGGAGTCTGATGCCATTCAGCCCTAGCTGTGTCTTACTGGTTACAAAATTAGAACTCATTGAATTAATCAGGAACAAAAGCTAACATGGGGAACATCTTAATTTTGAAATAAATCAATTAGCCCTCAAAAAGACCCAATTCTCAATCAAATCAGTCCAACACCAAAAATGAGACCACTAAAACCAGTAGCAAGATTTTTATCATGGTGGCTTCATGATTTCTTCCCAGAAAACTTTTGCTTGAATCAGAAATCAGTTCTAAAAATAATTTATAATGGCTCCCATTACTGTGTTATGGACTGACTACACAATATGAGAGAAAATGTTAATGTTTCAAAATAATACCACTGCAGCTCAAAAGCACCCACTGCCCTTTTTTTTTTGTAATGCACGCTATTTCCTCTCCCACAGAAACAAGTTTCTATTTCCCTTAAGTGCTAGAGAGATGGATTATCAGTAGTTGATTTCCTTGGGTCACATAAAAGACAGCAGCATTTCAAAGAAATCACTTGTTTTCATAGCTAAGCTAATGCTCAGCTACGTGATGGGCAGGGGGATGTTCTGCAGTGGGGCAGCACTGCCTGACTGGGCACTCGAGCTCAGCACAGATGTGGCCAGATTAACTCCAGAGGCCTTTATTCTCAACAGCAAGAATGCAGCAAAGCTGAAAAATGGCCACACGTGGGAGACAACAACTTGCCAAAGCCAGAATGAAACATTCAGAAACAAAACAGGGCTGAAATGGAGAATGAATGAGGGTAAGGCCAGACAAGAGTGACCAAAAAGAAACAAAAAAAGCAGAAGTAAGAAGGAGAAGCTTGAAATAATTTTGACCAGCAAATGGGACTTGGAGTGCACAGAACTTTTTGTCTTCTCTGCTTTAACCAAACTTGACCAACGTTGTAACCTTGGAAATTTTCTCACTTTTTCTTCTCTTACACTCTACCAAGTGGCCAGCAGAAAGAACAGAAAATGATGCATGGAAACAGGTTGAATATTAGCAAATATTTGCAAGCATCTCCTGTGCACATAAAGTTGGATGAATTACTCATCACAAACCTCCAAGAGATCTGGAAAAACAGAAACCAGCTGGTGACAGCCAGCTGTGCTGCTGTTCCTGCAAAAAGTTTTCCTCTATCCTTTTACTGGACAGAATCAACTAAGATAATGCCAACCTTAAGACAAAGAGGGTTTTGTATAAAATAATGGGATTGTTCTAATAAGACCTAAAACTGTAAGGCTTACTATATATTTTTTGCAATTTCCTGTAATAATAGGAAAAGAATAGTTATTAAGCAAGAAGTATTTTAAGCAGCAATTGGCCATCATGGATGAAATAGAGAAAAGTATTATATAGGTAGATTAAGGTTGTGGGAGATAAAAAAGGCAGATCTGTTACCAACCATCCCGTAATGAAACTGAAAGAAATCCAGAAAATTAGGAGGGAAGAAGTTATGTGAAAAGCTTCCTGCTGGGTCAGGACATAACTATTCCTCATGGTATCATGTAAAATCTCACCAGACATTTCTGTCAACAGGAAACAAGGATAGTGGCCCTGGATATGGAGGAATGCATATGGGTTTGAAGCATCATATTTTTAAAGGTGAAAATAAGTAGCACTTTTGACACTACAAATGTCAAGGCAGAGTATTCAGAACAAGATAATCATGCAAGTTGTAGGGAACCAACATCTAATCCATCTGTGGGACTTAGTCCAACTCTTTCACAAAGCAGAATCCCTTACAATAACCAAAGTCATAGTCAGCAAAGAATTTTTAACTTGGGAAATTCCATGCAGGTGTCTCCCTGGTTTTCTGTGGTCTGCAGAAGCAGAATGTTGGTCAAGCAATAAAAAAAATTCTTGTCAGCCCTATGAATCTTACAGTTCCTCTTTTCCCTCTCACTTCAGTTGTACGCATGCCTAAGTCTCGTACACAGTTTTTCCCATTCTTGAGATTGGGAAACTTGCACTGGGCTCAACAAGTAAAGTCTTAAAAATGAGTAGGCTTGCATAGAAAGAATGAATCAGTCAGTGAAATATTCCATTGAGAAAAAAAAGGACGCCCTGAAGATCAGAGCTACTCAGAGGAAGAAAGGATTTTTCCATAGCGGCGGAGAAAAGTGATTGCTAATCGTAGTCCCACGTTGATGCGTTGGCCACTGACTGCAATAGGCTTTGGTTTTAAAGAGTTTGAGCAGTGCTCCCAGGAAGACAGGAGGATAATGGTGCTTTACATTATCTTTACACTTCCTATGACTTTAGGCTAGGAACTGATGTGTCAAACTTCTTCCCGGGTACCCACTGTTCATCCTGGCTCCAAATCAGACACTCACAACTTCCAGTCTTCTTTCTGTGTTTGCCAGTCTGACATGGCTCTTTACACCAATTTACAAATAGACCTGGCTTAGGGTGAACCAGAGAGGCAGCACTGATTTCTTTTTAGCCTAGGGATAAAGAGCACCAGTAGTAATGCAGAGATTGGGGTTTGGTGATGTGGAATACTGGGGAGGACTCCCCAGTTTATTAAGAGCACTATTAATTCAGGATATGAGAACAGCAGAACATAAGAACATCAGCTAATGCCAGGTGCTCTGCTTGGTAACCACAACTTTCTCCTCATTCACAGTACAGTATTCCACCTATTCCTGCTTCACTTTTCTATTCAAGGTCAGTAGGCACCAGGATTCCAAAAGCAAAGGTTACCACCTCCCCTAGGGTCCAGTGGTGTGGTATCTCTTCAAGCAACACAAGTTACCTACAAGTTATCTAATACTAACACAACTCATCTCCTCCACCAAATAAAGCACCTGGAAAGCAATTAAAATCCTGTGTGATCTGGAAAGCAATTCAAATTCTGCATGACCTAGAAAGAAATTCAAATGCTGCAGGACAGCAGCCTTACTCTGATGTAAATGACAAGAATGCTGTTTTTTCTTTACTCAAGAGAATATTTATTGCAAGAAGGTGGAGCACAAAGTCCACTCAGTAGCATGAGAATTCCTTTCTAGAGGAAGGTCTGACTCAATATCTGTTACATGCATTGGTATGCTTAACAAATCACAAAGGTAAAGACAGTAATTTCATTTTAAATGGGGAACAGACATTCCTCATCTTGTAAATGAACTCTCAACAGCCCTGCATTGATAATAGGTACAAAAAAGCAAACTGGTATTCTTCAAGGGATCAACACTGTCCCTCACACTCACAGAACTTCACTGGTGGATTACTTATCATTACCAGCTGCTCTAAGTTCAAGACATTGCCCCACTTTTAGCCTGAGGCTACAGAGTTCCGGGAGATGAGATGGGAAATTATTTTCCCTGTTGTTTTTTACCCTTTTGTTGCCCTCCTCTGAGAAGGGTTCGCATGCAGCACCTCTCTGACTTTCCCAACAATGGAACCTCCCACCGAGGACAGCTCCTAACTGAGGGAACACAATGAGACACTGAGGGGGAAAACGTCAAAACCCAGCACGTTAGATAAAAAACAAATCCAGCACCGATAACATCTCTTCCTTCCTTTTTCGCCTCGTTCAGGGGGGTAAGAGCAGTCAGTAAATACCTCTGCCCCCGCGCAAAGGTCAGTGTTCCCCTGATAGCCTGGAGATAAGTATTTCCCGCAGCACAGCCCATGCAGACACATTTGTGTCACTGCTGGCACCCAGGGCAGCCTGCTGTGGGTAAATCACCCCGATGCTGACGGTCTGTCCTTGTCCTTCTGTCTGCAGGCGGCTCTCGGCTCCCGCTCCTTCGCACCACAGCTCCTTAGGAGGCTGGGGATGTGCCAGCACTTATCACCATCACGTACCATCACCGTGCCATACCACCGTCATCCCGCACACATCAGTCACGAGCTATTTATAAGTAGTCAAAGATACACACGTTATTTAGTAAAAAAAACCAAACTTTGAAATATCACAGAAAAAAAAAAACCCAAACCAACCCAAGCGAACAAGCAGAAATTGGGATACTCAGGAGCCAGATTAAGTATTTCAACACCTAAATCGCCATCCTGGACAGATAAACAGAGTTAAACTTAATTCTTCATCTTGTTTTATAACCATGGTTTCCTCTTTGCAGCGGAACTCAAGTATGTACAATCAACTCCATCTCCCTCAAACGGGTTGCAATATTCACCTTGTGTTTACAACAACAGCTCTAACCTAATCACCATTTATAAATGCCAAGCCACTTAAAATTAGGGAGGTATTCCTGAAATATGTCATTGTGCTTCCAGATAACCTGACTTGGAAAAATTAAACCAAATTGAACAAGTTCTTGATGCTTCAAAACCCCTTCCTAAGAAAACCACTTCTAAACATTTTCAGAGCACGTGTCTAAACAAATTGTCTAATGTAATGTTCTAGTTTGAAGAGCAACAGGGGACTTGCAAATAGCTTGTTGCATATGGAACGTTAGTGCTGGGGTATCTTAAAGTACCTTTTCCTTGTATTCTGCTGAGCCCACCTAACCAATCAAAAAGTATGAAATTGCAGGACACAGGCACGCAACAAGTGAATTTTGTCAAGAAAAACCTGCAGTATTGCAGCTCTCTTCATCAAACCAAAAAATACTTCTGACTTGCAAGTACCAAAGAGAAAGGGGACAAGAATTCAAAGTTCTACAGGGGATTTTATTTTTTTTGCTACCAGACATACACAGTCACGCATAACAACCCCAAAGTAATTCAGCCTCATCTGGTTTAACCTCAACCACGAGACGCTGCTGTCTGTTTTCTTTCTCAAAAGACTCACGTCACTGTGCACCGAAAGGGGAACTTGCAGAGGCTGTGATGAGGACAGATGATAAACACCCCGTTCGCACCAGCCAGCGGGGCTGCCTGCGGCAATAAAAGGCGGCGGCAGAGGCAGGGAGCCGGCACTTGGGGCTCGCAGGATTATCGTGGCCGAGGGCGCTTCACCTTGAAAATCAGTAAAATGCCAGGATTCTTTTTCTCCCACAACAACATGACTGAATTAAATGGAAAAGAAGATTGCAAGCCTGCAGAAGGCAAAGCCGATAAAAAGAAGCAAAAGGCTTTGTAAGTATATACAACTTCAGATAAAATTTAATGTATTAGAAGTGAAAATGACACTCTGTTAATCTTGGAGATTAAGAATTAGCACTGTGTTTCAGGCTAAATGAACAAAACCTACTCAAAGCCCAGGACTGCAACATCAAAAAAAGGCTTGAGCTGACGCATTCCAATTAATTAATGGATTGTTTTCAGTAATCAGAAGTAGAGTTTGGATACAGTGGGAGCCTCAGTCTTTTTTAAAAAAAATTACTTGGATATTTAACTTCCCAGACTTTGGTCATAGGATGGAGCTGTCTGTCTCTGTTTGAAAGTTTGAAGAAAATTTAAAAAGAATTTGAATGCAGCTGAAATTCTAATGGATTAAAAAAAAATGTTTGTTCTTTGTTTCAGTGGTGCAGATCTCAAAAGTTATTTGAAGTGCATGGTGCCACATATTGAATCTGGGATCAAGACTTCCAACTCTAGAAATGTCATGTAAGTACTGAAATACACCAAGTTATAAAATATAATTATAGCTAGGTTATTATACAGTAAATTACTTCATTTCTAAACTCCTTCTAGAACAACAAATACTGTAAAAAGATCTAGAATTTCCAAAATGCAAGAGAGGTGACCATTAGTAATTAGAAACTATTCATGGAGTTAAGGAGTTTTTAATTAGTGATTTGATATGTTTGCATCAAACTGTGAGGCAGAAGACACTTTGGTTAAATCTATTTTTGTCAGAGGTACATTGTACCTGTTCCCTAAAGTTTTACAAGAAAAAATGCTTCTCACTTAAGTGAGGAATGGAGGTATTACCATTCTTATTGCAAAAATATGGAAACAGAGGTAGCGGTACAAAATAATTTTATCATAGTTAAAGATTATTTTCCTGGGACAGAATTCAACATAACATCATAACTCATCTCTTATTATTTTTCACAACGTGGGCTGTCTCCAGGATGTCATATTATGACAAAGCCATAAATTTTGTAAAATACCTGGCATATATTCCTGGAATAGGATAATAAATTATAAAATTTGTCTCCTTCAGTCATACCAAACAAACCCCATGGTTTCTTGACTAAAGTCTTTTCTTTTTCTTGTCACCTTAGGCTTTCTGCAGAGGAAGTTATTCAGTGGTCACAGTCTTTGGAAAAGCTCTTGGCCAGCCAAAGTAAGTCTGTTATTTCAGTGTGACTTTGTTCTTACTCTGAGGACAAAATTTTATCTAATCTCACCAAATAGGCAAAGCTGTAGTGTTGTATAAACACTGCCAGACAATGGGCAGCTGCACCTCAGTTTTCTACAGCTCTAAAATGGCTGTAACATGGACACTGCTACAGCTTGGCTTCCAAGTTGGGTTTTGGGATTGTTTTCTCCATTTTCAGTATAACAATTAATCCCCAAATAGCTCATTTTGATCAGTCTTTAATCCTTGGATAATACATCAGTTTAATCCCGAATTTTCTCTCTACTTACACCCTAAGACAATCCATTTAGGAAGGACTAGAATCCATTGTTATAATTTGGTACCCAGGGTCTAGATCTAAAAACAATGAACATAATTAGGAAGATTCCCATCAGCCTTAATATTATAATATCTGTAGTATGTTGAAGAAGGGAAGAACAGTGTATTTTGGCAAGATTTTATATCAGATTTCAATACAACTCCTGCTATTTATTTTCTCCTCCCTGGTCACAAATAGCATACAGTAAATGATAATGTCTTTGTGTTGGCTTTAGGTGGTCAAGGTGTGTTTCGGGAGTTCCTGAAGTCAGAGTTCAGCGAGGAAAACATTGAGTTCTGGTTGGCTTGTGAAGATTACAAGAAAACCAAGTCTGATCACTTACATGGCAAAGCAGAGAGGATTTATGAGGAGTTTGTTCAGTCAGATGCCATTAAGCAGGTATGTACAAAATCAGCCTGTGCCGTGGCAGGAGGGAGAAGGGTGGCTGCACTGAGATGCTCCCACACTCACGCAGTTGCATAAGAGGAAGACACAGACACGCTTTCAGGACCCTTCTTGCATCATTTCTGTCTGCAGTGTGACATTATCAGATCTCACCAACAGTCACAGGATGCAGGCCAGTGCTGGGAGAGGCACCAGCAAAGGCCTCAGCAGCTTAGCACATGATGCTCCTTGCTAAGTCAGCCCAGTTTGAATTACTGATGGTGTTTCAGATTCTTCATGTTTGTGACTGGAAGCACCACAGAACATTTCTTGTCTTTTAAAATATGTGGACCTTCTGGAAAATGTAAAGTTCTGTGTGTTGATCATATTTAAACTGGAGACATTCAACACAAGACCTCTCTTAGTAACAGGAGGTTGTTTCTCTAAGTTGAGCTGTATTGATTCTGACTCCAGAACAAATTAGATTTCTACAGTAAACAGCAATTTTTGTGCCCAACTGGGATATAGGTATTTAATTTCCCCCATTTTGCAGTTCTGACATTGAATTATCACAGGGTTCTAATGCTGCAAATTAGTGTATTGATAAAGTGATAGATATAGAAAGAGACTACATTTTTAAGTGAAGTTTTCAATAGCATTTTTTTTTCTTTTTCCAGATCAATATTGACTATCAGATGAGGGAAGCAACAGCCAAAAAGGCTCAAGACCCAACTCACTCAAGTTTTGATGAAGCCCAGAAAACAGTGTACGTCCTTATGGAAAGGGACTCATATCCCAGATTTTTAAAATCCAAATCCTACCTGAACCTTTTGAACCAGCTGCAAACCAACACTTCAAAATAGAGTTTTTGAGGCAGTGAAGAGCCGAGTAGACTCTGTGTCAAATATCCTGTGAAGAGATCCTCCAGGGTGGTTGGATCTTGCCAAGGAAAATCCCTGTCTTGGGAGGAGGAGTATGAGGGAGATGCAAACAGCTCCACAGCCAAGAGAATGCGGGATAAAAGCTGGTGAGGCTGTCACAGGGGTGAGAGCAGCACAGGGAGAAAATCCCCTCCTCCCACGGGCCACGGAGTCAAGGCAGGATATGGAAACTGATGTTTGAACTGCACCATGAACACTGAACCGTGCCTTAGATCCGAAAGAACTGCTGATTGTTAGGAAGGGCAAGACTTGCAAGCTGAGCCTTGGGAAAAGATTGTCAAGTTCAGAAGAAAAACTAGGATGACTGACAATTTTGGGCACAACAAGAAAATGCCAAGACAAGACTGACATCTCTTTTAAAAATCTCTGAGGTGTTAATAAGTGTGACTGTGATATCCACAGTGCTGTTGTGCTATGTAAATATATCCTAAATTGACATGTCTTAAAATTGATATGATTTAAATTATATAAGTATTATATAAGCTGTATTTTTATTGTTTATTATTCAGCAGGCAGGTATGTAGCATTTTTGCTGCTTAATTTATTGAAAAATAATAACTCTTCATTAAAATATAGTTAAAAATAAAGGTTTATAATAGTTTTACATCTTATTTGAACTGATTTTTCCATTGTAATTACTGAAATATTGAAACACAAAATTCCCTTCAGTCTCACTGTGCTACTACTTCTCATCTCCATGTTCAAATACTAATTTTACCTCCACCACTTCTCTCTCTTCTCTTGCCCATTTTACACAACCATAATCTGAGTTATCTGGAGTAGGTGATACTGACTTACCTAGAGCCATCCTCACAACGTCCCAAAGAAGAAAATAAATAAAGAGGAACGGGTCTAAATTTCCTTTGTATTTTCATGCTGCCACAGTTACCAGCACCCAAGTCAAATCTCAAATATAGAAAATATTGAGCCAATGACCCCACAGTTCAATCCCCTTGGACACTAAAGATGAGTTGAGCACATGGATCATGTAGAGAGACAGGAACCAGTGAGACTCCCCAGCAGTCACATGGTTTGAGATACTGGCATTACTCCACTAATCCTGGCAGGATCCAGAATGTGACATACAATACCAACATTACCATCAAAAGTAATTTAATTTCACTGCAAATGTTGCATTCAATTTACTCTAAAATGTAATGAGTAGCCTATACCACAGTGGGTAGTGATGAGAACTAAAGTAAAAGGAAAGAAAGTTGTGATTATGCTTGAAATACATAACTAAGAACAAGAGCACTCCCAAAACTCAAGTGTTTGAGACCTTGTGACATTAGAGCTTATAAGAAAATAAATCAAAGAATGCCTTGGTTTTAAAGAGTTCCCATCATGAGACACTGATATCACATGGGTAGCAATACAAGATTTTATCTCAGCCTTGCAAATTTTCCATTTTTCCAAAATAACATGAGCTTTGTGAGCCCCACTCTGTTCTGCACCAAAGGGAGAAGCCATAAATTCAGAGATGTCACCTCTTGGTGAGAGCAGACTGTGTTCTTACTGCCACCCTTTGGGGACTTTGGGGCCACAGCTGGAAGGAACATACAAAAGTCTCAACTTCCACTATCACCTACTGTAGTAGCTGGAAGCCACTGCAAATTCCATCTTCCTTTCAAGGCTAATAAATGCAGAAGACCCCAGTATTGCAGTATTATTGTTGAGTTATGTGTTCCTTAGAGAGTCTGACTGTAAAGCCAGACTGCTCCTGGAACAATGTAAACCAGTCTCCGGCTGGCATTCTTACATGAATTAATATTCCAGGATCATAAGGAATAAATCTAATTGCTGGGAAGTAGGAATAACAACTGTGCCTCCCACCCAAGGTGCATCATTATGTTTGCTCTGACAGTTTACATGCACCAAATGTCTCTGTATAACTTCAAGCTCACAGAAGATAAAAGAGAGCTATGAAATATCACCTACCCTCTAAACATACACTGCATTCAAGTAACATAATTCTTTTGACTCTAAGTCCCTTAAATTATTATGGCCCCAGTCTTCATTTGCTCCCCCTGCAGTTTCACAATTTTGCTATGATTTAGCCAAACACCCATATGAAATGTCTGACTAAAATCATATTTCATAGCATGGATAGTTAGGATTTTGATTTACTTTTGAATGGCTTGTTGCTAGCAGACTGTCAGAGCAATTTCACCAACTTCTCTTACACAGTTAATATAGACCAGAGTATCTGAAGAGGCAAGAAGGGACTTCAGACTGTCTTCCACAAGCATCTATCCCTACTTAATAACTTGGTAGAGTGAGAGAGCAAAAACGTGTTTTTCTTCTTCAGAAAGAAACTATTCCACTCTGTACAACCCAACTACCTTGGCTATTTTTATGTCTCTCACCTTATTTGCAGTACAAACCTGATATCAACTGCAAAGTTCAATTGCCCGGATTGTTAATTCCAGGGATATTCCAGCCCACTCGAGCACCCCTGACAACATGACCACATTTCAGCAAGCAAATAACAGCACAGCAGAAATTCAGGCCTGGCTCTGGGATGCTGGAAGCCCAGTATTTTACACCTGTTGCTATAGCAGGGCTGCCCAAAAGAGGTTGTGTAACCAGGTCTGAGGGATCTGGATGGCTCAGAACACACAGATCAAAGGACTCAGATCTTTCTGTCACCCTTGGTTCATGTACAAGGTGGGTGCATTCATCTCCTTCCACTCGTGCACCCAAACAGCCCCAATATCACACATTGGTTTCACAGCTGTGGGTTGAGCCTTATTTTTAACCTAGATTTCACTTTCTCTCTTTGGAGAAGATATACCATGAGAGAATGGAAATTTGCTGTTCCATTCACTGTCTCTAAAAGAAACGGTTGAATCAGGTTGGCTGTCAGCTACAGAGCAGTGCAGGAAAACAGGATGCAGTACATGGAAAAGCTTTAAGATTTGACAGTATTGACTCAGACTTTTCTTTAAGTGTTCTACCTTACCCCTGAAAAAACATTTTCATTGTTTGTTAATGTTCCACTGGAAAAACCAATCACTGTACCATCTTCAGGTACACTTTTGAAGTGAATTAACTTCTCTTTGTTGCAGTTTTCTTTATGGAAGGACTCAAGTGTCCAGCAGACCCTGCATGTGTATTTAGAAGACTAGCTTTGACCTCCAATTTGGAAAAATTAATTACTCAGAACAGATACTTTTAATATTATCCTAAATAAAAAAATGGTATAACATAGTATCAATCTCTCCCATATATTGAACTGGTCACCTGTGGAAACATTCTATTATTATGAACAGTGAAAAAGGAAGGAAAAAAAAGCTTAAATAGTGATGAATAGTACAAATTCATCACCTTAGACTCCTCAGTGCCATCCAGCCCTGCCCACACTCTGAAGTAACAGGCTTTTCAGATGTCACCTTCTTTATGGTTGTGAAATGAGTTTGAAAAGAAAAAATAGATGGTAGAATGTGGAAAAATTAGATGTTCTCATCTTCCATTCAGAGACACGAGTTGGTTGTAATCAGAGTGTGTAATGTCTACGGATGAATCTTTTTGAAATTAAATCTTTAGTCATTAAACAGAGGCAGAAAGTGAAAAACAAGTTATTGTTTAATATTCATTGGATGATTTAAACCTGTCTTGGATGCTCAGAAACAAAGTCAGAGGGGACTTAAGGCTATCCCCTGGCTTTGTTTGGGTATATAAAGCCTCAAAGGCTTTAGTCACTAAAAGGGGATTCACATCAATCAAGAACCAATGTGCCTATTTTGGAAACAAACTCATCCTGCCTCATTTCCCAAAACATCCCCAGAAAGTCCCCTCTTGAAAGACCCCAAAGATGATCAACATTTACATTCTACTGAGCACTTCCCTTCAATTTCTTCAAGCACCACACAGCCTTAAAGCACTTATCCAGACTAGTTCGGTGACCTGCTGTCACATGGTCCCTTTCACTAAGAAAATTAAAAATAGCTTGAGAAGAGCATGAAATGCAGAAATGTAAACCTTTCAGGACCACTCTAGTCTTGTGTTCAGAGAGAGAAAGAAACAGACCAGATTAGCAATGCTTCTCTTCTTCAAAGTCTGTGACACAGCCAAAGTACTGAAGTGGCAGCACAGCTGCCTACAAACTCAACATCACTGGAGTCACAAGGGGTTTGGGGTTTTTTTCAAGTCACTGTGGTCAGAAGGTTTCTGCTATTAGAGGGCTAACTTTAAAAATAAAACAAGATAAACACTCTCTGCATAACACTAATAACTCAGTAACCCATGATTTCCGTACCACCTATGGAAAAAGTCTGTAATGTGTTTACTGGGGCAAATGGTTTGTCAACCATGAAGGTCAAAAAGGCAGCTTTAGATACAGAGAAGAGACTCAATATTGAACAGAAGTTGACCAGCCATGAGTTTGGCAATGTGCTTATTGTTTATGCCAGTCTGAGGAAACTGTGGACATGCTCTGGATGTTCAAACAAAGCCCAAACTCTCAGCCAGGAACTCTCCAGATGTGGAGCAAACATCTGGAGGAAAGGGTGGCCCTGGACTAACACAGTCAAACATTCTGACTTGGACCACACTATAATCAGTAAATTGAGCTATGACAAGATGAAGAACTGGCATCTTCCAGAGGAGTACACACCTGCAAGGGGTGTGAGAAGCCCTGTTCACTGCTGAAATTGGGTGGAAGTGTGAGGGCAGAGTCTCACAGAGTTCAGGGCACACAGTGCTTTGTACCCAAAACACAGCACACCTCTGGGAAGCCTGACTGAATGGGTGGGGTGAAAGTTCCTGTAAAAACTAGTCCAAACTTCTCATGGTGTGATTTCCTCTCCTACTGAGATGGCTGCAGAACATCAGGCTCACACAATGACATCACAGTTTTAGGAATAAAAAAGGAACAGAAAGGTCACAGAGTACAACTGAGGTCGGGTTTCCAGAAGTGCTATCTAGACTTCAGTCTGTTCTCACTCAGCAGGACAATGGTTAATAGAGTTTACAGAAATGGGTCACAATGTAAGAATTGTCCAGCCTTGTTGATAAAACCTGAAGCCACAAATATAGAAATTATTCAAGTTCTTCAGGCAGTGACTATTAGCAGCCATGCCTACTTCCACCAAGAAACAAAAACCACTTCATCACCTCTGTGTCTGCAGACAATTTATTGGTTGTTTTGACCTACTGTAAGGAATGAACTGTTCCCTCCATCCCTGTGAGCAGAACTTTGTTGCACACAGAACCAAACTTTTTTTTGAGGTTATTTTCAAATATATAGCAAGAAAGTTCCCAACAGTTTGCCAAAACCACTGGGGAATATGTAATTAGAGAAACAGGACCCTTCTCTGGAAACATCTATGGCCAAACTAAGTGAGGAGCGAGAACATTGATCTGTTATTTCTGTCCTAACGCCACTCAAGCAGCAATGAGGATGAGTAGCAGCCAGATCAGAGTATCCACTCTGTACTCTCCTCATGGTTAACAAAGACCTCGTAATATTTTACTGCTTTCTTTGTGTTTGGACCTGGATCTCCAGGCACATCCTCCGTGCCCCTATCTACCACACTCTTGTAGGACACTGTGTCAGGAAGGTGAGCCCCAGGAAGCAGTGCTCCTACATTCCCAAATGTCAGGGTGGGGGAGCACTGCAGAGGGAAGGGTGGCAATGTGCAGGCAGGGGAGCACGTGGGTAGATGGAAAAAATGGGTACAAGACAGAATGAGACAGACAGGACTTCCACATTCATTAGTGTGGGACAGGTGTAGGCGGGTGAGATGTTTATTGAGCATAACAGCATTGAAACAGAAGCATAATTAGGAAATAATTAATGTGAGGGTGGGAGGGAAGAAACCTGAAGAGAACACAAAAAAATTAAGAAAGGTGATTCTATGTGAGTGAGTGCAGGAAAATAGAAAAGGAAACGGAAGATTGAGCAAGAACCCATCTGGGAGAATTACCCTCATTGATAAGAAAAAATTGTTGCAATCAAGATGGTCAACATACATTGTCTAAACGAGCTGGCAGATGAGGGTTAATGCCTAGAAAAAAAACAGGTCTGACAATTGATAAATTCAGCAGGTCTGATACAATATCACCATTTTCTCAGTTCTGATATTTCCCTTATTTTCTTTCTGGAAAGCACATCCAGCTCAGCCACTGAATAAACCAAGCAATAATTGCTTCCTGGGTAGCACATCCCCTCATGATCCTAGAGCTGTTCTGGGCCCTACACCTGGCAACACAGGGAATCCAAAGGGAAAAAGGCCCTACCAGAAGTTCCCTGCAGGTCTCAGTGTCTCACCAGGAGTCTTTCAGGCTAGAAGGGACCATTTATGAAGGTGGCACTGCAGTGTCCCCACGCAGAGCCTGCACCCAACAGCCACCCTCACGAGGCCAGTCTGAGCTGATGGACACGGTGGTTCAAACCCTCTCCATCAGTGTGACACCAGATGACATCTAGTGGAATTTGTATGCAGTGAGAGGAAGGGTGTGATGTAGGTTAAATCGCTTAATTCCACAGTGAGGCAGCACACCTGGTTAACTACTAAACCATCCACTCTTATGGACTTTAAATATTCTGGAAAGGGAAGCAGATAGGTAAATTTCTGGGTATCAAGCTGTAAGTGATGGTAGGGGAAAGAGCTGACACAGAGAAACAAATTGTAAAGTCATTTGCAACCCATTAAGTTTCAAATTTTTCATCAGAGCATGGTCAAGAATATAACAAAACATGAAATTAGCAACAAATCCTACACCTAAATACCCCCCCCAACTGTACAAAGCAAGAGAGGTTTGACGTATTTTCTTCAGTTTAATAGTAAAAACAAACTTAGGGAGAACACCCGGTGACAAGTTTATTTCAATTTTAAGCATTATTGCAGCATTTCTTAATGCCTGTAATACAGAAAAGAAAATATTTCAACACAAAGTCATTGGTTACTGATCCTCAGTCACTGCACAACTTAAATTTACAAAGATATAATCTTCCGTATGGTCTCCTGAACATCAGCTGATAGTAGAAAACGCCTAAATAGTTCAATATCATTCATTTCAATAATGGGAGTTTAGATGAGCTACCCCTTAATGCCAATAAAATTTATTGCAAAAGTAAGATATATTTAGGCTTTTGCAAAATAAGTGACATATGAACATTTGTATACATACAAGGTTTTTACAAAATATATGTAGATCAAATAGTTAAATACTGCTACAAATCACTAGAGACTATCAACATAACTGGGATCTTCATTCTGTAACTTTTCCAGAGTTACAGTTACTAATATGGTATTTCTTATTTAACTATAAGTAGTTCTACAAATCAGATTCGTTATAGACATTTTTTAGCTCATCAAGTTCTGGCCCCCAGGTGCTTTAGTATTTAAGTGCCTGTATATGAAGCATTAGCAGTAGGAGGAGGCATGTGATAACTAGAAATATCTCACTATTATGATTATTTGAATAATCAGCTCAAGTTACATTGCACAGATATTTGCTCCTGCCCATTCCCATTATAGAACTGGAACAAAATACTCCAAAATCCTGTGTGAAGTTACAACAAATACAGAATGAGATTTAATGAAATAGCAATCAGTAGAAAATAGATCACAGTGATATTTGCCCTTCCCTAAGCACAGGCCAGGTCTCACGTGTGACCCTGCCCTGCTCAGACACAGGTTCTGCTGTAGGTGAGCACACCACACACATTTCCTCCCTAGCAGGACAAGTGCTGTGGGAAAAGGGGTGTACATCTCATACACAAAGCCTGTGTACCAGTAGGGTGAGCTGCAATAAAATAAATGAGTGTGCTGTATTGTTGTAGGCTCAAACCTCAATTTAAGTTCCAATCCTCCACGGTTCGTGCTCTGCCTGGGAGGCTCAGTAAGAGGAAAAGAAGATGAGTCAGAGCGGAGAGATAAGATTGAAAGAAGTGTCACAGCACACAGCTGGGCTGTCAGAGGGAGCAGGGACACGACCAGCCTTCCCCTCCCAACAGGGTCAGTCTGTGCCTTGCAGGCAAATTCTCAGAGATGCCAAGTCACAATCACCCCAGGAAGGACAGAAAGCCCTCCAGAAAGATCCCCTCCCGTGACCAATTTGCAGCGAGCAGCTGAGGCAGCGCTTACCCTCACAGCCCCAGAATCACTGCAAACGAGCCTCACAAACAGCAGCCTCAGTGCTAATGCACTGCACGGCCCTTTCAAACACCTGGCCAGAGAAGAACAAGCAAAACATAGATAAGTTGAGTCTCAATTGAAAATGAAGCCGTAACCTGGGCAACGCCATGAGAAAAATGACAGAAGACCTCATATAAGTTTAAAGAGAGTTCAGGTCTAACGTCCCTCAGGAGCTGTGCAATAGCAGGTTGGCCAAGTAGGAGCACATAAAAGCCTGACACTGATGGGCCAGAGGAGAAAATAAAGGTTCTCCCAGAGCAGTCCCAAGTGCTTCATAATGCTGCCTGTAAGAAGAAAATTGGTTTCAGTGCAGGGGTACTTGTGCCTTTTGTCTCATTTCAACATGGACTTCAGCTTTCATATAAAGAGCTTTGATACAGGGATGGAAAACATTAGTCACAGGACTTGGACAATACATGCACGATTTCAATGAAGTCAAGTACATCTTCATGTCATTACAGCTGATCAGCAGAGATGTCAAGATAATTTCAGTGCAAACAGGCTCTATCAGTGGTGCATCAGAGCCCAAAGGAGCTTTTTCTGATGGGAACCCCAGCCTGTTTGCCTGTGATATGTATAAAAGAGGAGTCAGGCACCAGTATGAGCAGCATAGGCACGGACAATGGCTAGTAAGACCATCTACACTAAGAGAAAATAATGAAGCAAAACAACAGGTCAAGAAATTTGGAAGGCTACCCTTGCAACTGCAACTACTAAATGAAGCTTTTTAACCAAGGGAAACAACCCAAGAGGAGTTTATGTAAGTATGAGATTTTGCACTTTGAAATATTATCAGCAAAGTATAGCATAGGCAGGGAAACACCTGTTTTATCTCTTGGCATGTAAAGTTCTCAGCACTGCAAAGGCATTCATGTTAGAAATGTTTCTGATGTATACCCAGCTTTATTCATATATAGATAGGGATATTTTGTGTAACAGTCAGTGCAAATTAAGCTGAATAACATTACATGGGCAATCAGTTAGAACTTTTATATAGCAGTTTCTCTCTGCTGAAAGTTATGCTGTGAGGCATTTGGTAGTTTACAGATTCACTGGCACAGAATAAGGGTGCTGAAAAATCAAAATGTATGTTGTGATTTGAAAGGTAAATAGATCTTGTTCTTTGATGTACCAAATCAGTGTTCCTGATATTTCTCCAATATAAAATATAACAACAGTTAAACCGTCATTTCCAGATCAGTATTGCTTATCTCTTTTACAGACATAAAGAACTCCAGCACTTAGATTAATTTATTATCAGTCAGGCAATTCGTTCTGCAAAAGAGTTGTAGCCATGTGGCTTTGTGTTTGGTTACAAGCCCTGGAGGAAGCACACAGGTCCTACACATTAAAGAACTTGTGGCCTTGTTGCAATAAAGTCTTACAAAAAGCAAAGAGAAAGGATGCCACACTTAATAAATATTGGGTGAGAAGAGTTCCATGATCCAAGTCGAGTTATCTAAACACTGCAAAGCTGTACAGAGTAGTTAAGATGTAATTTACCATTTACAATAGGTGATAGGACACTAATAGGAAACTGTGACAAGTGACAGGCTGCTCTTGTGGGGGTCAGACAAGCCAAAACTAACACACTGCTCCGGGGTGTGGTGCAGCTTTTATACCTCTCCTGTCCTATTTTAGGGTTAAGACCATTCTTAGCAGAAACAAACATCAGACTAATGAAACATAGATTATGCTTCAGTGGAAAGAAGATGTTCCAAATCAGCACTGGAAAAGATAAAATCAGCATGCTCTGTTCCTTGGTCTATCAGGAAATGAGTCTGACATAAAAAGAAGAGAGAACCACAAAGCCCTGGATGCGTGTGCTTGGAAAATGTGTGTTCTCAACAAGCTGAAAGCCTCTAACTCAAATTAAAATGGCTCCTCAGAACAATAACATTTCCTTTCACAAAAGTCACCTCATGCAGCCATCACCTGAAGAAAAAATTAATAATTGACACTTTGAATTCAGATGGAAGCAGCTGAATTAGCTTACCTAATATTGCTTCATCTGATATTTCTTGAGCATCTCTGTATAGTAAGAATACATTAATTTCTCCAGGTTTCAAAAAAGCCACAAAGGCTGCATTTCATTTACATTTCAGTGAATAGAAGACTAATGACTGCAACATGAAAACGCCCAAAATAGAAAACATTGGTCAAAGTAGCCTAAAATAAGGTGATAAATAATAACCATATGCCAGAATTTAAACACTAACTTCATCTTAAATATGGAATATTGCATAGTTTTAAAAGATTGCTCTTAGGCAGAGGGTGAGACGAGTAAATACGAGTGGAATGATTAAAAAGTCAGAGACCTAGCAGAGAACAGAGTTCAGAGAATTCTGCAGCAGGCAGCAGGCAATGGCCACTGGCAGTCCTATAGGGCTGCAGGGAATGTGAGCAGGAGTTGCAGTGTAGCCCTTGGGCAAAGTTATGAAGTTTCCATACCCTGCAGGAAATGTACAGGATAAGACTCTCATATAATGTAAAATTGAATATAGACGTCAGGGAAACAAGGAAAACAAGACTAAAGGCAAATGGAAACACTTCACAGCTTCAGAAAGCTGGGAGACAGAACCTTGTCCTGTGTTTTACTGTGTGTTCCAGCTTGAAGGAAACAACTGGCTGTAGAAATAATACGTGCCAGTCAACCCCAAATCTGAAAGAAACTCCAAGTTTAAATAAATAAGATTGTGTTGATTTCAGGCAGGTCTATACAAACTTACAGTCCTATGTAAACTCAGCATTTGGCATTGCTTGAATGCCAAAGAAGAAGCACTGAACATACTCTATGTCATAAGAGATTTTTAAAAATTTTGTCTTTTTTAGACAAACATTTGTAACTGCCTCACTACTAATAAACTACACCCTCTCTTATGGATATCATATCTATATAAAAGCAAGTTTTATATTACTTTTATTGACTTTGAGATACACTTTGGACAAATATCAATGTTAATCTCAGACACTTAACAACTTACTCAGCATTGTCCAGTTTACACTGAGCTCTGAGCTCTGATCCAGGTCACCGTGAGCTTTCAGGGAACAAAAGACTTCTAGTTTCATTCTGCTTTCAGTCAGGCTCAACCTTCATTCTCCTTTCATAACTGGAGAAGCAAAGAGGGAAAATTGTCAAAATTTCTATTCTTCCCTGAGAGACATCCACTGGACTTCCTGGTAATTTATTTTTGGGTTTTTTTAGGTTCTAATATGTTATGAAAATATATTTTGGTCAAATACTTCAGAAATGACTCATAGATAAAGATCAGATGCACAAAATAAGAATACTGTTAGAACTGATTGCACTGCTACATGTAGAGTGAATTATAAGCTTTTGTTTAAGAAAGCCAGAACTCAGCACAGCAGATTCAAAACTCACATATTTTCCACGTTTAGGAGAATGAGTCCAAATACTTGTTGGCTTTGCAAGATATTCAGAGCAGAAGAAAATGGGATCAGTTCTAAGTAAGTAAAGCTAAGAATCTTACATTCTGCAGTACATGCAGCTGGGCAGGAGGAACAAACTCCTCAGAATTCACAGTGGAGGTTTCTTTGTAAGCTTAAGATCACGCAATAGAGGGCAACACCTTCACAAGTGCCCCAAGCCAAGCCCTTCCTGCAGCCAGTTCCTTAAGAGCACATGGAGTGTGTGCTGGCATATCCCACTGGGAGCTCCTTTTGTGTGTCACAGCCATAGGCCCAGACTCAGCCCTGGATTAAGCCCAGGTTTGGGCCTGTAAGGAATTCATAAATCAGATACTTTGGGTCCACCTCTTAAAAGAATTCAGACTGTTGGCAAAGGTTGAATATTCATGTGGTGCATAAGAGGCATGGCCAAGTGGCTCCTGCAAGTCCTCAGCTGCCACCAGGCTCCGTGGGGACCAAGCACTGCCAGGAATTTGGGGGACTTGTCCCATTGGGGTGGGGGAGTGCTTCCATCCAAAATGCCTTCAGCTGGTATCAGATCAGACACAACTGATTTATTGAGACAGCAATACTGAGGAGCACCTGATGACCCCTGAAACTGCCATTTGGGTGATGCTGGGTGGCAGAAATCCAGACAGTGTTCCCAGCTACTGTACCATGGTGGTGAGGGGAGCCACTCACAGTGGAGGGTGTACAATAAAGGAACAATAGCTCCCACAGGACACTACAATTTAAATTTTTGAGTTCCAGGTATATAGCCGCAGTTATTTTTGGAGAATATTTCTTTTTCGGTGTAATAAATGTACTTCAGCAAATCCAATCATCTTGCAAATCACTGCAGCAAGACGTTTGCTATCAGCACAACAGCTATTAATGGCACAGTAATACAGATCATCATAACCTATTCCCTTACTGCCCTTCATATTCTCCTGATTTTTAAAGGAAAGTAAAAAGGTTTTCCTCTGTGTCAGCTTCCCCATCATGCAGGGTTCTTTCTGCTTCACAGATTAATGCTAAAGACAAATAATCCAAAATGGAAATAAGATGGCTCTCCTGACAATGTTCAGTGAGACAGACGAGATTGTCACTCGTTCTATACAAGTGCTATTGCTGACAGAAGTGAAAAATTATCTGCGTCAGGAACAGCAAATATGACTCAGAAGTAGCTCATAAGGAGGAAAAAAAAAAATTCATTCAAAGATCTAGAGAGTCTCACTCCCCATAACCACATGCTTTATGAGTTTTTACAGAGAGAAGGCTAATAGCTCACAAGAAGGGAAAAAAATATATTTTACTGGCAAGAGTTACTAGAGAGTTATTGATCCCACAGTTCAATAGTGGTAACATTTCTCTTACTCTGTATTTCTTTGACCAGATCAGACTGATCAGGAAAGCCTGACAAATATTCAACTAGTCACACCATGTACTTTTTAAGAGAAAGAGGGAATTATATCAATTTATAAATAAATGGGTCATTAGCAATTTAAAAAGTTACAGAGCTGCTAATGGCTGTTCTGCAGCAGAAATCTATAAAGCATCATGCAGCACTCATACCAAAGCCAATTTTTATTTTAATTTAAATTTTTAAAAAGCACTGTTATACTAAGTAGCTGTTGACAAGATTATAGCTCCCATGAAGAGCAAGTACTCAATGAAAAGGGATCTTACTCCAAGTTTGGCTGACGCATAATGGAAAGCACCCACTGGAATACATCCCCTGTCCTTTCTTTTACTAACATAAGCATAAGCATTTTTTCCAAGTTACCCGCATTAGTGTCCTAAAACTGCAGTCCCTGGAAATCAATTGGTATAAATGGAGCTACATGCACTTAAATGGAGCTACTGCCCTCAAACATTTGTTTTTCCTTAAATTGTTTAGTCTCTCACCTCACTACTTCCATGCTCTTTCCCAGAATCAGGTAGGAGACTCCTACAAGCTTATGAACTGATTGCTTAAGAATAGCAAACATGAAAGTAAAATCTGACTTTAGCTACCTCCAAGGGCTGTGCAGATTAGTAATAATGTGTCACACTGCATTGTAAACAACTGGTGAGAGATGGAAGTCCCTTGCAGCTAAGATTGCATTAACCTTTCATTATTTACCTTATTCTTGGAGCTTATATTCAGCTCTCAGATTATAAGTCAACTTAGATGTTAAAGGCCTTTAAATATTACGATAAGATCTTGCGCCCCTGAAGACTTTGCTACTAAATACAAACATCAATATTTCCTAAATTCTATTATGATTCCTGTCCCCAAAGAAGTTACTGTCTAAAAAGGCAATACTTTTCTTGTGCTTGTCCTAAGCACAATTTAAATAAATAAATGAATGCCATTTCTAGAGGAATTACATGGAGAACCTTGAAGTGGAACTGCATTTTTTACACCAAGAAAAATATTTGTCTCCACATAGTAGGCACAAGATCTGGGAGACACAGAAAAGCCTTTTAAAATGTAAGTTTCATACAGCTCATTTAAATTAGGGGACAAATTTTCAACAATGCAAATAATTTTTCTTATACTTCGAGCCACAGCTAATCCTGTAATAATGCCCTCCTGTTTTTCTAAAGGGTGTCTTTGGAGGAAGTGCTACAATGGTCCCAGTCTTTTGAAAATCTGGTAACAAGCAAATGTAAGTAATTGTATGTTTGCATCCCAGATGGATTGCTGAAAAAAGTTCCCACAAAGCAAAATCAATAACTCATGCTGCATAATATATCCAGCTTTATACACAACTAATGGGAAACAACTTTGTGTGACATGCCTAGCACACCCCGCAGTGAAAATAAACAGCATGCTGCAAATGCTTTCCCAAACTCACCATTTTTTCAATCACATAATTCCTTTGGAGGCATGTGATGAGGGCAGGGTTTATCAGGGTTTATCACATCCCCACCTAGAGCACTGAATAGCAACTTATATCAGCAGAAAAGTGACAAAGTTCACTTGGGAAGTCCTGTGTACAGCAAAGACACCATCAGATGGCATATCTATACAGGGTAATGCCATGGAATACAACTCCAGTATTCAGGGGTGGGAAGAACTGCATGTGATGTAGCAATTCTGAACTTTCCCACTCCAGCCTGCCTCTGCTTCATACAGGGCTCAGAGCTCTCCCACATTTCTCATGTGGGCAACAGTCCAGAACACCATTGCTGAATTACATTTTTATAAAATAGTGATGAAAAAATTACACCGCAGCACATACTTCTAGAAATTACTCCTAAGGACTGGCATAATTTTCAAACTGCAGAAAAATTACAAAGAGGGAGAGGATTAACAGACAGCATTTGTAACTAAAGATTTTGCCATTAAAATCTTAAACAGGAAACAACAGAGTATGTTACAGCACAGGGAGAAACTCCCCAACAGAAAACTGCTCAAAGAGACCAAATTACAGCAGAAGCAGCAGGCACACATGTGATCACCACCCCTGCCAGATGACAGGCAGTGCTCCACATCTTCCAAAAAATGAAAGGCCAGAATGCTGCACCAGCAACAAAGTTTGCTTTAAATAAAACACTTGTGGCTTCCAGCAGTACTCAGAATGCTGCCCTTCTTAAAACGCCTCCTTCAGTGCACTTAAAAACACCACTCATTGAATTTTAATTAATTTAAAGCCTCACGACATCCAAAAATGGAAGGGTATACCCACGTGAAGAGCCAGAGACTCTAAACCCAGTGGATTTGCAGCTCTTTAGGAAAGGTGGGCAAAGTATTTGCCTACCTTAGATTTACTAGGGAGTCCTGCATGTGCAGGAAAATGCAAGGTTGAAGTGTAGGGGTGAGATACTGCAATTATTTCCCCATTTTGACATAATATAACAATATTTACTGGGTACAATCAAGAATTACACTGCTTTATAAATGTCTCTACTGCCTGCAAAGGACTCTAAAGGCAATGCATATAGACAGGTAATATAAATTTGGCTTCTGAAATATTTACAGATGGGCCTATGATCTACAAGACCTACTTGAAGACAGAACACAGTGATGAAAACATAGAATTCTGGCTTGCCTGCGAAGCTTATAAGAAGATAACATCCCAGAAGAAAAGGATTTCCATGGCCAGGAAGCTTTTTACAAGTTACATCCAACCTCAGGCTCCCAATGAGGTGACTACAATGTCATGAGCTCCTAACTTTGTAGAAATGCCTGACTTGTCGTGCAGCAGACCAACAACAAATGCCCAGCACCTCTTGTATCAAAAGGAGTGATAACCTGCTGTTCATCCTCCCCCCAAACTCTTTTCCACACAGAATTTTGATACTTGAATCTGCATCTCATCTATACTCAAATCTTTCAACTGTATCCAGCAAGAACACAAGCAAAATGCACAACTCAATTAAGAACCAAGTGCTTGGATCCGTTCTACTCTATTTAACATCAGATCCAGGGGCCATTGATACCACTTCACTATGTTTTTGATTATGTCATTTCACTAGATTCTGGGTTATGCCACTGCTACTTATCCATATGTATAACTCACTCTGGTCTTTGCAAGAGTAAATATAAATGAACAAAGTAAAAACTCTACCCAGTGCTGTCCCCTTTGTAAAATGGGCAAAGAGAAAGATTCCAAGACAGATTAGCTTTTTTTTTTTGGTTAAGGAAAAGAGCAGATTTGTATGTAAAATATCTGATTTTTTTCCCCTGTCAAGTTGCTATAGAAAACAGTCATTCCTGCTCAGCCAGACATGATCTGTGACCTTTAAACATTCCTGCTTATTACTCTCCTTGCAAAACTAAGCCAACTCTGGCTTTTACTGCCACTGCCTCTGGCAGGCTGAAATAACTAAAGAATCATGCTTCATTATTTTCTGGTTTATGTGTAACAATAAAATTATTATAGAGTCTCAAAATGCAGCCTCCCTGCTGGCACTGGAGGAGAAGCCAAACCCAAATCAGCTGGATTCCCAAATGTTGGCTGAGAGCAGTTGCTGCTTTAGATGACTAAACCACTCCCTCTAACCCAAAACTTGAGCAAATTTCAAAGTTCCTTCTATTGGTTTTAAATGCCAATTGGCACAACAATGCATTCTTGTCTCTTTTTCTCAGCTTTTATTTTTAGTATGTGCAGCTATAGGAAACTTAACAAGACATTTGCACTTTCAAAAGTGAAATATCAGATTTGCCAACCACGAATTCATTAATCAAATGTAAGGACTGAAATCAGGACAGTTATAAATAAGCCGTGCAATTTTTTTCTAAAATAGTGTGTATTTGAATCTTGCTATTGTCTGTCGGATTTCTAGAGCTTCAGGAGACACCAATTTCACATTTTCTTGATGCTCACTATTAATAAAAGAACTAAGTACCAGTCTAAAAAACTACATGCTCATGAGGATATGAAACACAGCTCGTATTCAAATTACAGCAGCATTTATAAAGGAGCCACTCAAAAGACTTCTCTGAAAGAGGAAGATCTCAGTCCATGAAGGACATCAGCACTAACCAAATCTTTAGAGGTCTCCTCTCAACACTGACAGACTAAATCAAGCTGAAAACAACCAATGGAACTCATCATGATCTGATGGGTTATCAAAGGGTTCCTTTTATCTGGTGTTTTTGCTGATCACGAGACCTTTCTGGTGTTACACACCCGCACAGTTTCAATTTATCTGCTACAAACCATGAATTGCAGCAGGAAAACTCTAGGAACTAAAACTTTTCCTGAACAAGGTTGATATATAGTTGATGCCTCAGGTTTTCACATTTATATTTTTCAAATCCTGTATTGCCTAGTGTGTAACTCTGAAGTTTCTTGTAGCCTGCTGACTTCTGTTCTCTGGACATAACAAGGCCTCTCTGGGCCTGCTCTCCAAGGACACCCAGGCTGTCCTGGGCCCAAAAATGTGTAAACCAAAATCTTAGAAGGGGGGTAAGCTCGGAGAAATTACATCATTAACTGAAACTTTAATTGGCAAATTTATGCTGATATGCAAATGAACCAAACCTATAAAGGTGTGGGGAACTCATGACATGGGGTCTATCTTGGGGTCCAGCTTGGAGCCTTTGGCTCCCAGGGTGCACCTTTGAAGGCCTTTCAGATAAATACTGACCTTTATTCCCTTATTCCTGTCTAGTCTCTGTTTCTAGGTAGCCACTCAAGGCATCGTAGTCTCAGTTTTATCTCAGTTAACAACTCTTTTAGTCATTTTTTTCCACTGGTAATGTGCACCTCCAGGCACTTGGACCCATCAGAATTCAGGCTTCCTCTTCTGGAATCTAACCCTAGCTCTAGGAACAATTCTTAGCAAAGGAAAGCAGGGTTGGATATCCACAACTTCCAGCTGCTCCTTCCACTGCAGCTACTCCCCATCTAAACCATGCCCACAGGACAGCTTCTGCCTAAATTCTCCCTGCTCTCTTACTCTTCCTAGAATTAGTGAGCAAACCAAGCTCACCCTGCTAAACTCCCCTTTTGGAGCCTTGGGCCCAGATGCTGCATACAGGCCCAGCAGCAGGGGCTTCACCACTGCTCTTGACCTCTGCTAACCACAATAGTCAGGATTAAACTGGCTTTTCCGTTTGTGTTTCAGATAAACATTGACAGCCCTGCGAGGAAAGCAATTATAAGGAATATTCAAGAACCAACACAGTCCTGCTTTGATGAAGCACAGAGAATAATCTACAGGCACATGGAACGAGATTCCTACCCACGATTTCTTGAATCGCAGTTCTACCAAGAGCTCAAACACAGTCTTCAAACTAATGGCAACAATTCAATGGTAAATTAAAGAGAATGGCTGAAAATGTAAAAAGGTTTCTTCTGGCACACAAGTGTTTAAGATTTGAAGAAGACAGGAGAAATCAGGCAGTGGAGGAATATTATTATTAACCTGTTCAACTGTTCTGTTGATGTTAGAATTCACAAGGCACCATCTTCCCCCTTCCCAAGTAAGAGTTCTTGTTTTCTTTTCCTCTCCCCTCTATAAAACCCTAAAAACTATGGAAAACTAAGCATTAAAAAAAAAAAAAAAAAAAGCATTTTGCTGCTGGGAAATAAATGTTTATTTTACTCTATGCTACAGGAGAAAAAAATATCTGCATTGCTACATTTGCTGTTGTTTTAGTCTTATAGTCTCTCAAAGTAAAAAGATTAATTCAAAATACAGCTGTTTGCTTAGTCTTAAACTATGGAGTATATTATTCATGTGGTATAGAGTCGAGTTGTGCTGAATTATGATGTAAAACATTTGCTATGCAGGCACTTGATCTACAGTGTACTAAAATATTACTAGTGTCTTTGGGATTTTCTTCAGGGATAAAATCCATTGGTATTCTGGCTTGTTTTTCTGGGTATGGACACACAAACACATTGCTTTCCCTTCAGACTCCCTAAGAATGGGATACAAGCAAGCCTGACCCTTGGACATCCTCCTGCAGCACAGACAGGGCTCTCTCATGCCTAAACTGTCAGACAGCTCACTGATTTGTTAATCAAGTACCACACTACCCTGGTTTACATCAATTACTAATCTGATCTTCTCAAATCTCATTAAAACTGAAATCTCTTGATTCTTTCAACAGACTTCAGCATAGTCTGAAAGCCATGGGAAATCACGGACTTTTCTAGCACCATCTCAAGCTGCTTTATTCCAAGGAATAAAAGAACAAGTCATTCTCTTACATCAGCCCCACAAACCCCAATAGCAACACACTGATCCTCTGGGATGATCTCACAGGAGAAATGGAGTGTTCACTCAGCTGGATCCATTTATGGGACTGAGGTTGCTTCAATCATATTGCCAGCTCATGCTTATTAACAGTTTACTTTAAGCTGTAGCCTGGCTGCCTAGTTTAAAGAGGCAATTTTTGTGACAATGTGATAACCCATTGTCTAACCTCCATTGGGAAAGCCCAGCTTCATTGTGCCCATTGTTCAACCACAGTGTTGTTCTCACTGAGAACCTCCCTCATTTTCCAATGTGAATACCTGTGCCTCTTCCTTACAAGGCAAACATGGAAAAACAGCTCAGTGCAGGCAGCAAACAACTGGGTTTCACTGCCTTGTAGTGAGGAGAAACTATAGTTGTTCTTTTAAGATGTTCCTCTCATTGGTGTAATAAATACCATATGTGGCTATATTTCAAGGTAAAGTTTCAATCCTCAGAAAAAAATAAAATTCATTGTCTAGGGCCTCTGAGCAGCACTATTACTGTGGTGCATAGCACAGGCTACACCTGCAGAGAGAGACAGTGATTTATTGATGACAGATGAGTATGTTGATCAACAAATATCCAATGCATAATATGATGCCTGGCTTTGTATGAAGTTAAATTGGTAAATTGTAACTCTATATGGACCCTAATGACAACATGGGAAGACAACATGGGATGTAAGCAATCATGTTTAACTTATCAGTTATCAAAGGCCCCAAAAATTCTTTTCATCCATCTTTTTTTATTAAATTCTCAAGCTAGGATTCATGTGTTTGTCCATGGCAGAATGCAAAGCCAGCCTGAGCATAGCCTCTGCCAGAACAGAAAGCTTTAACAGAACTTCAGGGTGGTAAGAAAAGGGAGTGCTACTATAGGAGATAATCCTTTCCTTTTGCAGTGACCTCAGATAAAGGGATTATCCTTCAAATATGTGATTATCCAGCTCATAAAACCCCTCAGCAAGAAAGGGCTCCACAGGAAATCCAGCCAGGGGTAGTATAGCTTCTGATGGGTGTACAGAACACTGGACTTCAGTTAGATTAGGCCTGCAAGATGCCATAGCAAAGAAAAAATCTTAGGGTCTCTTAAAAAAAGCAGTTCCTGCAGGGAAGCAAATCTGTGACAAAAGCCAGCCTGAGCAGAAGTAAAAAAAAAAAAAAATCCAAAATACACAATAAATAAACCAAGGATCACGCTAAGGAAAGTCTTCCCATTTCTGTTGGAATTAGAAATTCAGAACACCTTGATATCTGTGTCTAAGTAGAAGAGGCTCGTGGTGACAAAGAATAATAACTCTCCATATCCAAAGAGGCCCAGCATGCACAGCCTTCCAAAGGGGTCACACAAAGGGCTGCTCAGGTACTGTGCTGATAGAGAAACCCTTCCTCCCTGCAGTAAGGAGATTATCCAGAAGGAGAAAAAACCCCATCCACAGAGAATACTCAAGGAAATCACAGAGGGACTCACAAATATGCTTTTATGGCATGAAATATTTAGTGGGTGTTTTACAAAGAGGTCATGAGTCTACCTACCCTTATTGTTGGTGGGATTATTAATTTTATATTTCTTTCTAGAAATAAATAAAATGTTGGGTTTTGGGGCTTGGTTTCCTGTTCCCCATGTCTATCCCACACTTCCCAATTGGAAAACTTTTCCCAAAAGGATCCTTTTCCCAAAACAGATCTGTTGTTAACTGTTAGAGATCTTTCTCTTGCTCGACTTTTCTTTTGTGTTACCAGATGCAGGGCAATAACACAGTATTTCACCAGATCATATGATTCATAAAACAGTAACTAATGGCAGCAGCAATAAAAAAAAATCACTGCTTTTATCATTCTCATTAACAGCACTTGAATGAGCTCAGGTATACTTTTCCACTGGCAGACAAACCTAAAAGGCATTTGTTCACATTAATCATTCAAAGCTACTGTTAAAAAAGATAAAAAACTTGAAAATAGCTAAATTGGCAGAATTCTCTTTCCCTCATTTATTTAGTAAGAATAAAAAAAAAAAAAAATCAAAGTGGTGATTTTTCAAACATTAAGTTTGGCAAGATTAAAATGCAGGTTAATAAAACCACTATAGCAAGTAATTATGTTCAGCCCTGGAAACTGTTGACGTGTGGAGGCTCCCTAAAAAAAACCAAAAAAACAAAAAAACAACCAATACTGGACAGATGGTCTAGGGTTTTTTGGGGTTTTGTTTAGTTTTTAAAAGAGCTGACAATTAGATATCTTTTTCTTTGTAAATATGAGCTGTGTTGGCCTACTTTCTTAATAACAGCTATGAAATTTATACTTTATCGTTATACTGCTGTTTCCATGAGTTTTACATCAACTCTTTGTGTATAGATGGTAAGTGTAGAAAAAAAAATGCAGATTGTTGATCAGGTCTATAAAACAAAGTAAAAATCTGCTTATAATTACAGTCACCCAAAATAAAACTTTAAGCATAGCACAGCCTAATTTCTTTGGTACAGATGGGTAGTAAATGAGAACATAAAATGTCTCTCTACTGCGCATTCCAAAAATTTCAGAGAATAAGTTGTTACGAGGCTTTTCTTTCAAGTTCTCCTCATTATTTCTGTACTTCCATGCTAACTTTAGATACTCCTCCTTTCAAGTCCCAAGAAGTAAATGTTACGAGGTCTCACTCTAAGTGTAGCAAAGAGCCATTACACAGAACTCGGTACAGTAGACAACTGATGTAAACAAACTGGGAGCAGAGATGTTTATCACCAGTTACAGGCCAGATGAGGATGTTTGGGAACTTACAACCTCACAGGAAAGGGAAATGACTGCAGCACTTCCAAGTATTACCAAATGTACAGTACTGTTGCAATCACAGAGGGCCCTTCAGAAACTAATATTTGATCTAACGTTCATTAACAGAGTGCAATGGAAGAAGTCCCCCAAAAAGAACATTTTGCTGCATGTGCTGATTAGCTGGAATCCATGGCAACAGACTGGTTTTGGTCAAAGACTGCATCCTAACACAGCTTTATCTACAGTCTCCTACAATGCAGCCTCACAGAGCTGGTCATCTCAGTAGAATTACCCATTTCGTTATGCCAGTAACTTTAAGAAGCTTTGCTATTAAAATCTTAAATCTCAAAATTGAAAAAAGCTTTAGAAAACACACTTTAAAAAATTCAAATTTAAAACAGCAGACCCAACTCAGGGTCTGATTAGAACATAGGAAGGATTCTAACTTTTTTTTAATCAAAAAGAAAAAAGAAACAGATGAAGCAATACAGAAAGAAAGATAAAAATATGCAAGAGGTGCAAATTTAGTATTGAGGAAGCAAATCATGCAGTCCAGCACTCTTTGAGATATTACACAGCGTATGTACACAAATTCTAAGAACTGTGAATTCTCATCACACCAGAAACGAGATCTCAGCCAGTGCAGCCAAATTGTGCAATGGGTTCTTCAGAAAGGAATGCAAATTATTAAGAGCATGATAGTGTCATATTCTGGATCCTAGGCAGTGTCTTTCTGTTGACTTCCACGTCCTTACAAAAGGGGTGACGTGGAATGGGACATCCTGCAGCGTTCTGCAGCTGGCCAGCACCATGTGCCTACACGTTCTGTCTTGACTGAGCTGCACAAACCCTTCTCAGGGTGCAGTGCCCCCCGGGATGTGCAGGGCTTCTCCTGGGACCAGCCCATCTGACGCACTGTCCGTTCCCTGCTGGTAAGTAGAGGCTACAGGGGATCCTAGAGCATCTCAGCAGGACCAGGGGCCTGTGCTTACACAGCTGGATCAATCCTGCTTTCCTAACTCTGTCAGCTGAAGGTTTCACGTTTGCCGGCCTTTACCCACCACTGGCATCTTAAAACAGCCTTTCAATAAACGGTTTATTGATAACTTTGTTTTTCTCTCCAAAACTGCCATGACAGTTACCTCAAGAGTCCTGTACCGCAGATTTTGCTCAATTCAAAATATGATACAACTATCCAGGGACTGAGAGCCATTCCTCACTGCAAGGACATGCACCTCACAAGATTGGGAAACAGGGTAGGTCCACCCCGAGAAGTTTAAACAAATAGGGGGTTTCAACCATGCCAAACCTCCACTGATGACCTACAGCCCTCCTTCCCAACCACAGCTCTCCAATGCTGTGTCCTCTCCGGATTTCTGCATTAGGTGCAGAGATCTAAGGATAAGGGGAAAATCCTGAGGCGTTACAGCCTGAGGCCAGGAATGAGGCTGCAGTTCCTCTTCCACAAACCCACCCCACTGTAAGTCACTGATACAGGGCCCCACAGATCTCCTCAAGGGGAAACAACTCGGAAACCGAAGCCCAAAACTCGTATCAAAGGCCTGATGTGAGCGTTGCCTTGCTGCCCAGCAGCAGAGGCAGAAGCTGTGGTGGTGCTGAGCGCTCTGCCAGGCCGGGGCCGGGCCTGAGGCGGTCACCAAACCACAGCCGGGAGATGGCACGTCACAAGCACCGGGAGTGCCAGCCACCAGAAATGACAAATTGCTGCTGCATCCGCCAAATCCCGAAGGAAGGTGGCATTCATCTCGTGACAGAATCAATTTGCAGCCCCTGAGTTGTGTCCTGGCGTGCCTATCTCATGAGTCTCAGGCTGCTAAGTCAAAACTTGCCCACAACATCCATCAAGAGGGCTGTCACCACACACAGCACCAGCCAAGGCAAATAGTTTGTTCTCCCACACTCCTCATGTGCAGGTGTTGATTCCAATAATCACCTCAGAATCAAACAGGTGAGTAAATAAGAACAACATTTTTTTAATCCTTCCTGAATAAATTGTTACATATGCAATTATTTCATGGAGTTATTTCCTTCCTGCCATGCCATGATCTGCTTTGCCTTTGGTTAGAGAAAAAGAGGACAGGACTGCAACTTTACCTACATAAATTTACAAGAACTCCCAAAATTTGGAAAAGCAGTTTTCAGATATTTGCAATTCTAAAGATTTATCATTCACAACACATGACCCAGTTATTAATGAGTCATTCAGGACCAGGACAGATTACATTAATTTTCAACAGCAGTAACCATCAATATTTTCTATTAATTTCTCTCTACCAATGAAAACATACTTAGTGTTAAATCTATTAATTAAAAAAGACCCACATTTAATGAAATACTTCATTAAAAATGAAAAACATTAAACTTCATTTAATGAAAAACAAAGGAAAAAATACCTATCTGTGAATCGTTGCCCATGTTTCTTCACTCACAATTGTGTCTGTTGCTAAAATAATCTTTTAATAATGAAGGATGATTTTACAACTAATACATGTAATCTCATTTCAGTTCAGATACCAGTGCAGAAATCACTTGTTCATTCCTCATTACCTTCTTCACTCTCTCGCTACTTTTCGTTTTAGTTACATCTTTGCAACAGTTTCTGCTGGTGGGCACTACTCTTGTTTCCTAGAACATATTTTCTTTATATATTTATCTCAGTAGCTCTACAAATTCCTTCCTTTTCTATCTGCCTTCCATATTTTTTACATTCAATACTGACTTTTTCTTTTAGAGCATATTTATCACTCTCATATTTCAGGATTTTAAAGGGTTTGATTTTTTTTAAAATAACTCAAGACTTATATGGTGCACAAGGCATTGGTTCCAGATTAACACCTATTACAGCTCTTTTGGATGAGTTCATACTCTCTCAGGAGTAACCTGATGCTTCTTTAAAGGCCTCTTTCCACTCTGTCCCTCCCGATCCTTCCAACATCACCAGAGTCTCCTCATAATCAGGCTGGGTTACAAGTCCCAAAGCACCTTGAAAACCTCAGTGCACTGCAAAGCCCTCAGTTCCACACTTCCTCCAACCAAAGTACAGTGGGGCAGCTCTGGTGAAACTTTTGTTGCTGCTACTTCAGCATGGCAGTTACTTCCCTGCAGCACAATTTGTGCTAAAGCAGGATAAAACTGCTCAGAGATCAATAAACCTGTACTGTCTTTGCAATTGTAGCACACTGGATGAACAGCTCATTGACACTTGAACCAGGTAGTTTTACATTGCTGACTATGGAAGAGTGGGAGAAATCTACCTCTAGTGTCAATTATAGAAGTGATAAGTTACAAAACCAGTTACCTAGATAATTATGTTCTGTCTAGCTCTGCTTCTCTAATAAACTTGCAAAGTATAACATTCCAAATCTTCAGGGAGGTTTTCTAGGAGATCAATCAGTGAAGACAAAATCTTGCAAAGATTTTATCTGTTTCAATAGGTAAATGTTTAACAGATTATGCTAAATATTTTGCCTTTAGCAGCTTAGCCTGGATTTACTGATTATTGTGCAGTGGTGCATGAAGCTCGTTGCCTAAATGATCCAGATGGAAGAATTATTTCAAAAGCTGTGGAAGAACTACTAATTTTTGTACCTGCACAGGGTCTGCCAGCCATTTTGGCTATAAAAAGAGCTTTTCTACCCAGCATGCAGTGGTTTACAAGTGAAGCCAGCCAGCTGGAGTACACCCACACTTGTAGAAAGGTGTTAATCTACTCCACCTGCACTTCACATAAGCAGAAGAAAGATGATTTCCAGTGCCAAGAGCTACCTGACCCCACTAGCACAAGTTTATAACCACTGCTGAGAAGCTGCTTTGATTAAAGCACTCATGACTCTGAGGCTGATAGGCTTTAGCAGTGATGTAACTTGGAAGGATTTCTGGACAGAGAGGACTCGACTGTCATGTATTTACATTATGTTAATGCTGGTAGTCCTCATGGAAAGCCCCGGGCCTTAGCACATGCTGCTTGAAAAAAACCAAAAAAACAAAAACACGTGGAGGAGTCACAAGAGGTAAGAAATTATTTAAAATTGGGGCATTTCAGGTTTCCTGGGGAATATTGCCCCAAATAAAGAGCAGAAAGGAGTCGGGGAGAGGGGCAGCTCACCCCAACCTGACCTCCTCCCCTCCGCCTTCCTTTTTGGCCAGGGCCACACCTTTAGGCAGCCCACTCCCAGCCACAAAAAACACTTGAGTCCCTCCAGATACCCCAGGAGCTGCAGGACAACTGGATGGGTTGGTATCAGCTCAGGCTCTGCCTCACAAGACAATGGCAATGGAAAAACCACCACAGCAGCCTGGGACTCTTCTACCTGCTACAACCAACCAGATAAACACTGCATCCACCAGAAAGGGCAACCAAAGTCTTGTACTTAGTGAATCCAGCAGCTGCAGGAAAGCTTGAGGGGTTCCTACCATGACATTAATGGTAATTGTTAATGTTCAAAGACAGGGTTAAAAATCAGGACATATAAATAAACCTCCGCTCTTTATTAAGACAGATTCTTCTAAGATTTCCATCTAAAGACAGAATATCCACATTACCACATCAAGCCATCTGAAATTACAGTTTCTATTTCAGTAAGAGTGCATAATTCTGTATTTTTATACTAGAAAATTATTTTTAATGTGTACAGCTTAAAAGCCCACAAAACAGTTACTCATAATCATTTAATTATACAGAGGCATTTAGAGAAGCAAACTGCACCAAACATCTAAACATAAATCAGAAAATTAAAGTTTCCAACAGACTTTTCTCATTCCATTTTATTTGAACTTTTTTTTTTCATTGAAAAACACAATTGACATATGTTCAACAGGCTTCAGAAGGCAGAATGTTTTAATTAGGACACCACTCCTGCAAGACCAGAAATAACAAGAGCTAAGAAAGCAGAGAAACAAACCTATAAAAAGACTCTGGCTTCCCATTTAGCCTAACAAAACTTTCTCAAACCCTCACAAACAGTTTAAAAACTACCACATGTGGACGAGAGGAGAAGTTTGCTTCTCCCTCTCAACTTGTGCACAGTCCATTCCTGCAAATGCACCAGCACACATTGCACCAGTAATATCCAAGACTGATCACATTTAGTCCAGATGTGCAATAATATTACTGAAGCAATGAAAAAAGTATTTATGACCAATGCTGTAAAGGGGGTAATTTGAATCCAGTGGGAAATACCATTATAGAAACTCAGCATTCCTTTGGTTTTCAATGAATTTAAATGCCTTTTGGTCAGTTTTCCACTGTTGCTATTTTTATTCTGTTTGGAGCACCATTCTCCTTTCTTTTTCTTGGCCAAACAGCTCTGTTGATAGATGTTATGCACAATTATTTATTTGTCCTTGCATATTAGGTAGTTTTAGTTAAGCTCATTAATGATTAATTGTTTTATTGCCCAGTTGATTGAGTGTTGAAAGTTATCTAATTAAAAGTTTTTGTATATGCCCCAGTTCAAACGAGTTAATCCAAGTTAAAAGCCATATTTTTCTTAAAATACCCCTGTTGTGTCCCTGTTAAATGTTGTTCCCCAGTTCTGTCACTTTACCAAGTATTTATGATGTTATTGAAGTTGTTGTGTGTTCATTAAGCGTTTATAATGTTATTTGTTAGATGTTTTATGNATAGATGTACAAAGCAGACCTGCCTGGGCAGGCAGAGCAGAGCCTTGTCTTAGGTGATAACGAAAATATGGTCCCCAAAGACATTCAGGAAACTGAAATTGTTACTGGCCCTCGTCTAAAGAACACTATCAGGAAACAATTGCATCATTAGGTTTGTCATTTAAATTCAGCTGCTTGCCATGAACCTTTCTAATGTGAAGTGCAAGATCTGAGAAGAATTTACATCAGCAAATTATTAAGGTCTGTGACAATTAATAAGCAATAAAGCTCACTGAAGCTAAAAGCACAAGGCGTACTCTGCTTCACTGCAGCGTGACAAATGAGATGGCAGATGCAACCACACTATCCAGTGCAGAGTTAATCCCAGACAGATTCTCAGGTAAGTGAGAAACAAGAAGTGCAGCCTCACAAGAGGGATGTGGCTGTAATTATAACATCAACCAAAAAAGAACAAAAACACCAAACAAAGTGGTGCTTTAAAAGCAAAATACGAAGTTTATAACTTTATATGAAAGTAATTAATTTTAAAAGATAATTTATATTTTGTATATTGTAGCAATTTTATGATTCATACATCTATATTTTATTCTTGTACCAGCTCTGCACTGGTACCCTTCCATACTGATCAGGAAAGGTGATGAACAAGAAGCTGCACCTGGACATGGATTGGGGGAGCAAAAGAAGAATTCCCCTGTGATACAGAAGTCAGATTTCAAAGGTACCTTCACAAAGAGAACAGCATTTAGGAAAAAGATCAGGAAACAGGCAGGTTATGCCCTTTCACACTTCTCCTTTCCAGCCTCTCCAAAGATGGATTGATTTCAGCATGCAAAAAGGACCAGTTATGTCACTCAGTTGCTTTAATATTAAGTCCAGTTGGAAGCAGCTGCAGTCAGTGCTGTTCAGCCCAAACTGCCCAGAGAGAAGGGAGAGCCAACAGCTGGATACAGCTCGTGATTTCTGTCATGGAGCCGTGGGTCTTGTGCTTCCCTCTCTAATTCATGCTTTTGAAAGCAACACTGCTGTCAGAGATCTGTTTGAACACCCCCAAAGACACCTGGAAGGCCTCTTCAGCTCCCAGCAAGAAAATAATTACCCAGCACTGCTTAAAGCAGCACTACAATTGACACAGCAGTTCCCAGGGAATATGTGAATAATCTCATGCACACAAAAAACCCAACTGGACTCCCAAAATGAGTAGTTCACCAAGAGCATTAACAAAAAATCACAGCCCTCTTGGTGTATAAAAAGATGTAGTTAGCTTAGATAAACAGTTATTTGTTTCTTAAACTGTTATTTGCTTCTGTGCTTGCTTTGACTAATTTTTCTTCTTTCCCCTCTCATTCCTTGTTAAAGATCACGTTTAAAAATACATAATATTCCTTGTTTAATTACAAGGTAATTTACACTGGTTTGTTGCTGGGCATGCCCCTCTAGATTCTCAACGCAAGTAGTCACATGTTTTGCCTTAATTTTCTTAAGTTACCTGCTTTGAGAAAATTCTGATATTTCATACAGTGTTTAAATTTTAAGAGACCTTTATCCCTGCCATCCAGTTTTGAAGATCAGTGCAGCTTTATTTGTTATTACAAGTACATAGCACATAAGGAGGTCTCAGCCTGCTAAGATGGTGCAGCTGCTGATTAAATAATAGACAATTAACTGTCAGTCTTCAAAGCATGAATAAGAGCTGTTAGGCACTGTTAGAAAGATTGATTTTTAATATCCTCAATATTTAAATATATTTATTATAGTGACCTGTGGCAGTTTGACACTGGTTCATATATACACAAATATTTATGTTAAGCAAGAAAAGCACGGGATTGGTCTGCATTTTATTACAACTACATAATATTCTGCACAGCAGAAGTCTTCAAATATTAATAGGTATGTTTGATGTCTCTGCTTTTAATTGAAGCTGGAGGATTGTGCAGGGCTCAGTTAATGAACTAAGCCATAAAATTTTGGAGATACTCTCCAATCAATCATCTAATTCTTAGACTTGCCCACAGACTCTCATTGAAGACCTAAAATTTGTTAAACCTCTACAATTTCCTTATAGGAATTATTTCCAATAATTGATAATTGACTCTTATAAGCCAATTTCTCTTTTGTCTCATTCCCACTTAGACTGTAACGCTGCCAAAAGCTCTGCTTGTCCTTGGTTACGTCACAGTTTAGTCCACATAAGGCAGCCAGACCAACCTGTCTGGAGTGAAACTTGTGTTTACCCTCACTTGGAGAAGATTGCAGTGAGTTTGTTTAGCAGGAAGGTGACGCAGCTCATAGCTGACATTACCAAAGCCCTGGTGGGTACACATTGCAGAATGCTCAGCAGCCAGTCAAGCACCTCCGTCACTTCTATAAATCAATAAATACTGAGATGTGTCACTTGTGTTCTCTTTTAATAATTCCTTGAAAAGATGCTGTTATCAGAAGTGCAGCTTATCTCTGCCTTCCCACTGCTGTAAGAAACGTGGCTCTGCATAAGGTTTCTTCAGAGACTTCTCCATGCCGGAAACTTGCCAGCTATTACTCATAAATAAATGTATCAGTACTGATATATATGTGCAAAAGGGAAAAACTTCTAAGTTCAAACATGAAGCTCAGTAAGAGTCAGAGTACTGGTGTGTCTAAATGGCATATAGTGAATTTTTCTGTAAACACAGACCGAAATTCTGCCCCTCCATGAAGTATTGATACATTTCATTGACTCTCTGAGGAAATTGAAAAAAAATCATTCAGAAGATGGCAGCATCAAAAAGAAATAACACCCCAAACTGATGAGTACATTAAGACAATTTAGGATTGAACCTGGAAGTGAACTTTTCAAACTTCCCATGCAAGTTCCCTAGAGATGTTTAGGGCCTTCTTTACACAACCATTATCATTTCTACTTGGATCACTTGTCAGCTGAATATTCTGTGGATTTTTCTTCCAGTTATTACTTGCATGGAGGTTGTGCCCGTTTCCTCCCACACGAAGATCTACCGTGTTTCTGACCCAGCTTCTCCAGCCCTTCCCACCTGGTCTGTGCTACTGCAAACAGTGGCACCAGAGGTGAATTCCCAGCTCCTCTGAGCACTCACAGCACCGACTGGCTGCTTTCCTAAGTGCTCCAATTACCCGCTGCAAAACCCAGCTTGCTCCATCATCATATGGGAAAACATATTTTAGTGCCTGGAATGAAACCTAAATTCCTGGCCTCTCCTCAATCCCATCCATTGCTGCCAGAATAAACAAGGAAGAAAAAAAAAAAAAAACCATGCATGGAAATGACCCTAAAATGAGTCCTGAGATTTTGCTATTGCCTGATTATATACTGGGTACTGCAATTCTGCAAGTATAAGTTTGTTTACTACTCAGAACCTCTCTAAAAGTGGATGATACCGAGGTATTTTGGAAAATTAACTTCCCACTGAGCCATTCATTTATTATCAATAGATATTAGAGCTTTGCAATTTGCTGCCTTGAGGAGGTGGAGTGAAGGTACAGTTAGAGCCAGCAGATCTCTGCACTCACAGCTTAGGTTCAGTAGGAAACCAACAAACAAAAGGAAAATGCAATTAATTATCCTTTGAAAGGTCACTTGTCTTACTCCAGTGAGAAGGGACAACACATAGAAGAGCACACCGTCTCCCTAGCATTAACAAAGCATACTCTAAAAGGACAGATGCAACCCCAAGGCTTGGCAAGGAGCCTGGAAGCACATTTCTTTCCTGATAGCAGCCTTGGAGGTATTTTCAGGAGTAATCCTTTCCTTCCCAGAGGGTACATGTCTTCCAAAAAGCACACAGGATCAGAACTAGCCAATCCTAAAATAACGCCTTCCACTACCACATTATGCTGGTTATGATTTAAAGAGAGGCATTTAAACATGCCTTTAGAGGGTATATAAAACTCAGGGGTCTAATTTGGCAAAAGTTGTTGCCACCAAACAATTTTCACCCAAGGAATTCCCATGCCATAACTTTTTGCAGAGTCAATCACCCTTGCATTGCTCACAGGAAGCACGGACAGGATAAAAACCTAGCCAATATCTGCCTTGTGAAACTAAAAGCATTCCTTATTGGTGTCTCCACATGTTGCTGGGATCTGTGTCAGTAAATAGGGTGGAATTTTTTATATCTGAAATGTTTCACTTTTCTTCTAATGCATCCACAGCTTAGTAAATCTCATTTTTCATCCCTGCCGCTCTACATGTGCCATTTTAGGGAAGAAGGTCAAAATTCACTTCACTGTCATCAAAGCTCCCTTTCCTCATGCAGATGGCTGAAGAGAGCAATTTTTCCACGTGAAACTGTGCAGGGGTTCTTGACAGCGTCTTCTGAGAGATATGCTGGTACCACAAGTTGGAGAATTGACACATTTGACCAAACTTTTCCCAGCAACAAAAAGGAGTGTGACTTCTGGTGTCAGCTGGAATAAACTGTAATGAGTAAGGGAGTAGGTCTGCTGAGTAAGAATATGTCACCGTTAGTTTGTAACTTCTGAGAATAAACTAGTTTATACCGTGTTCCAGGAATATTACCAAATAACTTCAGTGTATCGGGTGACTCAGTGTGCTAGTGACATGGAATAACAGCTTAAAGGAACAAAACCAAGGAATTCAGAGTTTCACGTGTTAATGCTGCTGGAAAACTCAGTGACCTAACCCTTGGCAAGTTATCCAAGCACTAAATGGTAATATATCCTCAAATAAATTGAAATTGCATAGTGCTGGTTCATCAGTCCAAGAAAGAAAGTGTGACTATCATACAGCAAATGTCTCAATTAATTTGTTATGATACACTGGCTCCAAAGCTGTAGTCTATTAGGCAATAATCCAAGACAGATCCAGGATTATTAGCTTCAGACAAACAAGCTAGCATTTACAAAGCAGAGTTTTCCTGTAGTCTCAAAAAAAAAAAACAAAAAACCAAAACCTAGCTTTTTCAAAATCATATAAAATACACACTGTTCAGGATGCTGGCAGTGGCTGAGGCTGTGTTTAGTTTCAGCTGCATGATTTCCAGGGCTCATTCCCTGATGGAAGCACCCCCCATTCCATCCATGCTTTCTGAGAGAGGTGAGCTCTGCAATCACCACATCAGTGTCAGAAAGATTTCTCCTCTCAGCACAAGCATTCCAGGTCATCTCACAAGGTGCAATAATTAATAGTCAAGTTTCATGTAAAAAAATGTTAGAAAAGACTTAAACCATGGTAACTGAGGCTGAGTACTGGCTGGCAATGACATCCATCAGTTTTGGATGCCCACTTGTGTTTCCATATGAAATAACAAGGTACCAATCCATCCTGTGCTCATTCAAAGCCAGAAGTTGATGTCTTAAATCCCCACACTACACAACTTCGGGTTGTGCCACAGTGAGCTCCCACATCCTGACAAAACCTTGGTGAGATGATGGTTAGATCAGCACCCTCAGCTGCTGCGTGGAAGAAAAAGCTCCTGTTAAATTTGGTTACACAAGGCTGAACAGAAGTGAGCTGAGCCAGCCATACCAGCCAGCAATCTGTTACTTTACCTCTGCAAAACAAATGGAGGGCTTTGGGGTTTCAAGCCACCTCAGTGTCCAGGCAACAGATTTTAAAAGTGTTTTACTTTCAACACTGGAAAACAAATTTCACCACAAGAGCTAAGAAAATCTTCACCAGCAGCAGCTCAGATACCACTGATTTTTATCAAAACCAAAAAGACCAGTGAAATTGCCATTTCCTTCTTTCAAAAGAAAGCTACTGACAGGTTCTGATAAGGAGAAAACAATATGCAAAGTGCCTGTAGCCAGGGCAACCAAAGGGCTCAGCTGAGCAAAGACTTGCATTTCTGATAAGAATGCAAACAAGTAACTAAGACATCCATACGAATTTTGCCTTTGGTTTGTGGACATGTTTATGCCAGAGAATTGGAATAACACAGGAAACCAAACTTACTGAGCTTGCTTATTAGCAGGGTTAGATGCCAGGGAGGGAAGGAAAGGCAAGAAAGCAGAGGTTCATCAGGTACATCTCTAACTGCCCCACATCTCAAAGTGATATTTGCCCTCAGTGAATTGTTCCATTACTTATCATGTGGATCTGCTGAATGCTTTCATGCTAAGCTTCAACTCCTTTATGTCAAGCTTCAAATCCTTTATGTCATCGAGTCCCCCCGAAAGGGGAAAACAAAAAAAGAGCACCATTGCTACATGGAATCATCACACTCCTTTAGAAGCACAGATCAGATTACAGGTGGAATTGAAATAAATCCATCCCCACTAGTATGAAGTCAGGGATGCTGAAGTACAAGAATCCTCAGCCAGAGGCTTAGATGAGATGTAAAGACTGCCTCAGTTATCTCCTCATCATGCACAGGACACCATGGGGCTGTTCTGTCCCTTCCATCAGATATGGGCCAAAGCCCTACCCAAAACCAACTGAGAGCAAAGTTATTTAAATCAAGAACAAACTTCCCATTTCTAGGCAACCCTATGTGAATTACAATATTTGGAACAGAAAACCCAACAACAAAAGTGAAATGGGCAACATGTACTTGCCACTGTAATTGGAATAAGAGAGATTAAAATGTCTACCTACTGTGCAAATAAAGGATCAAAGCAAACAGCATTGCTTCTGGTTCCCAGGAGGTGGGTTCTACTTTTTTCTTGTTTTGTTTGTTTAAATAAGGCGTTGTGTATTCATTCTTCCATCTTTCAATAGAGCCATGAATGTCCCCAGTCAATGAGGCATGCTTCCTCCCAGGATACTTGGAAAAGCACTGCACATTTAGAGAACGAACTCTGTCACAAACATTTATTCAATGGTGTCTTCAGAAGACCATCCATGTGATCCCTCTCAGGTTTTCTGGTGGGCTTTTTTTTTTCCTCTCCTGAAGCCTGGACTGCAGGAGAAAGCACCTGGTGAGATCCAACAGGCTTGGCCATACAGAAAACCTCTTACCAGGGAAAGGAACCAGAGGCTGACAGCTTCTGCAATAAGATGTAAAGTAATACAGGAGTAACGAGTAAAAGTCACACCCCACTCTGCACCAACATTGCAGCCTCAGGACAAACTCTGCAGTGGAAGTTTTTGCCTGTTTCCCCTGTGGAACAGACCCCAGCAGCACAGCTGCAGCTCCTGGCCCTGAGGCAGACAAAGCCCACCTGAGTGAGAGACATCCACCTCACCTTCCCTGCCCTGAAACACCCCAGGAGCAGCAGGAGCTGGGACACACAGGGCCATGGCTTCTCTGCCCAAGCTGCAATGTGTGTCACATTAAGACACCAAACCCATTGTAAAATTGAAATAAGACAAGAAAGGAAAGGAAGATTTGTTTAAAAAGGAGATAAATAGGTGTTAGCCACCTTGACCCAGTAGTAACAGCCACTACTGATCTAAATCCTTCCAGACTCCTTGCAGAGCAAGGATACTTTAGTTTTATGTTGTAAACAAAAAATCAAAGGCAGTTTATGAGAGAACTTTCACACAAATCCACACATACAAGACAGGATGGGAATATCAAGCCTGGTCTCCAACAGGAGATTAAATCCAACAATTAGCTTCCCAGTAACCTGGTCCTGACAAGCAAAGCTGTACTGGTGTCAGGCCACAGAGATCTTGCCAGACTTAACACAAAAAAAAAAAATCCCACAAACACAAAACTTGCTCCCACAAACACAAAACTTGCTCCAGCTTACCAACATTGCTTTTTTGTCTACGCCAAAAGTACAAAATAGTTTAGAACAGACTGTTCAAATCTGCTTGCAGATTTATAACAGGGACATTAATCCTCTGTGACACTTACTTTTTTGCCCTGTTTTCCTTTACAGATATTATCTTCTGCAATGTAGTAGCAATATATCAAAAAACGTAATTATGCAGAATCTTAACTAATGAAACAAGTGCCAAATTACCTCAAGGAAGGTTAACGAGAAAGGGCAATTGATTAACCCCAGCTAGGTTTCTGTGACATAAAACAAATACATGACCTCCTCTTGTATACATTTGCAGTATCAAAAACATTTATTCTACATCCCCTTTCTATAATTGTTTCCAAGATAATATTTCGGATTAAAGTACAGAAACATGCTCCAACATTAATTTTCTTCAGGAAAAAACTTAGCAAAAAGAAGTCAGCATTTTCACTGGTGATTTTTCACGATTAAAAGCCCTCATACTTCTAAATAGCATGTCCCAATGACTTTTTTCAACCCTATAATCTGTAAAAGGATTTTTAAAGTCATTCAAAATCTAATTTTTATGCAAGAAAACATGTAGTGTAACCTGCTCTCTTTTCTGTCTCCTCTCTCCTTCAATAAGGCTACAGAATGCAAACAGTAAACACTAAGGAAAATAGACAAGAAATAAAACTCATGTAACATGTCTTGCACATATCTTCAGGTAGTGCACTTTTTGTATAAGTGTGATTTATTTCAGTGGAAAAACTGACTTACTTGTTGTGATGCCTGAATTTGAAGACAATCAAGCCCGGAAAGCAGAACTGCAAGTATAAGAAACAGGAATATTAATGGTATTCTCCCCAAAGGCAGATGCTCCTATAGTGCACAGTAGTTGCACTATAAATAACAGATCACACAACAAAATAACGTTGCCATTGCCTTGTGATGAATTTAGTGTTATCAGTAGCAAATCCATCCCTAATTCAGTCTAAAGTAGGTGTTCATTTTATGGTAGGCATCACTGCATATAGACTATGATCTAATAAAAATGCTGCAGCTCTTAATTGGAGCTGTAAAATGAGATTTTGAAAGCATATTAGATGACAAAAGTGAAGAACCAACATGTTCCCTGGTTTTATTTTCTGTTATTTCTGTTTTTGACGGGGTCCAGGTAAAGAGCTTCAGGAGCATAAGGCCTTCTATAGGTAAGCCACCAGTGCAGCTCACTGAGTGCCAAGGAGTAAAGGGAACACTTGTGGGAGCTTCCAGAGCAGGTCTGGGCTCAGATCTGGCAGAATTGTCTCCTGCTGAACATCCCGGGCTGTGGGGCACACAGCAGAAGGCAGCACGTGTAGAACTCGGCTAAAAGCTCTTTCCCCAGAAACAGCACAAAGATGAGTTTAAAACTGGTCCGTGGAGTGCTGGGAAATGCTGCTAGTCAGATGCATAGCATCAGCTTTATAAACCCTGCTGAGCTCAGTTAACTAATTAATTAACTTATTAACTATCTTCAATAAGTTACTGAGCAGTGAGTAGCTCCTGTCTCCCCAGTAGCAGCTCAAATCCATACCCCTGTGCACCAAGTTAATTTCTCAGTGGTTATGGGAAGTATTACAATAAAAACTTTATTAAAAGAGAATAAAAATGCAGAAAGAAAACAGAATTGATAAGAGATATCTTTTGCATATGCTGGTTGGACATACCTTAGCCTTCTTCTGAACCTACAGGTTGTCCTTAGAGTACTTTGCAAATAGAAACAAGCTTGACTGGCTCATTTCCAAAGCAGACACAAGTTCTTGCCTATGCTACAAGATGTAAAAGTTGTAAAGCAGAAACTAAAGACAGACTCGTGGCCTTGCAGCAGGTGCAGCACCCACTGAACCCAAGGGGTCTGTGTAAGGCCCTTTCCCAGCAGCTCAGCACGCTGGCAGAGCCAGGTGGGTTCTGCCTGCCACCAGTGCCACGTTTCCAGGCACTGAAACACCACACCACGGTCACCTCAGTGCTCCTGAGACTTTGCTGCTCTGAACCTCCAGCAGGCTGAACGGAGCCCACAAGCTTTGTTTTAAAGCACAGCTTCCCTCAGGGCTGAGGGACACCACATCCACCCAGAACACAGGAAACAAAACCCATGTTCTGTTTTTTCTTCTCCCTGAAGATGTTCCAGCCCACACTGCAGGGAACTTCTGAGTGGTTATTCTATTGATCACCTACTTAACCTGTATTTTACTGCTCGACATATTTACTTAAAGCCCTGGCACTAGAATTCCACGGAACTCACATGCAGGTTGCATATCCAGTCTTCTGTACGGGAGGAGATTCCTGGGGGAATGCTCTAGCCTCAGCTGCTCAGATGATTTGATGCAAATATCCTCTTAGTGAATTAGAAAAATAATGCAGCAAACCTTTCAAATTTCAAAACACCTCACTGTGTATTTTAGAACAACATCTTAAACCCTTTACATTAAAACTTACAAAATTCCCCCTTTCCCAAATACAGCCCCTGGTACCACGCAAAACCTCCTCTCCCTTCAGCATCTTTATATAACAGCAGTTAATTGCTCAATTAGGAGTTATCAAATCACCTGTTTACCATTTAGGACAGCCCCAAAACGATGGGGAATGAAGTCTGTGAGCAGCAGCAGCTGCTAAATGAGCTGGTAAACCCCACCTGCTGTGGGGCAGGAACTGCTACTTGTTCCAAATGAGGCTACCCTTACTCAAACTACCTACACAGCTAATTTTGGATGTTACTATATCCACACAAAATTATGGCATATTTTTCCTGATATTAGGAAATATGGTCTAAATATGCTCTCTAAAATGTATTTCTGTTGAGTTTGAAGAACTGCATTTCTTTTACAAGTGCATCATTGGTATGCAAAGAAAACAGTGTTAAATTTGGGTTTGCAAGAACGCTTGACATAACAGCATGGAAAACTAGAGAAACATGAACCAGCCCTTCCAGTAGGGACCATTAACTAAAGGAGAACTTTTGCTTCCAGTCTCTGTCCCCAGGAGAACAGCTCTCTGCTCTTCTTGTAAAGCAGCTGAGCAGTTGTCATCTCTAGGTCACTATTGCACTGATTTGTATTCACTTCTCTCCTGATTTGTTATCACTATCAGCAAAATAGAAAAGCTTTACAGAGCCTGCCAATTAATTCAGCACAAATTTCCAGTAAAGATGGACTGGTGGAAAACCCTGGCCAATTTCCTTCTCAGAGGAAACACAGAGCAGGAGATTAAAATATGATGATCTGAGCCTGTCCTTGTTTTCTTTACACAAGTTTCATCACAGGACAGCCATCACAATTCCTGTCTGGAGAATCCATCAAGCAGCAATGGCTTACACACTTCACTTAAAGAAAACTGTGCCAAACTTCTCCAAAACCCAGCTGCCAAAAGTTGGATTCTTGTCTGTGTTTATAGTTGTGTGACCCACATTTGATTAGCTCCAAGGGGTTTTGGTTTAGAGGCCGGAATCACAACTGCACAAGGTTTTAATTAGATATTTGGTCACTCTGCCCTTTCCTGAATTCCAGCCATTTCCTTGCATGCTTATACACAAACTTGGAAGCTTTTAGGGAGGCAGAGTGAAACATATAAATCTCCCCAACAACATATAACTAACCCCCCAAGGTAGCACAAGAAATCATTTCACCAGGAGAAGCCCGTTGCCAAAGGGTTGGAGTTTAGCAGGTAACTGTAATTGTGCACATGGCTGAGTCAATACTGGCTGGTAATAAAGTGATTCCAAAGAGCTGCTGTGATTTTCACATCACACATGACTATATGTCTTGCCACGTAGTAATACAGTTTTGTCTAAAAAAGGTGCTTTAATTTCCTGTAATAGTAGCACATCCTCAATATCAGTTTAAGAAAGAGGATGGAACGAAAAGCGCATCGGATGCCCATGAAAATATTTTCTTTCCAAATCCAATTAGTCTAAAAAATGCCTCTTCGACTAAATTCTGGCATCAGGCTAAGAAACAGTCTGAACTAACAAGAGAACATGAGATAAGACTAATTTTCATAAATTTCGTGGTTCAGTACATTCAGTTTGTACTGCAGCTTTTTCAGATTTATTGCAATTTTGGCTCAGCTCAGTGTGTCCTACGCAAGGAGCTGTCTCACCTACAGTGTGGCTCTGCAGGCTCATGGAGATGGACAAACAGAACTTTGTATATGTTCTCCTGCTTATCTTTCAATTAGTCCAATCTTCAGTACGTGTAGCATTTATAGTATTTGGTGCAATCCACAAGTACTGCCCCTATTCCTTAAGTTTCCTTTTCACTCACAAAAGGAAGGGAAAATGTTGCTATTGAGAAAGTAGAAACTTCTTTGCAAGAGCACACTTACCCCCTACAGCCCTCCTTTTACAGGTGCAGTTCAAAACTGTGCAGCAAACCCTGGCTGTAAGCACGGGCATTATAAAACGAACCAGTTCATCCTCAAAGGAGCTGCTTGCCAAATTTACTATCCAAAACTGGCCTCCCATTTCCTATTGCCCTCTAAACACGTGCACACTTGAAAACAAGAAGTTATGGCACTGCAACCCCATCCTTCCTGATCTTCTCAATGGCTCTTTTCCTTTTTCTACCTCTTGCATTTCTCTGCTACCATTCTGCTGTTTTGCAGTTATGTTCTCAAAATAAATTACCTCCAAATTTTATCTTTCCCCTATTAGAAGAAGGAACAGCACTTTGTGTCCTGCTATCTAACTTACTCTTCCAGATTTCCTTTCCTATTGCAGGGGTGACTCAGCTGATAATGAAACAACTGCTAAAACCTCACAGCCTAAACCAGCAATTTTAGTTTATTTTCACCTGATATGCTGCATATCTTGAGAGGGTCTCAGGTGCTGGCAGCTGAGTTCTCCTCCCTGCAGACAGCTGAAGGCAGGAACTGCTGTATTCATCTAGAGAATGAAGTCTCTGCTCATCAGCTGCATTTTAAGGACTTTTTTCACAGGCTTTGACAGGACTGCAGCAGTTCCATGTTCTTGTCATGCTAGCAAAGCTAGTCATAAGTTAACATACGAGCTAGAGGAAGTCACTCAGACTTTGAATGCACCCTTCTGTCTGAGACTTCCAGCCTCATCCCTATGAACTGAGGATTAAATAAACGTTTTGGTTAATAATGTAGAATATTATTTTATGCAATGTAACACTTATCAGATAAGTTTACCTGGAAATAATGTCCAATGTTTACACCGTGATTAGCAAGATAAAGCCAGGAAAGCACAAACAGGAAAAAGCTGTTATATTTTATGGGTTAAACAAGTCCTCTGACTCATTCTCTGACAGTTAAAAGGGTAAGCACATTGCTTTTCTGGCTACAGGAATAATGGGACTGCAATTAGACAAGTAGAGGGCTGTAATAAGATGGTCTTCCCGGAATTAGTTCCTTACAGGCATCTACAATATCTGTGAACAGGTTGCATTTCATGGCTCAGTATCTCTATGGCAATGATTATTCATGAGGGCTCTACATTCAATCCACAGGGATGAAAGAAATGTTAATAAATCTTGGCAGATCAGAGAACCTCCCTGAAGACACTGCAGCAGGGCAGTTGCCTGTCCAGCATGGGAGCTGCTGCCTCTGGACTGTAGAAGTTCTTAAATGGCTTTAGGGGATCCCCAGCCAGCCCTGCCCATCGTGGTGGGGTCAAGCCTGAGAGGCTGGTCTTGCCAAAATAACAAAGCCCACCTTGCTTATTATTATCTTTAAATATGCTTTTATTTGTCACTAGCTGTACAAGCAATACTTCCCCTAGACAATGATAAATTGTGAATGTTTACTCTCGTGAAGACAGAAGAAGAATTTCCACCACATCCACCTTTTCCAGCCTCCTCCAGAACAGAAGAGCAACTCCTGCCTGCAAACCATCCTGTCTTTTTCTTGGTTGTTTTTGGGGTTTTTGGGTTTAGGGGGTTTTTTATATGTATGTGGGTTAGTGTAGGTTATGGTGGGGTTTTTTTTGGTTTTTTGTTTGGTGGTTTTTTTTTAAATCTCTTTCCTTGATGGTTCCTCCAATCTGGCTTATTGCTGGTGTGGGGGTTTTAGGCTTTTTGGTTTTTTTAATGCAGTCCAAGTGTGACGTCTTCTCTTGCCCACCTGGAGCTTCTGAATTTTCTGAGCTTATATGACAGAATTTTCTTCTCTTCAACCAGTCACCATGATTCTTTTCATGTCCAAAAAGCCTTCCCTGGGTTTCAGAAAGGAAGACCTCTCTGGCACTGAGCCTGGAGCTGCATGAAGAAAACAAGCCAATGACTCCTCATAACTCTCCCTTTGCTTCCCCTGTTTACAGATAAACTACACAGATGTTAAGTGGGACCATCTTAAATCTTCTGGTCAACAGGGTGATTTTGCACAAAACTGTATTAACTTCCCATCTTCAACAGCTATCCAAAAATAAACTAAACTAAACAATGCATTTAGTCTTCAACTTTACTTCAGTATCAGAGAGCTGTTATCCAAAAAACCATCCCACTGGAAGAGGCTTTTATAAAGCCCCTTCTGTCTGGTTATGAGAAGAGCTGAGATTCAGGACACAGAATGTCTCCTAGAAGTACCACGCAGTTATAAGGGAAATGGAAGACAAATGTTTTGGAAAGGACACAACAGATGCCTTTCCCTGGGAACTGGAAATCCGGTCCTTGAGGTTGGCTCCTGTTAGGAGAAGGCCCTCCTGGACTCCTTAAGCAACCTTGCCACTAATATGTAATAACTCTGAGCAGCAAAGCTGTTCAGGGAAATAGGTTTGACTGTTAGTGATCCTACACAGTGAGAAGGAAACGACGACGCATGACAGAAACAGTGCATTTTGGAATTTTCAGCATCCCCATTTACAGCAAACCAACCACAACTCCAGTGTTTCTGCCACCTAAGCCAAGCCAAAATACATAGTCAGTAGAAACCAGATTATATAGTGCTGTTTACACTTTTGTAGGCACTGAAAACTTGCCTTGTATGAATGTCTGCAGGTAGTTGTTGAGACCTTCCGAGGCACTTGCTTCCTTATTAAAATTAGGAAGCAATGATTCTAGTGGATTGATCATATTCCTACAGCTTTCAGAGACATCCCACAAAGCTGCCACTTCCATAGAATATTGGGTAGCAAATTTGGTGTCAAGTTGTTCTTTTAACAGTCGATTTCTGGTTTAAAAAAACCCAGACAAGGAGTTGACCTTATTCCTGTTGCAGCAAATGTTAGTGAGCCTGAAGAGGCAAGAGCACACTCACTGCCTGCTTAGAGAAGGAATATTTTTCAGGTCATTCTTAGAATATATTTGGAGAAAAGGAGTTAAAACAACACTCTTGTTATTATTTCTTGTGTCTTTCCCAGAAAACTTGCAAGAAGAAACTTTGCTGGAAAAGGAGTTCTGGCAGCCTTCCTTCCTCTGCTATTTTAAATCTACCTGTGGTCCTGAGAAGGTCGATTCTTTTGATACTGCACTGCAAGAGACAGGAACATTTAATTCCAGCAGCCTTAAGAGACTTTAAATGCCATACTGGGAAGTTTGTTTTCCACTTTTTAAATATGAGATTGGATTATTTTAGCATCTTCCTGCAGTGAGATTCCTTATCTGTTCTTGATTTTGGAATGCATGCGATCAAAATAATACTAATGTTCTCCAAAGTACCTTCTAAAAATGTAAGATGTTCGTGCCTCTTGGAGCTTGGGCCTTTCCCGTTCCTTCCCAGGGACTGGAGGAATGTGAGAACTTCAGAACTGAAATCTTCACTGCACAAGGGCATTGCTTTTATTTTTAACAAGCACCCCAAATACAACTTGGTGTGCCCTGTTTATAATAAATATTAAAATAAACTGGCACTAAAACTAAGCCACTGCCACCGCAGCCTGACCACAGCAGGACCCACCCCAAGCTCAAACCCCGCACCAGAGATGGGATGTGCTGCTTCCTCAAATGTACCTGCAATTCTCTCTGCAGTGCTCTGCCCATACAACACACACAGAGAAATATTCCCATCTTATTGGACCTGCCAGCCAAGCCTTTGGGCCATGTCAAGCCCATCAGTAATATTTACAGCCCCTGCCCCCAGCTCCATCGATCAAAAAACCACAGCTGAGGTCTCCAGCACCACCTGCTCCCGCAGCTTTGCTGGCCAGCCAGGATCCATCCAAGCAGTGCTGTCAGCCCTCTGCTCAGCCCCAGCTGAGCTGACAGCTGCTCCTGGAACATCTGGAGAGGCTGCACTGCGCTGGGATTCCTGCCACAGCTTTTCTCACGCGTTGCTTTATTCCCAAGAGCTAGTTTGTTATCTTGGAAGAAAAAAAAAAGTCAATAAATAGGACAAATAAATCAGAAAGCACGGGTGTATTTGTATTTGAAGGTTAAAACCTGGCCATGTCACAAGTACTCTGAGCTGTGCCAAGTGTATTTTAATGGTGCACGTAATGAAAAGAAAAAAGAGTATTTTATGTCATCTGTATCCATGGTGAAATCTGCTGATCAGAAATATGGAAAGGCTGGTGTTTTCTGCTTGTAAAGGAAAGGAATAATAACTGGCTTCTCCAGTGTCCATCAGTTCAGGGTTAAAAGGAAATGTTTCACAGGGCAGGGAATTTTTGAAATCTTTTGCTTAATCTAGCTGTTGTGTTGGAGTTTTTGTTTTACTTTTAATAATACAGACTCCCAAGGAAAACAAGGGGAAAAGTCATGATTCCAGATGCAGACTAAATATTGTGCCATGGGACCACCTCCAATCTTTCAACCCAACCCTGTTTTTCATTGTTACAACACACACTTCTAAAAACTGGCTTCACTCTTATTGCGTCGATTATCACCAAAAAAGAGAAGTTATTTGATCACCAAAAAGGAGAAGTTATTTGATCCACAAAACACCTATTTTTCCCTCAGAATATCCTTTTGTAGGTGTCCCAACCTCCAGGCAAGGAATTTTCACAGGAGTAATCTCCACATTTCTTAGGGTATCATGTCATCCAGCCAAGGCAGTGTAGGACGTAGAGAAGCCCTGACAGGAGCTTTGCCCTGCACCCTCTTCCCATTATTCCTCTCAGGTCAGACACAGCGACTGGGAAAGGCACAAAAGCACCTTTTGGCATTGGGGTATCCAGCTGAATCACACCCAGAGGCTCCTTGAGGGCTCGACCCAGAGCAGCAAGACCACCCCCTGCAGCAAAAAATCTCCATTTGGAGTGCTCAGCTGTCAGGTGAAACCCCATCCCTCCACATCCCTCCCTCGGATGCACAAGGAATGGGGCTGAGGGACAGCTGGCCTCTTCCAGCTGGAACATCTGGGAGTTATAGAGACTGAAATGGCTCATGTTTAAAGTCACTAATGGTTGTTCCACCCCATAATATAAACATCGTTCTGTAAACATATTTTTTCTCTTTTGCAAGAATTAATTGTCAAGCAATTGCCCCATTTTTCTTCTTCCTTCCTTCCTTATTAGTACAGTAGTTTTCATATGGAAAAGACAAAGATGAATCCAAACTTCCCACCCTCAGGATAAATTAGTCCTTACACTGGGATAAATAGACATAACCAACTTCTTTCTTGAAGGGCAAGTCCATGGCTGACATTTCTCCCAATCTTTTTCCTGGAATATGACTTGCTGAGCTCAACATTTTCATTGCCTTGTACGTTGCAAAGTTTTGACACCTATGACACAAAGATATAAATTACCAAGCACAAAATAAATCTTTCAGATGGAGAACCTGTACACCTTGGAGCCAAAAAAGTTACAAATATTATAACTGAAATAAGGAACTGTTTCCCAGTGAAGAGTAACACACAGTTGTTTGTTCCTGTCCTGTCATTCCAGGGATAGCCATGGTTGCAAAAGCAGTAAAACACTCAGCTAAAGTGACATTTTAGGTTGAGAAAACACTCAAAATCATCCAAACTTATGATGTGCCTTTAGGCACGATCCTGTGATCTTTTAAAAGGAGTGTTTGATAAAAACTGAGTAACTGAAAGAGGTGAAGAGACATGGCAAAGGGGAAGTGCAGCAGCCTGCTGTTGCAAGGTGCCTCTGCATTGTCACTGAGGTGCAGTGCTTTTCCCTCTTCCCAGATGCTGCTGAGGCTTTCTCTTTTCTCTTTTCTGCCCCTGTGTCCCCAGAAGTAGCATGAATCAGTAGATTTGATGTATGCCATAAGCTATGAAACCCACTAATAAATTTTTTGCATAGGAACCTTTCTCAGCATCCTTTGTGCCACAAGTCCTGTTTCATAAACAAACTAAGGGTGAAGCTTAGCACATGCCATTAGATATGATTGCACTGCTAAGGGCAGGAATAACCCAGTGTCAGCTGGAAATATTTCAGAAAAACACTGAAAATCCCTCCTGATTTCCAAATCAATAAACAAGAACCTACTGACATTTTTCTTGCAGGAGAAAAAAAGCATCTCCTGTATTTTCTCCAAGGGCTTCTCTTGCCTCCAGGGTCTTTGTATATTAATGCAGCTGCCTGGAAGATTTTCTATGCAGCCTGCAAAATATTTCAAACATATGAAAAAATATCATCTGCAGAGGTAGACTTGGACAGCCAACAGAGTCAGCTGACATGGCTGGAAGGACAGATATAATCCCTGGCTGCAAAACCAGCCAGGAGCCACTGCAAATCCAGCAGAGGAAGAGGGAAGGAGCTCATCTCCGTACCACCTGCCTGGTGACTGCCAGAGAGCCTGGAAAAATGAGGGAATAATCTGGGCAGAGCACAAAAGACACTTCGAGATTGTAATTGAGATTACATATCCTATCAAGATGTTTTCCTTTGAAAGAGCCAGCCTTTTCTACCAGAAAACCAATCAGCTGGAACACCTCCAAACAGCTCCAGTGTCCAGTTGAGTCATTCATGTTTTTCCACCCATCTTCCAGCTAATTAGCTGCAGCTAAGACAGCACATGGAGATTTGCTACCTCTGCAGGTAGCATCTCTGGGTGAGCTGTGCACAAACTGCCAAAAACAGGATGTCTGTCAGCAGCCGCTGTGGACTGTTTGTAATCATCCCCTGCCACTTATTAAACACAGGCTCCTAACCCAGCCATTAGATGTGTTTTTGTTTCTTGTGAAAGATTAACTTATTTTTCTCACCTCTTTTATTTTTAACTGATAAACATTTTACAAGTGACAGGATACTAAATAATTTTGCTTATCTGGTTTTATCTATACCTAATCTTCTAAACATACTTTGAGCCAGGGTAAAATTAGAAAGAGATGTTCTAAGTCCTTGGCACTTAAGATCTCTCTTTTGGCTCAGCTGACAGGACTAACTGGATGTGATTATTTATATAGCTGTGTAAATGTTCGTGGTCCTATTTAACCAAATAAAGTATAGGGCCTGAGTCTAGCAAAATCATGCACACATACAAGGTCCTTACTGGTGGAGTTTTCAGGGGTAAATGCTTTAAGCCCTAACTGTCTGGTGGTCTGAGCAACAAATAAAACTTATAAGGGCACAGAAAATGCCACCGTGGGGCTGAGCACTGCCTTCTATAGCCCTGCAGTCAGTCTGCAGTGGTGGTGAAGTAAGTAGGGAAAGCACAAAAATCCAGCTCTTTTCTTGCTCTCTTCCCCTCACAGCTGCTCAGCATTCACAGCTATTACAACAGGGATTTCAGAGTATCCCCATCCTTTTCAGCATCTATTTGTGGATCTGTTGTCCACGAATTCACTCGAACCCAGTGACTGCCCCATCTCCACAGCCTCCTGGGGAAGCAAGTTCCAGGGGGTCACTACCTGCTGGCTGAAGGCAGGTTTGCTTTTATTCCAACTGCTTTCCTGCTGCTTGTACCAAGTGATCCCCTAATTGCAGTTTCACCCCTTTGTTGTAATTTCTCTTCTTTGCTCTATCTCCTTGCTCATGTTAGAGAAGCCCAAAACAACTGTCCTTTAGTATCCATTTTCAGACCTACTGCCCATGAACATCCCAGCCTGCTCCCAGCAAGAACTAATGCATGAAATAACACAAAAACATGCAAGATTTACCACCACCACATTTTTTCTAGTGGCTCTGAACACAACATTTCAAAAAGGGCAGCAATCAAGCATCAAACACTACTTGGTAATGTTTTTGTCTTGCATCTTGAGTGCTCACAATATTTCTTGAGTGCATCCACATTTAACTAATGGCTAAAATCTGGTTAGGAAAAATGAAAAAAGGCAACAGGAGCAGAGGTAATGTTTCAGCAGGTCACAAAATTCATGTCTAGAAAATGGAGAGTGCCTTGTGCAGCCCTGAAGATGGCATTGGAGTAACTAAGGAGCTAGCAGAAAAGAAGCTTGATTTATCCAGGAGCTGATGAAAACCCAGCCTGATAACGACTGAGCAAAGGCTGCCTGTGGCAAAGTAAACAACACAAATGGATATCTCTACCTAGAGAGGATTTCATCTCAAAACGGTTTCAGAAAATGATCATTGGCGCTCTCAATCTCTCTCTAAAATTACTCTAAATTCCAAAGAGCACAAAATGCTGTTATCTCACTCTGAGAACACTCCAGTTCAAATAGAACTTGGCAGTAGATGAGGATAATTTCAAATGCATTTGAGTCTGCTTTGTAAAAAGTTTCTTTAAAAGAATATACCTATTTAAAACCCTCAAGGGGATTAAGCAGGAAGCTCAAGGTAATTACATTTCTGGCTGGAAACATTCAAAGGTTCCATGTATCTTAAGGAAAAGTAGTCCCTGAGCATGGAAACCCTTGCTAATTAATGACAGACACACGAGACAAAAGACAGAAAACAACCACTACTTCAAAAGGTGAGGCAGGTCAAGGCAGCTGCCTGAGTTAGCACAATGCAGTTTCTTCTGCATTGCTCACAGTGAGTTTAAAACTTCAAATGCATCCCAGCATTCTGTGGTTTAAGTCAAAGCTCATCACTACCCTCTAAGAAGAGGGTGACTAACAGCAGGGCAAAATACAGGCCAAGATAGAAACTTCTGAGATTGCAAAATCTAATTCTCCTCTTGCTGTAAAAATAACAGGATGCTTTCCAGATAACAATTTCTTTTAGGTTTCTGAAAAAAAGTAGAAACCTGACTCAACTCTCTTTTATGTACTCCAGAGGAGGTTACATTCCAGACAGGGCTATTTTAACTCAGAGTCTGTAAAGCACAGTACTTCTAAAGTTCATTCTTTTTTGCAAAAAGAATATCTGCTGGCATTTATATTATCTGCTTTTTATACTCTTTCTAAACAGAATATAATTTTTTAATACAATTAAACCTCAATTACTATTTAATCTTACTGATCCAGTCCTCAGATCACACTTCCAGCTACATGCAGCTTATGCAGAGCAAAGAGGGAGGGGATAAACCTATGGCACAGGTTAGAATAACCAGTGTAGGCACCCCTAAATTTTCAGGATGCTTTATACCTTTCCATTTTCCCCAGGGTATTTACTGGCTAAAGGGAAATCTGGGACCTGATCACTGGCAGCTTTCTTACCTAGGAGAGCTCACAGAGCTGGAAAATTGCTGTAAATCTGCTAAATGGTACCACATGACCAGGTCAATAGAGGGGATTGGGGAAAACATTCTCAGCTTCTTGTCTCATTATCCTTTGGGTAAATATTTATAAATAAATACACTCTTAAACTTGAGCAATTGTGAATGGTAATAACCTGCTGCTTTTAAAAGCCTAAAACATTGGGCCAGTATTGCTATTTCACTGAGGGTTTGAAAAAAAGAAAAAGGAATTACAGACACAACAGCACAGAACACACAGTTCTCAGAGTGGGGAGAAAACATAAAAGTAAAATAATAAAAATAAAAATACAGAAACGGAAACATTCAGCCTTATTATTCAGAAGGCACTTCCCAGCTGCCAGCACCACTTCAAAGCTCTTGCTGAGCCTGAGGGGTTCATCCACAGGAAGAAAGAAGCCACAGATGGATTTCTCTGCAGAAGAGAAGCAGTGAGTGCACACCTGTCTGGGAAGGGAACAGGGTGTCCTGGCAGGGCTGGCACTGCCCAGCTCTGCTCGTGGGTGGTGACACAGCCCGTGCCAGGTGACAGCCAGCTGTGACAAAGAGAGGGCTGGAGCCAGGGCTGCCAGGGCAGGGCAGGGCAGGGCAGGGCTGCTGGACTGAGCAGAGCCGTGTGGGACACTGGGCTGGGCTGTGTCACACAGAACGGGTCCTGGGCTGTGCAGCAGCACACAAACGGTGGCAGTGCACGCGCAGAGTGACAAACACTCCTTTCGCAGCCCTCGATACAATCTCTTCCCTTTCCGGCCACCAATGTGTTTGAATATGAGTTTGCAACGCAGATTTTCAGTCATGCCAGGGAAGAAGGAGGTTCATGGAGAGCAAGGAACAACCTGTTCCTTCTAAGGGCTGCTTTGCTCAGGGGGTCCAGCCATGCAGCAGGTGCTTTGCCAGAGGTGCCAGCTGGGCACATCCAGCAGGGGAGCCACGCCACCAGAGTGCCACAGCTGAGAAATGCTGCTTTTCACCTCTGCAGCCACCATGGTAACCCAGCTCCATCGACAAGACAGCCAGCACAAACCACAGCAGACACACTGTGGGTCTGACTGTACCTCTTCTTTCCTCATCCACTTTCCCCAGTTCAGAGAGGACTCGTTGTAATAACATTATAAATGTATGTTGGTTCTTCACTCAGAAAGTTAAAAAGCAAGTAGACAGGCAAGCAAAACCCAGTCTTACCAGATTTTCTCCCATGTGGGAGAAAAAAAAATAAGGATGTAGTTTAATAAAAACTTGTTGGTTTCTCAGCTGTACTTATAACCAAAAAAAGACCCATCAGAAGAGAAAATGAGCTGGCTAGTGATGCATTATAAATGTAAATGCAAACTGGCAAAGAAAACAAAAGCAGCTCATTTTGAGTTGTAACAAAATAGCCTCTTGTTTCAATTTGTTTTAATAAACACAAATTAAATAATACTGGCAGACAGATGATCTAGTAAATAATATTCAAAGTCCCATGCCTGTATGATGCACACAGGGCAGTTGTGTAATACCTGCTGCAAACCCAAAAGTACAGCAGAGAACCTCACCACGTCCTTTTTACTCTCCAGTTACTTGCAGAGAAACTGTCAGTGCAAAAACACCCTCTAGCTCCAAGAAGCTTTCCAGGTGTTTAATCTGTGCCCAGCTCCGAACCTTTCCCCCGTGCTTACTGTGTATGGATTGGAGTATTTGTCTGAAATAAAGAAAATACATATGCAAAGAAGGAATAATTCCATAACACATGGAAAAAATTGTCCTCACTTCTCCTGTAGCCAAAGCAAGTAGAAGATAATTTCTTAATTGGCCATTAGTTATTCAGTGGATATTGGTATAGGCCACAGAAGAAGGTAATTTCCTCCAGACAATTTTTGTTCTTTCCATTTTACCCCTTGCAATTTACCTATGCATCCTATGATTCCTAGTATGTTCACATATATCCCACGGGGTTGATGTGAGCCCTTGTCCCCTGGATTCTTTCTCAGTTATATACTAGCCAGGAATGCTGTCCCAGTCTTCAAATAACAGTTTTTGTTGGAAAACTACCAGAAAAACAAACTTACTTAAAACAAAGACATTAGGTAAACAACTTGATTTGAAAAATAAAAAATCCATAGCAACTAAACAGCAGTGTAATGTTAAATGTGAAATAAGTTCACCATTCCAGAGCTTGAACTGCAGCTCACGTGTCACCCCTCAGAGCAACACGCATCAGAAAAAGTACTGAAGGATCCTGGTTTGAAGTGTGTGTTTACAAACAGCCACACAGTTGGTTTCATTTTTAAAAGAGTAAAGAGAAGCTTCCTGGAAGGAGCAGGTAAAATCACAGCCAACATCACAGAACTCGCCCTCCTCTGCAGCAGCTGTGCATTTTGGAAAAGATGAACCTGCCAGGAGAGAAGTGCTGAACAGACGTGTTCAACTCTCCTCTCTGTCACCTTAAATTAACCTGCCCCATCCTTTAAGAACAGGCAAGACTTCCTTTTTTCCCTTTAAATTATCTGTTTAGCACGTTAGTGCTTGCAGTAAGTGAAGAAATGGTACATTTTTGTTGATTCTTTGTTAATTCAGGTTTCTTGCTCTCCTTTCTCAATGCATCAAGCAATCCTTGGAGAACATCCTTGAGAAATCCTGAGCACCTAATGTGGAGATCTCAACCCTGGAGGCTGTGTCACAGGGTGGCATTAACTACAGCCTCTTTAAAAAGGAGTTTGCCAGAACAGTCAATGAGTTATTTGTAGCCTCTCAAAATTCTGAGTGCAACCCGTAGTAATGTACAGTCCTGCACTGACATTTCCCAGCACTGCAAGCAGCATCAAAAAAGTTTCTTTAAAGCAAAATTACCTGTCACTGCTGTTTGCTGTGACAATAAGTGCTCTGAGTACATCTAGCACTGCAATATCAGCAAGGAGAGCTGCACTAACTTCTGTGGAATTTTACCTAACATGCATTCAAACACAAGAAATGACATTATCATTCTCTCTGCATAATTTTATAGCCTTGGACCGCTATTTTCCACAGGGAATGATTCACCTAAAGTCAGCAATGATTTGCTCTGCTCTGAAGGCCTGTTTGAATGCTGAACTAATAGAAAAATGTTCTATGGGAACCATGTACCTGCCTACAACGTTTGGAGGATGGAGACATTATTTTGCAGTATTTGTCATTAAGGGAATGACTAATCTGTCGAGCTACTTGCCTATGTCTCTCTTCCAGACTGCCCCAAAGACACCCTGGGTGTGGTCTGACCTCCTCAGTGTACTCTTCAAACAGCCAGGAGGGAATTTCCACACTCTGATGAGGACAAATATCACCCTGGCCTTCCTTTCTCTCCCAGCCTTCACTCTGGGAGTAGTCCAGGGTGCCACTGTGGGATTAACAACCTTGTATAGGAAACCTTCATTCTTGCCTTTTCTAACTCCAGAGGGTTTGACTTAGAAATTTTGAAATATTTTTTTCAGTATGATGACTAGAAGAGGTGTAAGGCCACCCTTCCTGAGATGTCTCCTGACTTTGATAAGCAGATTTGCTCAGAAAGTGCTTTCTCTCCTCTCCATTACCATGCAGCCTTTACCACACCTCCAAGACACTCATTACCTTTCTACTCTTCACCAAAAAGCCTCTACTGCAACAATGAAGGTGATAAAAAGAAAACACCACCCTAAAACAATTTTAAAGAAAGGGGAAAATTTCCTCTGGCAAATTTGATATTTTGCTACTGTTTCTATTTTCCACTAAGAAATTCCAATTAAATGTCTGCTAGCTCTACCCAGCATGGAGATCAGGGTGTCCCAAGAAATGGTTTTATTTAAACTTTTTTGCCCCTCACAAAATAAGAAAGACATTTTATCCCCATTTCAAAAGAAGTACTTGTTTTCACTTATTATTTTCAATGCTTATTTTGATTTGCACTTTTAAGGTGGTGCACAAATGGTTATACTCCTATACTCTAATCTTTAGCTTTCTTGCTGTTGTACTCCTGACAGCATTCACCTTTGGGAGCTGTAAAAGGGATGGATTCTCTAAGCCACGGAGACTTTCTGGATCAATGTCTGACTAACCTCATTCAGGTATTTGCAGAGACTTTCATTAACACGGATTAAATAGTTATCAGAAGGGCTGTGTGCTGACTGGGTTACATGCAGATAATTTGATAAAGATGGTGCCCACACCCAGATTTAACAAACGTATTTGATTTTTTAATGTCCCTCTGCACACCCAGGTTAACAAACACAGCCTTTGAGGGGGGGAGGAGCAAAATAGGCTACAGCTGGAACAGAACGTGGAGCCAGTGTTCTGCATCACCTGGCTAACCTCAAACAAGATTAATCATCTCCCTTCAGCTGAGATGGTGTAACCCAGCTCCTGTCTGCTAAGAAAACTTCATTGTTAAAAATACCCTGCTTCTTGCTAAGCTGTTTGCTTTCTGTATTGACAGAAGGCAGAAGGAATATGAGAATGTCCTGTCCTTTAGAATGCAGACTGTATTAGTGGGTCTCCTTTCAGCTTGTCTTTGCAGAAGGGAGAAAGCAGATCTGACACGAGCAGGACAGCCATCCCTGCTTCCCAGGGAACCTGCTGCTCCAATTCCTGCCTGCTGCTGTCCAGTATCTCCTTCAAAACCAACATTTCCAAACGTCCAGGGGCAGAGGGGGAACCACAATTTAGGCTCAATGCCTGAATTCGTATTCTTTTCACAGCATCACTAAAACAGAGATGTACACATCCACACAACAGCAACCCTGTAAGCAGACATACAGTCCCAGCTGGTCCACTTAACAAATTTCAGCTCTATTTTTAGAACTTCTATAAACTAATGTCGGTGTTTATGTAAAACAAGGTGGCTGAGGGCTGGGACTGATGAGTTCTCAGAGAACTCTGTCTAGTTTATATGTTACTCAGAGGATTTTGCTGTTAAGTGAAACAAGATCCATTTGTAATGAGATATATTTTATTTTTTATTTAGGAAAGACTGAGCTTTTAGCTGGTCCAGGTTAATGTTAATCCATAGTAGTGCTAAATTAAGATCCAGAAATGGCTTCTGGTGATTTGCACATTTTGAGCTTTATGACTGGAAAATAATACTGGGGAAAATATAACTGCCTGCAGGGCCAGAGTCAGAGAATGCAACAACTTGACTTAAGCCATCTTCAAGCAATTAAAAAACACAAACAAACAAACAAACAAAAGAAAAATAAATTTAAAAAGCCAACCCAAAACAAAACAACCACAAAAAAAAAATCTAAAGAAAACAACACCCCCTACTACATGTAATTGAAATTCTAACAGGGACTAGGAAGGCAGAATGCAATGAAGAGGATTATAATTAGACTAAGGGTTTGAGTGAACTTCTTCACTTATTAAGAAAATCAGAAAGACTGGCAGTTTTAATATTCATAATCATAATATTCATCTAGAAAATGGTGCCCCTACCACACAGCCCGTGCTTGGCTGCTGTTTATTAGCAGTGCACAGCAGAAACCTTCACTGGCACCCATAGCTGGGCACCTCTGTGCCCCTCTGTACTGATGCAGATCAGTCCCTGCACTTCAGAGAAGACACAGACTGAAAGAGAGGGAAGAACAGAGGGTCAGGATGCGCTGTGCCTTGCTGATCTCCTGTTCTGATGCTTCCATGAATCATCCCACAGACACAGCACAGGAGTGTGCAGCTGTACATTCAAGAACAATAAAAACACAGGAAAGTTCACGTGTCATTTGCAATTTGCATTACAAAGCAAAAAGACATGGCTCAACATCTTGTTCCCTCTTTTGAATATGATTTTTCAGCTAGTCATAGCTTAGGGTTCAGTAAGACGTCCCTCAAGTAATTCCCATCCATGATTTGAACTACCCTGCAAAAGCATGTTCTATCCTCTTGGCTTTATGAAACTCAGCTATAAACTCTGGACCACTTTTCCTGTGTCCTCTCAGCCAAGTAAAAGAAAGAAACAAGGCTTGGCATTTCACAAAATGCAGACATGGATTTAAGTATCATTCAGTGAGAACAACTCACTGGGGACTTCAAAAGACCAGCGTAGCTATTGCGACATAGAACGTAACCGAGATGGAAAAATCCTAATCTTCTCCCCGGGATGTTTACTGCCTATGTTACAGTCCCCTGTACATCCAGCCATCCCTGGTGCCCGTAGGAATTGTATAAGCAGAAAAAGAACAGAACATTCTCAAGAAAGGCTCTGAAAAGCAAAGTGTGATCTCCAGGGTGTGCGCTTGTGCCATTAAGTGTCTGACATCAGATTTCGCTGCAGGCGATGGTAAATTTGTCACCGACTTCAATAGGAAAGTTTGGGCTACAGGCTCCCTCCTCCCAGCACTTTCCCTCGGCCTTGCCCCTCACCAATGAGATTAGTGGGACAGAAATAGACGGAAGCTTTAAGGAGGACGTAAAGGAAAAGCTTGGGCACTATGTTTGCGTTTGTCCTCAGCTACCAAGAGCTTCCCTGTTTCCAAAGGGCAGAGGTCAGCACACCCCCAGGCAGATCTGCAGTGCTGCTCTGGGCACTGCTTGGAGTCACTCAGCCCCATTCCCAATGAAAGGAATCACAGCTTGGAGACGCTTATTTTCCAGCAGCACTATGCGCTGTGCTGCACCAACACACCTCAACCTGTGCTGCAATTGCAATCCTCGGCTTTTCTTTAAAACCACAATTCCTCATTTTCCTGAAATTTTCAATATACTATTGCAAGAGACAACACAGGACAGGGCTGAGATGCCAAATCTCCTTTGCCCAGTCAATGTATGGCACAGCTGGTGTGCAACAGATCCCCCTTCAGAAAGGCGAGCTGACGACCCGAGCCATTTTGCCATCTTGCTTTGAAAAACCAGAAACTGATAAACTGAAGTAATGTTTGGGTTTGGTGCCTTTAAAACTGCTCAGTGAGCCCAAACACTCTTGCAGGCAGTGCAGCCACTCAGGGCCACTTCCTGCCCACAGCACCTGGGGAAGTTCTCAAGGGGAGAACTTGGCTGGCCCCTTGCCAGCAGCCTCTTCCCTGCCATCCCAGCCCTGACTGGGTCCTTGCACAGCATACTGGTGGCATTGTGGGAGCTCAGATGCCTTTTCTTGGTCTTTGAACATAAATGGAAAACACATTTTATCATGCAGATGTGTAATTGATGTCCTCCTGGAAAAGTGTCCCAGCCAGAAAACACACCATGGTGAAGCAAGAAAGTATTTTGTAAAGTGTCTCTTTTACTGGAAAAAACAGCAATATCCATGCTTTAAAAGTATAATAAATATATAAACCAAAATATATCTAATGCAGATGATAAAATTCAATTTTAATCTAAACAGTTTTTAAACCAAATGTTACAATAAGAATGTTTTATAAGGTCATCTCACCTCACAGTTCCATATCCAGCTTAATTTTTTACCTGTTTTTTTCCACTCGTGAAAGATATTACACATGTTATAACTGCCTTCCTTAACTGGCACTTCCATTTTATGGGTTTCTGAAAGAAGCAATTAAAAAGTTTGAAATAGAAAGTATCAGATAAATACATGATTCATGCTGCAATTTTCCATATGCAGACTACTGCCAATTTTACAGCTTGGCAGATGCTGGGAATATCCCAGCTTTACCCTTGCAAGACTTCTCTAGGACCAACAAGAAAACATTTTGTCAGGCTTCAAACATCTGCAGGATCTCTGGTGTGCTGCGGGTAAGCTCCCAAAATGTAATTGCTTAACCAAACCTTACTGTAGCTTGCTAGGCTCTGAAGTTTTCCACTTCCCAATACCTGGCACATTTTCCCCAGTTCAGCTTTGAGAATCGGGTGAAAGAAACTCGAAACCAGCATCCAAGCTGGGGAAATCTGCAAGTCGGGCGGCAGGCGGGGACGTGCAGTTCTCCTCTGCAGATCATTTGATCCTTCGCAGAGGCTGCAGCGCGGGGAAGGCGCAGGGCCGAGTTTGCCCGCGTTGTTCCGGGGCCGCCTGTGCCAGGCCGGCACGTGCGGGCAGTGTTCCCGAGTGTCCCCGGCTGTCCCGCAGCCCGGCCCTGGCACTGCCGCCTGTGACGGTGGAAGCCCGGGGCGGCAGTCAGCACGCAGCCATCCATCCGCAGGCACTGCTGCCCCGCTCTGCCTTGGCAGCTGCACCCCACAGCCTTTCTGGATGCTTTCACAGCACTTAGAGCCTTACTCTTTCCGTACTTTCTCCCATGCTAACCACCCTCGCCATGATTTCCCTTCAGAAAATGTACATACCGTATACAGGACTAAGAGCCACCTGTTGCAAAAACCGTTTCAAGTGATGTGGTAAAATGTTTAGGATGGAACTTTATTTTCCTATCAGATCATCAATATATACTGCAAAGTACAACCAGCAGCACTGAAAAGTTGTTTAAATGCTGTCATAAATTAAATGGCATTCCTCTTCCCCAGACATCTCATTTAAATCAAAATGCTTTTGTGCAGATTCTGAGTGTTCAGTGACCAGAGGCTGTAAGGCTACAGCGATTACCTAAAAGGATCAGACATTTATGCTACTTGATTGTGTTGAAGCCAGCCGGTGTTTTGGAAGGCTTTTTCTCTGAACACTGCTTTTTGTGGCAGGAAAGAACAGCTCTAGGGTGCTGTGGAGAGGAAGACACGTGCACAGAAAAGAGCAGAAAAGCAGAGAGAGGTTAAAGGGAAACTCACATGGTTCCTAAATCCAAATGCTTTGGACATGATACCCTCCAGCTGGACACTGCTGAGAAGGACCACATGGCCCTTTCAACAAGCCGAGGGCTCGAGTAAGGCAGTGCAACTTCAGCTTCCAGAGCTGGGAGTAATTTACACAATTCACTGGTAGGTGGCAACACTGCACAGAGCTAAGCCCTGTGCAGACACGGGGCTGGAGGGATCCACAGCCTGGGTTAGCAGAGGGGCCACGCCAAAACCACCGTAAGCTCAAACTTAGGGTTACTTCATTTTTTGAAGAAATATAGCTAACTCCTTCCTCTTTGACGTACTGGCCACACTCAAAAACCTGAACAACCTTAAAACAAACACCTCCAGAAGAGCAGGGCGTATTTTTGACTGACGGAAAGGACAGCCAGCCTTTTGCCGCTGTGACATGCCAAAAGATTTCCAAGAAGGGGGAGGTGGCGGGGAGGGAAGCAAGGAAAAACAGAATAAAGGGGGAAGAGAGGCGATGCGGAGNGCTCGCCGTGCGGCGCGGCGGGCGCATGGAGCGGGGCCGCCGCCGCAGCGAGCCCGAGGGCGCCGACAAGGGCAGCATGAAGAGAACCATGTGAGTCCCCCGCCCGCCGCCGGGGAAAGCGTTTTCCTTGCCTTCGGGGGCCGCGGGTGACTCCGTCTGCGGGAGCCGCCTCGGGGAAGGCGCTGCTGTCTAAAGCTCCGCGAGCTGTCGTTTTTAACGAGCATCTCCCTCTTCTTTCTTCCAGCATTAAAGATTGGAAAACAAGACTGAGCTACTTCCTGCAGAACTCTTCCAATTCTAATAAAAGGAAATCTAAGAAGGCAGGGAAACACCGCAACTACTTCAGGTAAGTTATGAGAGAGAGACTTTGTTTAAATAACTCAAGTGTTCTGCAAAAGCAGTAAAGCTTGAGCAGTGTAGTCTGATGTTCTCCCTCTCTTTCTGCAGACCTTCCCCTGAAGAAGCCCAGCTGTGGTCAGAAGCCTTTGATGAACTTCTTGCTAACAAATGTAAGTTTGTCTTCAAAAAGTAACATTCGGGAGCAAAGGGATGAAGAAGTTTATATGTCTGTAAGAGTTTGCTTCCTTCCGTGTCAGCATTGTACCTCTCATGTAAAGAGCTTTGATTCTGGTCTTGCAAGTTAAATGCTTTTAACAGTTTAAAGCCAAAATACATAGAAGTGTTTTTTTTTAAGAAATTGTAAACTAATAGTAACACAAAGAGTACCTCACTGTAGTAGATTTCTTTTCTTGAAACCCCCAGAGCTAAAATCATACCTGTCAGCTTGGCTTTGCCAAATGGGAAAAGGGCATGAGTTCCCTGAGCTCACTGCATAACCAAGGCAAACGCTTTCCAGTAATGTGGGAAGGATTCTGCAGCCCGGGCTCAGTGATCTCGGGGTTTTGCTGTAGCTCTGCAAGAAGCAGCATTCAACAGCAAAGCAAAAAGGCTAAGAACTAATACTATTTGCTCTTTGAGTTTGAGTCATCCTTTCCATTGAAAGAATTTTCCAGAGTACCGTAGCAGTCATATTTACTGCAGTGTAAAGGTTAACAGAGGAGATCTTATCTAGAGAGAAGTAGGTTTTTTTTAATGTGTTCTCAGGCATCACTGGAGGAAACATATCAACTAGAAATGGTTTCATTTCTTGTGTTTGCCTAAGAAATGGCAAACTCAGACTGAAACCTGCCAAGCTTTAATGTTAAAGCATTACCTTGTTTGCAAACAAAAATTATGGATTTTTTTAATTGCCATAATATCACTGAAAATAACAGACCTAGAGCAAAACGTTTCAGTAGAAACTGATATGACCAATAGGTAAAATCAAGATTCCTGAATTAGTTAATTGATGGTGAATATTTTTTCTTTTCTTAGATGGTCTTGCTGCTTTCCGAGCTTTTTTGAAGTCTGAGTTTTGTGAAGAGAACATTGAGTTCTGGTTGGCCTGTGAGGACTTCAAGAAAACCAAGTCACCCCAGAAGCTGACATCGAAAGCAAAGAAAATCTACAATGACTTCATTGAAAAGGAGGCTCCCAAAGAGGTAAAGAAAACCTGGTCAAACATAAATGCTCTGTTCTGTGAGTTCTTACAGCCATTATTTCTTTGAAATCAAGATACAGATGTCAAACTGCATTGTCACATACCTCACTGTTAATGTCTGGGTCTGAATGCAACTGCCTTTTCACCGAGGTGGAAAATGGCACAAGTAGCATTGCAGAGAATTTCCATTTTAACTGAGAGAGGACACATCTGAAATAGTTTGGTTTTGTGCAAAAGAAGAATTTTCTTTTAAAAATTCTCCATTAACCTGACCCTGTAGTAATAGGATCTTGCCTTTTTCACCTCTTCAGAGTTGTACTGTGTGTTACACTTAGCTGAATTCCATTCTCAGTAGTAATGTCCCTCTTTGTGTATTTCAGATAAACATAGACTTCCAGACCAAGAACATGATCGCGCAGAACATTCAGGAAGCCACCCATACCTGCTTCAGCGCGGCGCAGAAGAGAGTTTACAGCTTAATGGAGAATAACTCCTACCCACGCTTTTTGGAATCCGAGTTCTACCAGGAACTGTGCAAGAAGACACCCATCAGCAGAGCAGCCCAGGGCACATGAGCGATGGAGAGGAGGGAGAAGCAGCCTCTGGGCTGGTGAGGAAGCCAAGCCACAGCTCATGAGCAGCATCCTGACCCGAAAGGCCGAGGCGCTGAGCGCTCGGTCTGTTTGCCACGGTGCGAGGACACTTACTGACTTTGGTGCAGAGCTGATGGCCCAGAGTGGCGCTGCTGGAGGGTGTTCAGGGGAGATGGCAGAAGTGTGCCAGCCAGCTGCTGGCTCTGCCCGTCTCTGCCAGTGCTGCAGAGAGGGGTGGCTGTGCGTTAGACCCACCCGTGCTGGGCAGGAGCCCTTCTGTCACGGCCCAGGAGCGACGCGGCAGGTCCGGACAGAGCTTCCTTCTTGTGAACAGGAGCTGCTCTCTGCGCTGGGACAGTGCTGGCAACTTGACTAATTGGCTGCCTATTTATTTTTCCTAAACATCCCTCAGCGCTGCTGTTGTCGGTGGCTCGGTGTGCTCACACCGGCTCTGTTACTGCCTCGAGCTGCCAAGGGCTGTGCTGGGTTTCTGTGCAACCTCCTCACAGTAACAGCACTGTGAGGGGAGGAAGGGATATAATAACTCAGTTCCCAGAGGAACAGGTTCTGCAGCTGAAGTATGCAGGGCTGGGTTGTGTCAGCAGGGCTGCGTGGGGCCAGACTGAGGGCAGAACTTGGCCAAGGCGAACAGGAGCTGTATAGTATTATATTTATATGTGGATTATGATTGTGTTCAATGCTGCAATGTCATAATTCTGTCTTGAAGACAGAAGCTTCAGTGAAGTTTTATTGTTTTTAATAAACTATTTTGATACAAAGCCTCTTTTGTTGCCTAATTTGTGTTGCACACACAGATACCACACTGTCTGGCACTGGACTCCAGAGTATGGGGACTGTGGGTCCTGCGTGAGATCTTAATAGGGCTAATTTTAAAGCAGTTAGTTCTTCATCTATGAAGTGAGTTTTTGTTTGGGTTTTATCAACAGAACAAAAACCTTCAGAGCTTGAAAGCTTAGCAGGGAGACATGTTCAACCACATCCTCTGTCCCAACACGTCTGTGAAGCCAATCTCTGAGACATGCAAGGCACACATACAGCTACACATGCTGACAGATCAAACAGCAGCAGTGCTGCTGCAGGGCACAGCATGCCATTGGGAATACAGGCACCCATGGTACTTGTTCCTGCCCAAGACCTCTGCTGCAGAAAGGGTTTAGGAGGACTTTTAAGTATCACAAAACCTGTGCATAGTCAGGAGAGGCAATAGTACAATAAAGGCACTTGACTCCCAGCTAGGTGATGGTTGCTTGGGGGAAAGTTATTGGTCATTGTTATTCCATGTATTATTTTTTCCCCAACCCAGTCCCTAGTTAGCTTTGTGTCATCTGCACTTCAGGTCTGTTTTAGGGCCTGGCTCCAGCTCTTTGACGCCAATGCCCAGTTCACCATTTTCATTGCTTAGCTCACATATATCCACTGCAGTCACTACTATAACACTCCATTTTTCCAAGCATCAAGAGCATTCTAATGACAGGATTTTCTACTTCAATTACACATCCAAAAGCTGTTCAAAAGCAACTCCTTCAGGTCTGTATATACACATTGCAAAAGCTGTATATACAGCTATTGCAAAAGGGGAGCCTACAAGAAAGATGGAGAGGGACTTTTCACAAAAGCATGGAGTGACAGATAAAGGGGAATGGATTCAAACTGAGAATAGATTACATTAGATATTAGGAGGAAGTCCTTTGCTGTGAGGGTGTTGAGGCCCTGGATCAGGTATCCCAGAGATGCTGTGGATGCTATCCCCTGGAAGTGTCCAAGACCAGTTTAGACAGGGCTTGGAGCAGCCTGGTCTAGTGGAAGGTTCTCTGCCCATGGCAGGGGGGCTGGAACAAGATCATCTTTAAGGCTTCTTCCAACCCAAACCAATCTATGATTACATGAGGATTCTATATATAGTAGACTGTAAACATGCCTACACACAGATATACATATCTATTATACTGGCTCTATACACAGAAATTAATTTGGTAGGGCCCCCACCTTGCCATAGTCCTGTTTCTAGGGCTGTGAGAGCTGGCTCTCATGCAGCTGCATTTGCTGATCAGTTAAGCCCACATAAAGAAAGCACAAGAAAAACTCATCCCAATAACTTCCTGCAACAGAGTTTTTTTACTAAGAGGGAAAATGAGATTTGGGCTAATAATTGCTTTTGTAATATAACAAAATAATAAAAATAGCCAGAAGTATACCTATTAAGGACTCAGACCTGGGGCAGGAATAATTGCATGAAGATTCAACTGTGCCAGTTTGGGATGTGGTAATTAACTGCTGCTGGTGTCTGGTTCTAAGGAAAAAAACATTTCTAGTTTCAGCAGGTGCCTGAACTACTTATAGCACAGTATGTAGGGGAAATTAAGTGGGCTGTTAGGCCTGGCATCCCAGCCTGAGGCTGCCCTGGAGTATTTTTAAAATTTGAATCACGAACATTGATCATTAGGAAGGCCATGCAGGCAGCTCTGCAGCTGCCACAGAGTGTGGCACCAGGGTGGCAAAGCAACCACGCCATGCTGAGTCCCTGGCACAGTCTGCTGCAGCACCAGCGAGCCCTGCCTCCAAGGCCAAGCTGTGCAGCAAAACAACCTGGTGTATCAACAGGAAAAAAAAAATCTTTTTAGTAACATCCAAAACACAATGCTCCTTCCAATCGCTGCTTTTCCATTTTTAATCAGAGCCCTGTTTTCCCAACTCCTAGGAGTAAGCTTGACCAGAAAACAGAGCACTCCAGGCATACTGGTTTTGCCTTTCCCTGGTCTTAAAATTAAGAGCCAAACATGGCTAGAAGGGAAAAAGGGTTTTTTCCCTGGGTATTTATGGCAGGCCCCTCAGGTGCACACAGCCAGGGGCAATGCCCCAGAGCACACGGAATGCACACCCACGGGCACTCGGGATCACATCCTGGGCCTCACAAATGAGCACATCCAGCAAAGATTCCCCAGGGAGAGGCTCCAGGGAACCCCCGGCCCAGGAACCTTCCCCTGGCTGGGCCCAGCTCAGGGTACAGGATGTGTTCTGGAGAGGCCCTTGGGGTCTGGGGCTCTCTGACCCCTCACTGCCAGGCTGCCAGGGGGTTCGGGCTCTGGGCTTCACAAAATATTAGGTATAAGAATGTGGGCTAGAAGCACTAAGAATACATAAAAGCTATAGAAAAAGTATATAAAAGGGGTATCAAAGAAAAGGCAAAAAATCGTCATGGCATCACTGGGAGTGTTGCAACCTGAGATATTGCTATGAACATTTCCTGTGGAAATAAAACCCCAAAGATTGCTTTAAGAGATGCTGGTTCTGTACTCCGGGCAGCCTTACAGCTGCAGTTAAAATTGGTACTCTGGTATCAGTATCCACTGGCAACAAACAAAAAACTGCTCCTGCCCCCACAGCCCAGCCACGTTCACACAGCCCCAGTCCCACCGGGCTGCCCACGGCCAAATGCACCGTGATGCCAGGGACAGGACTTGGGAACAGCAAGGGGAGGGTGACACAGCTGGGGGCCCGCAGGACAAGGTGTGGGTGCTCCTCAGCAGCTGCCCACAGCACTGCCCCTTTTTTAGCTTCCAGCAGGTTATAAAACTGCTCCTGCCCACATTCCCCTTTGGGATATGGGCTGGAGCTGCCCAGGCAGAAAAATAAGAAGGGATCTCAGTGAATAGCTGCAAAGGAGCACAGAACCTGGACAAACTGTAAACAAGCTTAGCACTGATAGGGAGCAGACATGCTGCAAAAAGCTGAGCAGTGAGAAGTGGGCATCTGTCCGAGGGCACCCCAGCACCTGGGTGCAGCCTCCAGCCACGCAGCGAGCCCAGACTCACCTCCAGCAGGTCACTGCCAGCCCATGCCCTCCTAACACACCTGATCATCTTTAAGGCTTCTTAGGAATTGCTGAATTGCTGGAATTGCTGGAATTGCTGAAATAGCTCAGCAAATCTGGAATAACAGCAACTAGTAACTTCTAACTATCCACATATCACTGTTTTTAAACCACAGTGTCACAATATTTGGTGTTTTTCTTAGATGCTAGAGGTAAGCAGTTTCCCTACTTGTGTATCACAAAAAAATACACCTCTCACCTTTATGAAAATGAAGAGAAATTCAAAATTGCAACTGATGTCTCTCTAGTAATTCCCCAAACGAGAACTTAATGCAAAGACTACACAGTCATTAAAAAAAAGTAAATCTAATTTTCTAAGCCAACCACATGGTTTTGGGAAACTAGGTCAGGAGTTTCAACTGACCACATCCAGCAACAATTTGGGTTTTGAAGGGCTTGCCCTGACACCACAGCATAGGGCAAGCTGAAGGAGAGTCCTCCCTGCTGCCAAAATGCAACAAGTAAATTAACCTTCTAAAGCACAACACCAAGGCTGCTGACCCTCACCAAGAGCTCTGTGGCCCAAAGACTGGAGAGGGCCTCTGAGAGCAGGGCGAGCTCAGCAGCGAGGATGATTCACCACTCCAGGAGAATGGGAAAGCAATGCCATGCAGTAAACAAAGGGCAGTGCAGGGATCCTGCTCCACGGATTTGTGTATTGCGGCTGAAAGATAAGACCAGACCATAAATACAATCAATCTGCTACTCCACTTGAGATTGCAGCTCTCCCTTTGGAAAAGGGGACACAAATGATGCTTTAAAGGCCGGATAGGAACGCATGAAAGTGCGTGGAAGAGTTTCTTGGATGAGAATTTGTAATTTGGCAACTTGAACAGAGAAGAAACGTGACCTTTAGAAGTCGTTTTAGGATCTTCATGGATTTTTTTTCTCCCAGATTTAATTTACCATGATTCAAGAGGCAAAACTGGTCAGAAGCTGGGACAGCATCCCAAATTCAACTTCCTTCAGGTGACAAAACATTACCAATGACTCTTCTTTATCCCACCAGTACACCTAACATGTGCCAGGGAGCAGCAAGACTTCTACATCAATCCAAGGAGCACCCCAGAGACAGGCCAGAAACAGGGCTGGTGACAGACCTACCTGCAATGTAGGGTGTTGATCCACCTGGGAGCAAGAGCTGTATGGCAGCAACCTACAGCAACATTCAAAGGGAAAGAGAGGGACCTCAAGGCTGAAGTGGAGCCCCCGCTAATGGGCAGCAGGTGGGGGTCCAGGAGGGACTGGTCAGGCCAGTTAAACCCATCAGTGCCCTCAGGGCCCTGACACACATATGGAGATGTTCTTTTCTGAAGGTTCCTGTGCTGTCCATATGAGCCCATCAGCTCAGACTGTTTCTGAGGAGGCTCCACAGTTGGATTTGTGGTGAACACCCTCAGCAACTGCCCTCATTCAGTTCTGTAGCTGTGCTAATTGGCATTACCCTGAGTGCCCTGACTGGGAAACGAGGGCTGGCCAGCCCAGGGAAAACAGTCCCGCTGTTATCCTACGTAGGAGTTTCGAATGTGAGTCCTTTGGCAATCTTTCATTAAAATAATCATTTAGATCAGAGTTTCCAACAGCTACAAAGCAGCAATTAAAAAATGTTCCATTAAAAATATTAAATATTCCATTCAAGAGAATCTAATTGACATAAATTAGTACTTATGTTCCCCAGCCAGTTTTCCCACTTGGGATCTCATGGAATAAGTTGCGTTTCTGCATTACGGATTTAGACTAGAGAGCAGCTCGGTGGCTTTTTGGATGGGAGCCTGCCTTTGGGTTTCCAGGGGACATGGGACTAATATGATATTTATAGGGCTCGGAAAGTCGGCTGTCCAAGATGGAAAAGACATTCAGGAGCAGAGAGGGCTATTTAATGAGTTGGTGTGTTCCTTTGCTTTTGGGGGTGTCCAAGGGAAATGGAAATACCAGGAGCATGGCAGGGGGGCTGTGCTGGCACCCTCTTGATTTGACTACTGCTTTTAAAGGCCTGTGGGATTACTGGGTTCCCTGGGGCCAGCCGGAGCTGATGGGGCTGAGCTTGGGAGGTGAAGGGGCACTGGGGGAGAGCTGTCCCCAGTGTCCCAGGGCCATCACAGCTGTGGCATGTGCAGATCTTGGAGGGTTCCCTGCTCTCAGCAGGCTCTGTACTGTGTCAGGGAGATCCTGTGCCGCCTGTGGCTGCCCTGCCTGGCACCTGCCCAGCCTGAGCACGGCTGTTTGCAGAGCTGAGCTGTCTCCTGCCCTTGGTTCCTGCTGTTTGCTGGCCCTGATACCCGCTGTGGGCCGGGTCCAGGTGTCAGAGCACGGCGAGGAGTGGCTGCCAGGCAGGACAGCACTCTTCAGCCGCCTTCAGTGCCATCAGCACACCACAATGTCATTTTTGCCCCTTGTCCCCTGCTCAGGCTGCTGGCTTTGGGAGCAGGGTCCTTCTGTTTTCAAAAGGAGAGGTCAGCTGGCTCGGCAGCAGCAGCCCTTCGAGACAAGGATGCCAGATAAATGTGCAGCGTAAATGGGTCACAGTTGAGAGCTGAGGGAGAGATCAGCCGTGACTTCGGGAGCAGGGAATCACAGAGCTCTGTGGAGGTCAGGGAGGAGTGACACAGTGACACGATCCCACTGGCTGCAGCTCTGTGATGCTGGGGAGATTACGCATGTTCCAACAGGCTAAACCCTGCGTGAATGCATAGGTCACTACAGCAAAGATACAGAATATTCCCAAAAAAGGCTCCTGGCTTCATTTTTGTTGGAGGGAAAAACAAAGTGCTGTGCAGAGCTGGCTGTGAGAAGGGGTTGAGTAGCTGTTTTGTAGCTGTTTGAGGAAATACAAGAGCCCACGATTTTCCTGAAGTGTGGTGTTCTGAAACAAAAACACACTTGTAAACAATTTCTCCTTTTGTATGTTTCCTTCCAAAATCAAAAAACCCACAATGGTATAAACCCCACTGTGCTCTGGAACAAGCAGCCTTTGCACACCGGAAGGTCTCTTGGTGTGCTCCTGCCCTGTAACTTTTGGAGAAGATACCTACACCTCACATGCAAGAACTTTGGCAACTCTCACTGAATTTTTTTTCAAGGTTGCTACTTTTGGGAAAACCTCCCGAAAGAGGCTTTTACCTGCCTTCCCTTTTCATGGTTGGAATAGGAAGAAATATGTTTCTTTATCAGCTCTATTGGACACCACAGTTAATCTCTTTCGGTAATTTCACTCCTGTGAGAAAACCAAACATTTATCAGGGCAACAAACTAATGACAATGCCTAGTATCGAAAGGAGCAGCAAGCAGCAACTACATGATTTGCAGCCCACATCCTGGCTAATGCACCTGTCCTGCAGCATGCCTGCTGTATTTAACCCAGACAATTATTGCATAAAGCTTACCTGAGCAACCTTTTATGGTGTTCATCAAGGGTTTGAGCAAGGTGTCAGATCTGGTGCCAAATAACCCCAGAACTCCTGCCCTCTGCAGAGTTAAGAGTTTGCAGAGGGAAAACCAGCTCAGCATTGCCCAGCTGACCATCAGGGCTGCACCCAGGGATAACCAGAGCCCTTCTCCAGCCTCCTCTGAACAAGGAGCTGGACATCTTGGTTCGTCCCCACAGCCTCACTCTGTGATAGAGATAGGGAAACCAAAGCACTGATTGTTAGTTAAGGGACATACATAAGAGGTAGAATGATATATTAGGAAATATTAAATAGAGATCCTCAGCTTTGTGCAGGGCAATTAAACCAATCTACAGCATCCAGAAGATCTTAGTTAATGCAGTATAACTGAAACAGCAAAGCAGGGATTATACCTATAACTAGGTTGTAATAGCCAGCTCCCAAAAATAGCACCTAGAAACCCCAGAGGATGGTGAGTCTTTCTGAAACACCCCTGCAGCAGCCACCGGCATGCTTTTAGAACAGGAGTAGGAGTCCAGCCCAGCAGCCCAGCAGCCCAGCCTAATTACAGGAGTACCGGGTTTTAAGAGGAGCACCCTTGGCACGGGAAGTGGCTTCCCTAGGGAAGACAAGAGCATTCCCTCCAAGCCAGCCACGTGGCTGGCAGCATGGGCAAAACAGGACGTTGCAGAGGATGGCTGGCCACTAGTGAGGGGAACAACCTGCCAAGCATTTGCTTCAGCCCCGTGAATCACCACTGAGTGAAGGTTTCAGGGTCAGGCTCAGGACGGGAGTCATCCCCTGCTCCCACATTAACAGGTAGAATTAGCACGGACTTGGAGAGGAGTTCCTGTGGAACATAGTTTCCACTAGGAAACAGTAAGTGACTAACGATGATGGCACTCATTAACAAGGCAACAAGTTAGGAAATAATGTCCAAGGACAGCAGCAGCGCCTCTGAGTTAAGGGCAGGATGGTGGAGCTGTGCCTGCAGCTGCCCGGGGGCAGGGCTGGGCTCGGGCAGGTGCTGCTGGTGACAGCCGGAGGACCAGGAATCAATGCCACCAGAAACAAATAAATATGAGGGGAACAAAGTACTGTTTACAAGCAAAGAATATATCAGCTGCAGGGTTTGCACGAGGTCTCAGTGCCACGGACAATAGAGGAGCGTGGAAGAGCTGCCACTAAGGAAGTGTGGGTGCAGCTGATAGCAGATTACCAGCAGATAGGAAATATTCCCCCCGTAAAATCAAGGGGAGCTTGCACTCCCCAAGGGTAGAAATAATGCAGCTGCTTTGCTGACAACAAAGTGTAGCTTGTGCCTGTGGGACTTAGTGTGGCCCAAATTACTTTTTCCTGGAACAAGCCACTTGTAGAACTGACACAACCACAAATGAATACACAGGATTATTTTAATAGCAGTTTACCAAAACCAGCCACATTGGGACGGCTTTTTTAAAATCTCAACATGCTGTTAACATGCATATCAAAAGACCTGGAGTGACATCAGCAGCTGAGTGACAGCTGCTTGGTCACATCCTCCCCAGTCCCGCCACACCAAGGGACTGGCAGGGCACAGGATATGCCTGTGCTGGGACAGCATCAGCATTCCTCGGTGAGCTTTCCATTGGGAAAGCATGGATTCAGGGAATTCTGCTCAGCCAAACGAAGGATGTGGCCCTCGTGTTAGGCTGTGCTCTGACGTACCAGGAGCAGCTGCTTTGCCGAGAAGCAGGAGAGTCACACTGTCACACTCCCCCGCCCCTGCACGTCCCTCGCTGCCCTTGCATCTGATTTAGCAGCTGTGCAGCTGCTGTGGAGCTGGATGAGCAAGCTGGTCAGGCAGGAAACTGTTCTTTTTTTGGTGAATTTTTTTTCCCATGGAATCAGACTACTGATCCAACTTAGCCTGCAGCCACCCAGACACTAAACAAAGGTGACAGGGACGAGAGGGACACGCTGGTGAGACATGGCCTGAGATACAGGAAGGTGTGGTTGAGTGACGTTGAGGTTCAAGTCCCTCGTCACTGCTTTGTCATACTTTTCCCTTTAGACTCCACCTCCACCTTCCTCTGGTGCATCTTCACAAGGAATGCCATTCATCTGGAAACAGCACTGTTGATTTTCTGCCCCTCCTTCCTTAATAACGCAGCCAGACCCGTCACAGGGCAGCGCTTCAGGAGATATTTACAGACTGTGGCAGCAGCTGAAATGGAGGAGACCACCAGCAAAGCTGTGAATGTGGTGCTGTCCAAACAGGGAAGGGGCAGCTCGAGTCATTCATTAGGGAAGAGAAGGGCTGGTTGGCTGGTTTAACATCCAATAAATAATTTCATGTTACAGATCACCTGAGCACCTACTGACGCTTAACAGTCTGGTTGGGAGGTGCAAGGTTCAATTATGGCTTGGAAATAATTTTAGTACATTTGTAACATGACCTGATCTGAGTCACTGGTGTAATGCAAATGGGCAGAAGTGTCAATGGACAAAGCTGCTCGGAGCATCACCATCGTTTTCCAAAAGCACCCTACCTGCCTTCCAAACAGAGCTGGGAAAGCACTGATGCAAATTCACATCTTCCAGCAGTACTTCTTCCTCTATTTAGTGGCTTTCTGATGACGAACACAGTTTCCAGAACAAGTAAAACTCATGCTGTTATGGGATAGGGAACACTGCCTACAGTGTATTGATTTTTATAAGGAAAATATCAGACTACAAATCTGCTGCCAGGACACCATTTTAAGTGATTAAAGTGGTCAGCTTTTTTTTCCTGCTTTCACCAAGAAGTGATACCTTCCCAAACTAGTTAGGATCATACTGATTTGCTCAAGGATCCAGCATATTTGAGATGAGGGTTTGTTCTAACTTACTGTGTTGCTGCATCTTTCTTCCTGTGGAGTGTATAAATATTCTGTCCCTCTCAGGCACTGCCCGTAACACAGAAAGTGGTTTACTGGCAGCAGGCACAGCTCAGCAGCAGCAGCTGAAGATGATGTTATTATTGACTGCAGTTACTGTATTTTGACTGGGGCCAAACAATTCTGACTAAAGCAAAGACTTTAACTGCTCTTGCTTGAACAGCTTCAACTTGCACCTAAATTTGCTCAAGTTTCAAGGAAATTTTATTTACAGCACATGTGTGTTCCTAACTAAGCTATACTTCCTACTTTAATCTCACCCAAGGAGGCAGGGATGCATTACTTGACAATAGGGATGAAGCAAGGAAGTGCTGTGATTGATCCCTGATGCAGTTTCAGGAATGCCAAAAGACTTGGATAAGCTGACGTAGCAGATTATTTCCCTTTTCCAGAGCCTGGAGACTGATGATAATGATTTCTACTCTTGCAATCTTCCCCAACTACCGTTTCTATTTACTGCCATAGCTGCAGTATTGCAAAACTCAGGGAATCCTTTTCACCCACATGTTCTCCTTGGCAGGAGTAAATGAAGTCAGCAGTATCAGATATCTTTTTCCCTCTGTCATCCTTTTATGAAGAAAGAACCCAATCTGTCCTTGGTCACTAAGAGCTGGATCTGACGGACAGAAAATAACTGTGAGATGACCTTGGAGCCAGGTTTCTGGTTTGAAATGTCTTTGAAATGTAGCTTTTCCATAGCACCAAGTGACGGCAGTTGCTGACGGGCACATCTTGAGCTGCAGCACAACTTTCCTTCCATTAACCTCGGCAGCCGCCGCCTTCCTCCCGGGGGGAGCATCTGGTGTTCTCCAAAATAGACTCCTCACGCAGGCAGCATTTACATTTCCCATTAACCTTTCACAAGAAGCCAGGTTTTGTTGAAACTGGTGTTGGAAGCTCAGCCAACATCACTTCAGTCACGTCACACCTGTAGTTATGCCCTCTTGTTTTCTTCCAGGGTGAGGGTCAAGCGCTCCAAGACCCACAGCTCTGCTGGAAAGTCTCAGCTTCAAAAATTTCCCTCGTTAGTCATAGAATCATAGAATGGTTTGGGTTGGGACCTTAAGGATCATCTCATTTCCACCCCCTGCCCTCGACAGGGACACCTTCCACTATCCCAAGGCTGTTCCAAGCCCCGTCCAACCTGGTGCTGGACACTTCCAGGGATTCGGGGGCAGCCACAGCTTTTCTGGGCAGCCTGTGCCACGGCCTGCCCACCCTCCCAGTAATATCTAATCTAAACCTATTCTCTTTCAGTTTAAAGCCATTTTCCCTTGTCACTACATGCCCTTGTACAAAGTCTCTGATACAAAAGGCTGACAGGTACAACTCTTGATTTCGACCCAAAATAAAGCACAGTGAGTTACATTACAAGATACCTGAGCACCCTGGAGGTGATTTAAAGCATTTTTCTTTCTGACTGGCATTATGTAATATATCCAAGTTATTGATTAATAGCTAGGTCTGGTGCCAAGGGAAATCGTCACATTCACTTCAAGGACTGATCTATCCACCTATCAGCTAGTGCTTGGACAGGAGTTACAATCTGTAAAGACTGTGTTTAAAATGTTTAAAATTAATACTCATTAATATTTAAATAAGACATACATGAGATAGCAACTCTTTTGAATAAATAGATATTCGCCTAGAGTTTAGCCTTTTAGAAAAGCCTGAAATGCAAATCAAGTAATCAGCTACGGAAGCATTAATTTCATCTTTTCTCATTGCTCCATCTGAGCACCTGTACAGGGATTTTGTAAGAATGCAGCTCCACACATTGAAGATGGAGTTACTTATTTATTTATTTTTAAAATTAAAGCTGTAAAGACAAAACAATTGAAGAAATGCAATGCCAGATGTTAGGAAAGGCTCACCAAAGGGCACAAGAAACAAAACCAATATAAATGTATACATTACACTTATGCTTACAATCCTTTGATATTTAAGACTAACCAACACTCTTTCAGGAAATAAGTATTACCCAGGACATAAAAGGGAGGGTTTTTTTCTGCAGCATTAAGCACAACTGTTGTACTAGGTTCTGGGCCATTAATTTTGAGTTAATTAGGCATATGTGCAAACTGCAGTCAAAGTTGTCACTTTAAACTTTAACTCTTGGAGAAGAGCCTGCCACATTTCACAGTGGTGTGGTGATGGGGCAGCCCCGGCAGCAGAGGCACCTTTTCTCCCGTCCTGGAGCAGCCCCAGGTTATCAAAAAGCTTTTCTCTCTGATCTACCTGCTGTTACCAGCCAACATCAGCTTTCCAGCTCTGCAGATTTGTGGGTTAGCCTCCAGAAAGGTATTTGCTGAGAAGTTGTGCCTGAAAAATGGTGACCGTGTTTAATAATTCCAGTTCTGGGAACAGGTGAGTGACACAAAGATCTTTCAGCTTCCCAGGTGCCCGGTCACCTGCCTGGGCATGTGGGAAATGGAGATGAGAAACCTCATTTTGGGGACACATGAAAAGAAATAAGAAAATATACCCTGGCTTTGACTTGGCTCAGCCATACAACGAGGCTGGCACAGTTTTGTTACAAAAAGGGAAGCTATTGCTGTGTCTTTCTTGCTTCTCAAACTAAAATAAGGCCTTTGAAACAGAGTATAGGATTTTGCAAAAAGATGGTTGGTATAAAGACTGGCATTTATAAACATCAGCATAACAGCATTTTCTATCCAAAATATCCTCTCAGTCCCTTAGTCTGGGAAAATATGAAGCAATTCAATGAGGTTACTGTGATGCCTTGATTTACTGGAAAAAAAAAAAGGGCTTAATTCTTTCCACAATTCCGCTAAACATTTTTTTCATTGGAGAATTTGCTGGAATAGTTAATGGGGAATAAAATAAGCCTGAGTACTCAGCCCAGGATAGAAATATTCAGGTGCTGGTACCCAGCTGTCGTTTCCTTACTTAGTTAGCCTATTCAGGGAAATACATTAAGCTAAAATGGACTTTCACGTGGAGTAAGGTTCCAGGAACACAAACATTCAGGAATCACTTTAAATCTTGGACAAACCCAAGCTAACTCCAAAGCAATTTCCTAACACTAGATCTTATTTTATTGCCATACGTTACTGGGAGGAGGTGGAAAATAGAGAGACATACGAAATCCCCAGGCAACATCAGAACAGCTTTCAAAAGCAATTTTGGCTTCCCTGTGCTCCCGCTGCCTTCAGCAGTCAGCACTTGAGAGAAATCCCGTTACCATAGTGGACAAGTTTCCCTTTCAGAGATTTGTTTCCCACAGAAAAGCCCATGGGAACAGGACGCTAAGCAGAAAGGCCCGGATTGTGAAATCGGAGCCACGCTCATCTCCATGCTGCTCTGGGAGCTGGTAGAGGGTCTGTCCTCAAGAAGGATTTCACACCTTGTTCCCCAACAGCCAGTTTTGAAGGGGTTTAATATTTTAAGCAGAGAAGAAAAGGTTGCAGAAGGGTCTATTTATAATTTTGCAAATAGTGCAGAGAAGTTAAAAAAAAAATAAACAAAACAAAGCCTCCCTGCTTCACACAATGCGGGAAGCGTCTGGCACCCAACTGCATCTGCTGGGAGGCAGATCTAAAACAAACATGAGGGAACACTCTGTAATTACACTCTGCATCATCCAGAGGTCGAAAGTATCAACAGTTTTAAGATATGACTGGCTAGATTAAAAAAAAAAAAAATTAGGCTAAGTGATTACTAGAGCTGATGGCCTGCTTGCAACAAATCTCCAAGCAGGGGTTTGCAGCCACAGCGCAAACAGAGAGGGATCATCTTGTCTTTGCTCCCTTCAGCTATGCTGAGTAAGACAAGGAGCAGGCATCTGTGCCACTGTGCAGAGCACCCCTAAGAGTTACAGGGATCAGTAGCCATGAGGATCTAGGGATGGGTTAAAGCAAAGCTGAAAAGCTTCTCAAGACTTTTACTGAGGTTGTAATCAGGACATAGGAGCTTCATATTTTCCCTGTCCCTCCCATACACTCTTGCAGGCCCATACAGCCAGTGCTGCCAGTTGCTGAATTCTGCAGCTAAGGAAGGGGCGAAAATGCAGCTATTCATAAATGGTAGAAAAATCAGTGTGATTCAAAGTTCTCTTTCTGCATTATCACTGCAGGAGCCCTGGACAAGCTTATTTAACATCACAGACACTCCAAAACCAAGCTACTTGCCCAGCTTTATGTCAGGGATGTGTTTCTATATTATGCCAATGTTGTTTGCACACCCAGGGCTTGAAGAGCACAGCACAAGGCACTCTAAAGAGAGACAAACCCAGCACTATGCTGCAAAAATGCGGTCTGAAAACCATGTGTTATTGTCAGAGACTGGAATGCGGTCCCACAGCAGCGTAGCTGGGGACTTCCCATCTATATTTAGGGTGTTGCAATGCTACCCTCTTGCCCACACGTCCTCGCCCCCAGCGGGATGCCAGCCCTGGCATTCCTGGCACAGACAGGGAGGAGGCTCCTGCATCCCCTTCCACGGCGGTGTCGCAAGTCTCCGTGCTGGGTCGTGTGAGAGCGCGTGGCAGGGCTTGCTGGCAGAGCTGTTCATCACTTCCAGCTCCTTACATGGTTGGGAGAAAGGTGGAGGGGTGGCTCAGGGCTGCCAAACCCCTGCAGGCACACGGTGCTAACCCTGCTCCGTTCCCACAGGAGCCGTGTGCTCCGCTGCCGGGCCTGCCCCGCCGAGCGGGCCCTGATAACCTCTGGTGCTGAGAGCCACACCGCGGTGCTCGGCGTGTGCTTGCACCCGACCTGCACGTTCCCCCGGGCCTGCAGGGGTTATTTACACTGCGGTACCTGGGCACGTTCCCACGCTTCCAGCCAGCAGGAGCGCGGACTCACATCCAGTCCTCATCATCGCACGCACTGGACAAAGGTGCACCCTCCGCGGCTCACGCACCGTTCTGCACAAAACCAAAAGGAATGGTTGCTTTAAAAATAGAAACCTGATGCTCCCTGCTTGTTTGATTTGCTGTTCACATAAGCCAGCCCAAAAAGCTGAGGTGCAGTCTTTGTTCTTGCTCTGTCGATTTAAGCCTTATTCAATCTTACGTGTGTCAGATGGCAGAAAGGTTTTTTTCGTGAAGTCCCACTTACACCCAGCACTCCTACACACACTACTCATTATGCCACTTCTTAATACTTTCTGTATCAGTCACTGCTGCACCCCGGGATACACATATTGAAATTTGCCTTTCCCTTTTGATTCACTGGCAGATGTCATCGTGCACCGCTGCGGTGTCAGCGCGGTAGCACTGACACATCCTCGTGACACAGCTTCCTGAGCAGAGCAGTAAAAGCAGGGCAGTGAGGAAATAGCTTCTTGCTGCTACCAGAGCAGTGGCAGAAAACAATCAGGACATGCTAATTAACTGGCTATTTAGGAATGCGCTGTAGAGAGGTTATTCTGCAAGGTTTGGGCAAGGAAAATGGAAAGTGAAAGTTTAAGACTTAGAACCAGATGTAGATTAAAAGCATGTTGCACTTATGCAGCATTTTCTGGTGTCTCTTCTGCCTTATGAGAGCCATCAGTTATTGGAGCTGTTGTTTAAAATAAAACTAATTCAATTTTCTTTTTAAGACATGTCTATAGCATTTGTGGTTGCAGAGCAAAGGCTGAAATGTGACTTCCAAAAGCACAACAGACTACAAGGCTAATAAGCCCCACTTTCCTTCCGAACCTAAATCCCCTTTTTCTTATTATTTAAGAGGTCTTAACTTTTTAATTCTTATTGAGTGTTTAGGACTAACATAAAATGGTGCAATGCCATTGCCTTTGGCTGGAGACCCTGTTGCTGCAGCACAGAGTCTGCTGGAGGGTGATAGAGTCACCACTGCAGAACATTTAAAAATTATTATTTAGACCTAGTTCCAGAGGGTCAGAGCCAGACTTCTGGCAGCATCTTCTTAAAATAGCAACAGTTTTACTCGGTTTATAAATCTAAATACCATTTATGGCCATAACCCCTCAGCCGGGGGTGGGATCCCCTTTTGATGTATGAACCTTGTGTTTCAGACTGCGAGAATCAAATGAAACTGCCAAAATAAAGGCACATCATGGAAAAACCTCCAGACAGACAGCAGAGGGGTTATAGGTGGAGCTGTGCACAGACCCAGAAACAGGCACTGGATCGTTGTCCATTTAGGCTAGACCACCAGAGTGTGAGCACCAGGGGTGAAAGGGCCCCTGGTCTCCGTCACTGTCGCTGGGGACAGCCACATCCCAGCCCCACCCGCAGCAGGGACAGCAGTTCCCAGGGGCACGAGGGGCAGCAGGACCAGCACACTCTGCTGCAAGAGCAGCCGAGAATTGCCTCGATGATGGCCAAGGAGTGATTGCACAATTAGCACAGAAACGAAACAGGCTGCTGCGTTTGTCACCTCTCCAGGGAGTGTCGCAACTCCTGTGCGTCCCTCGCAGCAACACCTTGTACTTAATTCAGTGCAATCAGCGTGAGGTCCCAACAATGAGGTTTTTGCGGTTTTCTTGGTTGGTTTTCTTTTCCTTTTTTTTTTTTTTTTCCCCTGTGTGTGTGTAATTCTAAATGTTTTTAGGGCCTGAAGGTTTTCAGGGGTTTGGGAGTGTTGGTTTCGTTTTTTTCTTACCACAAGCCAGATGCAAATAGCATTACTCACATTTAGCAGCGTATTATTCTGGCTTCAAGAGGCTACCTGTGGAGTTGGACAGGGAGATATTACAAATGCTGAGTCGATCCTAGGGTAAAGGCAGCTCTTTCCTGAAGTGTATTGTCCTCACACCTGCATCTGTGTGGATTTAGGATCTGAGCACACAGATGTCACTGACCTAAATATGTTGGGCTTACATCTCTTTTTGATCACACGCCGTGTTGATGACAGGGCAATGAAAAATTTGGAGAAAGAAAATATAAAATCCAAGCAGAACCCAGAACTCAAACATTTTACGTAAGAGTCCCTGAAACAGCACATTTTTAAACAAGCACTGTAGTTTAACTCTAAACCTGGTTGCATCTTTGTAAATGCAAGAGGCAGACAATAAGTAAGCATTATAAGATATATTTGTATTTTCTATCTAAACATTTCAAGAGCCAGAAAGAGGATCGGGTAGGACTGGGTGCACAAGAAGTTAATGTACGACAACAGTGTTTATAAATAAATTCTCAGAGGAATGATACAAACAACTTTTTTAACACAAGACTTAAATTCTTGCCATATTTTCCTTAAACACTTTTAGGAGTTTTGATTATTCTTTCGGAGAAACTGCCAGTGTCACATACAAATCTCTGAGATAGTTTAGCAAAGTGCTTTGAGAAAGGCGTCCAATGCCAATTTGCTCTTTGCTGCTGGGCTCCACAGAGGAATTGCCTCATGGATGAATTTCAAAGCGATTGAAAAGTTTGATGGCAGTTGAAAGAGCTTGTTCCTGTGGGACATGCAGACAGCAGTGCTGCAAGCCACTGCACTGGAAGGTGAAAAGACATTTCCACCACCAACCATCCTACTTGATGGAAATGCAGGTTTTGTTTTGGGTGCTCTGGCTCTGACACTGTCCTGCAACCACAGAAGACTTCTGCCTGTGTTAAGTGAATAACTGAGCCCCTTTGATCTGTGCAAAGTTTTGCACTTTTGCCTTTAAATATAGGGCAGAAGCCTCACCTCCTCCTGCCAGCCAGCCCCAGTCGCCGACAGAGGTTGCGGCTCCTTTCCTGCATCACTGGAGATAGATTGCCTGTACATCAGAGATTACTGCAAAGACCAGACCAGACCATTCTTGTTTGGGGAGAAAATGAGAAAGTACAAAAGGTGACTGGGGGTTATGTTTATAGACGTTCTGTGCAACAGCAAAGCCGCACAGAAACTAGAGAATGCACAAGGGCACCAAAAAATACCAGTTCCATGCGGATTCCGTATGTCACCTACCTGTGAACGATCTGCACGGGGCTGGGGGTACGAGCTGGCCACAGCCCTGCCCAAAGTAGCACAGCAGCACGCATTTGAAGTGTCTCTGGAAATCAAAGCAGTACTTCAATTCTAGATGGAAGACTAAGCAAAGTTTTACGAGCAACCATAATTCAAGCATTTCTTTTGCATGCCCAGTTTTGCACCCATGACTGTGTTTTCCTGTCACAGATGTACCTGTATCCTTCATGCACTGATGCAATAACTGTGTAACACACAATGCTCTGTACATTCACCAGAAGTTCTCAGGGAGGAAATCCTGACAGCTTGGCACTGCCTTCGTGCAACCTGCCCTTCCTTCCTCCTCTGTACAGTGCAGAAAGTAAGGGGACGTCCTCTGCCATCAGCTGCACATCTAACAGCACACATCCCTTCTTAATCACTTCCCCAGAGAGCTCAGACTCATTTACGCTGTTCAAAAATAGATACACTGTGCTGTCAGATGCAATTTCATGGCATAAAATAGAAGTTACCTTATCTCTCTCCTGGCCTTATGCGCTTCTCTTTGTGCTTAGTACACAAAGAGTAAATATGTGCATTAAATGTGGTATTGTGTCTCTGGCTTTGAGATTCTGCTTCTTCTAGAAAAGTAGCTCTGAATGCTCGTACTGGAATAATTCATCTTGCAGTAGGATCAGTAGATTCTCACTATTGACTTCAAAAGAGTTTAAATATAACCAATAGAACCAATATTTTGAACCAAATACTTCTTACTTTTCCAACAGAAATGGTACCTCTTGATATTCTTGCTAGTGCTTTATCCACCCGTCATGACTCTTGATGAAGTCTGTGACTGGGATTAAAAAGGCTTGGAAAATGCAGGGGAGGGAATGGAAAAACCCTCGAGCTTCTGGCTTAGGATCTATCTGAAATACATTGATGGATGCTGATAGCATGTAGGAACACAGTTGCAACAAAACTGCCACCAAGATGTCTATAAATAAAAGAATACTGAAACTGGCTCTTCCATACCCAGCTCGTTTCAAAGGAGACAAATTCTAACCTCATGTTGTACTGCGGTTTCTCCAGAGTTCTCAAATAGTTTTTAAGAAGAAAAGACAACTTTTTCTGTAAATAGAAATGCCAGTGACTCAGAAAGCTGGTTTCATTATCAACCTATGTTCAGTTTTCCCAGTGTTACACATTTGCAGGGAGAGGTTTACCCTTGCAGTATGTGCCAGCAGTGAGCCACTGGCAACCAATAATCTCCAACTCTGAGCTATAACCCATATGTGACCCATGTCAGACAGTGCCTGCTGTCTGCCCACCTCTACTGCATTTTGGAAACCCTGGCCTTGCAGCTGCTGCCTTACAGCTGCTCTGGGCAGCTGGAGGAGAACCTCATCAACACAGATTCCATATAAATTTACACCTTCCTGTGTCTCTGCTTTCCCGACCTGCGTGCACATCTGGCAAGTAGTGGTGCAAGTTGCTTCTGACCAAATGCGAGCATCTCTGCCCGAATATAAAGCCTCTTCCTCACTGGAGGTCACGTTGTTGTACAGCAGCGAGAGCCTCCCAGTGCCAGGGCTGATTTATTATTGGCTGGTGATTCTGACCCGATAACATTATTTGTGTTGGTAGGTGCTCACGTGTCAGGATTAGGGCAAGACACTGAAGAAGGAACACAGTGTTCTGCTCCTATTTATGTTTCTTGCTATAGTTCCCTCAGAGACTAGCATTATTAACTTCCCCTGTCAGACAAGGGACACTCAATTCCAGGTCATTTATACCTGTCTCTTACACTTCAAGAGTTATTATATGAGCTTAAAGTCTCATGGAAAACTGAAGCATAAACGTAGCAATTTGTAATACACATATTTACGTTCAAGTAGCTGTTTGTGGATGGCTCCTGTCAGAATTTAGGACCTCAGGCCATCAGCAGAACACTAGGAAAAGCTATACTGACTCAGTGGCATTACTGTGCTTTGCTAGACCTAAGGTCCCAGTGCTTCCTTTCTGGAATTTTGGAGTGACACGAAAGAGAAACCTGGCACTCTGGCAAAGGGACACTCACACTTCACAGGGCAGGGTGGCCTCTCGGTCTGTACTGCAGAGCCCCAGCTTTCCAAAAACACCCCTAAGAGGAGCTCTGCTGGGACCAGCGGTATTGCAGGCTCCTGCAAGGGTGAAGCAGGAAGAGATCTGCAGAGAGAAGTCTGCAAGCCAAGACTTCCACTTATGGCCAGGGCTGGGATAGCATTGCTGCATCTGCTGCTGGCTGTGAAGCACCGAGCAACCAAAACCCAGCACCAGTACATCCAGCGTGGTGAGCGCCCGACCTGCAGGCAGGACACGAAGCAGGGAACAGGCTCGGGCTGCTGCTACACGTAGAGAACAGCCCTCCTCAGTCAGGGGCTGACATTTTTACAGAGCTGCTATCCAGGCGCGCTCCAAGCGCGGAATAGTTTCCACTGTTTCCCTTTTCACACACGCTCAGTTTTCCAAACCATTCACCTTTGGCAAAAAGCTTCATGCCTGGCCCCTGCTAGAAGGTCAGCTTGTTTTGCAACATGAACTGAACTCCTCCATTTGTTAAAGATCTGGGGCAGCAAATGAATCTGCTTTTACATCCCAGGGTTTTTTACCTCATCATTGTCACTAAATTTGTACACACATTTCCTTTTAATGTGTATAGTTCATTTTTTAAAAGAGACTTTGGCAGACTGATAAACAGAATTATCTCCTAATAATTTAGATGTGTAGCAAGGAAATTAGGTCTCTCATTGCTACATAGACCTTTTTTATTTTTTTTAGCAAAACCTATTTTAGTCTTGTACTTTTTGTGCCATTGTCAGTTTTTTTACGTGCGCACAGTGACATTTGCATAATTTCCATGAGGGAGACTGAAACCTTTCAGGGAAACACAATGCAAAGTCCAGGAAGAGAAAACTTTTCCTACAGGGGGAAAGGAAACAGCGGTGCCAAGGTTAACGGGGCAAGTGCTTTCCACTGTGCCCCACAGGGCCTGTTCCTGGCTCTGGCTGATTCATCCTGACATGGGCTCTCTGACCCTACATTTGCACAAACTGGTGTGTTTTGGACAAGTTCCTGTTAGGGAAACTTCCCTGCCCTGCTACCCACGAGCCACTCTGGCAGCCTCACCTGCACCCCCTGAGCTGGGACCGGGGTCCCCTCCCAGCTGCACCCCCCCGCTCACACAGCCACCCCAGGTTGGCTCACGGGCTTGGCCCCATAGCAGAGTCTCAGACATCCCGATCCTTAAAGCAGTTTAATTTTGGTGCAATAACGAAATGAGAGATCAACAGCTCAGGCTGATGTCTCTGAGCAGGGACCCTGAGCAAAGGAAACCCTGGTCTTTTATATCCTCACAATCCACGTGAGGGAAAGTCTGGGGCCATCAGATCCTTGTGTCCCCAAGTGTCCCTCACCTGGTGTGCCACAGGTCGCCAGGCCCTTTTTAATCCAAAGGATCAGGAATCCATGGCCTCCTGGGTTCTCCTGCCACCCCTGAGCTACCTGCACTGAACATATTCCTCAGCAGAACAAATGCAAACAGCCACAACGCCAGGAGGGCTTGGCTCTCGTGACAGAACTGATGAATCCCTCTGCACAGACCATCATTTTCCAGCCCTCTCCCTGCTCTCAGCCAGCTTGCCCAGCGGGGCTCCAGCACTTGTCAGGCCCTTCTGTTTTATCTCTTTGAAAGGGCAGAAAATTATCCAGAAAAAAGGTTTTACTATATTTTATATTTTGTTAGAAAGATAAATTATCTCAGTTATGGCTCAGAACTTGTTCAAGGATGGGGCAGGACTGCCCAGCCAAGAGCAAGCAGAGGAAAGGGCAGAGGAAGGAAGAGGTAGGGCAGGGATGAAAGAAAGGCAGCAAAAACAAGCTGTTGCAATGACCAGACAGTAAACTACACTGAACACCTAAAAATTTCATCCTGCCTGTCAAGATATACCCTGGCAGGAACATGAAGAATAACAAGGGAATATAAGAAACAGCAAGACTTACTGGAATAACAACAGTAATCTTAAAAACCTCTAATGTCCAATGATATGATTCTGTATCATAAGTTAGAAAATGGAAAAAGAAAATAATTTGAGACATTATCAGCTTTAAACCACACTGGAGCTGTCTTCTACTTCCAACTTTCTTCTGTTTCTGTGATTACACTTGGTTAACTCTGATAATTTATTGCGTGACCTCTACAAATGTCATGCACATTTGATCATTTTGTCATTCAGCTTCCATTTCCCACAGAGATCCCGTTTGCTGTTCTTACCAAACCTCCTTTTCTTGAAGTCATTATTATTTAAATAATGACTGCAATGGCAATGACATTTCAGTGAGAGGCACCACCACCATTCAGTATTTCCAGTTGTCCCAGTTACACACAAATGCAAAGCCAGGAGCAATAAAAATAAGGTGGCTGGACATTTTAAAAACAGTACCTTCATAAATGCAACCTGTACCTCAGCTTCCACTCATCTAAAGACAAACTCTTACATGACCAAGCTACCCAGCTTACACAATAGCTCAGAAATCTAGAGCTGGAGATAGATCAGGAGCCAGAAGGATGCTAGGAAAGTAGCTTAGGACAATACTTTCTCTAAAATTACCAGCAAAGTTGATGAATTGTAGTTTGTTTTACAGTTAAAATTCACATGGAAATGTAGAACACAACAGGAAACTTTCATCTTGGGACTGAGAAAAGCATTCATGGAAATAAATAAAATAATTCTGACCATACATGTGAGAAAATGATCCTCATTACACACTGGGGAAAAGGACGAAAGCAATTTACATTGATGACACAAAAAGGCAAGCTCGGAGTTTAGAGCTGAATCTTTAATCTCTAGGGCTCACCTGGCTATTGCCTGCTGTCCTTTCTCCACCTTTCCCAGAACACCAGAATTATTCAATGTTACTATTTTTACCATTCCTTCCTTACAGCTATTCACCACAACATTGGTGAGAAAGGTGACCAAAGACTAAAATACTTCAATTCCAAAAGAAACCTCAGGATTTTGGACTCTGTTTTTATACCTTTTTGTTTCCTCATTAGTGAACTTTTATTTTCTTTTCTTTTTTCTTTTTTTTTTCTTTTTTAGCCTCAAATGAATTTCAAATGCAACAAAGCACTATGTTAACGTAGGAAAATACCCTTATGGCCTTCATAGGGACAGAGTCAATTCACATTTATTACACCACTGTACAGTCTTCATTTACTTTTCATGAGCAACGTTGCACAGCTGCAGAGTAAACCTCATTTATTCTGTGTTTTAGAAGGAATGATGCTTTTGCCACTATCATGTTTCAAATTAATTCCCCATATGTACCTCCATCTCTTCATCCTTTGGTACAGGCCAAAGACTTTAATCTTCTCAGTAATCTAGATTTATTAAAAATAAAGAGCAATAGTGAAAAAAGTGACAGAGAACAAGAAAAAACATTCAAAAACACAGCTGGGCTAACACTTTGACAGTCACAGGAGAATGACACTGGCACCACCAACTAAAATGAAAGGGTATTGCACATTTCAGCCACCCCGCTTTGACAGCTGGCAAGACTTTAGAAGAAAAGTTTTCTTCTCCAGAAAATCCATGCCTAAGCAAAATGCTGAAATGTTTGTCTTCTTGTTTACAACATCATGTCTTTTAAAAGAACACCCCTTACCCTACAAACAAGGAACTCAAGCATTTATAAGACTATTACGTATATAGAACATGAATAGTTTAAAATTGGGTTAAAAAAGTCTGGCTTGCAGTGCTTAATGGAAGATGGAAAATAACACAGTCAACAGAGAAACATTATACTGCACAAGAGAAATGTTCTAATCTATTCTTAACTCACTTTTATCAATAATCCCCATAGCTGGCTTCTGGCCATTCCAGATGAATAATTCAGAGCCAGGAAAAAACAGAGATCTGGACAGACATTGTCCACATCTGTAATTCATCTGCCTCGCTATATTAAGTCATTCACCTGTTAAAATCCAATTTACTAGCATATAGTTGAATATGCTTAAAGCTTACACAGCTAAAAATAGCACTGCCTCCAGGATTTTCTATACTGTAGAATACATAAATTATCCTTGTCAGTGGGCTGCTATAAAAAGGCATTGGCTTGTATTTCTAGAAGAAGGCATTTCAAAGATGTCAGGGGTTGCATTTTGCTCAAATAGCTTTGCAGCATATATAAAACTGTGTAATTTGTTTCTAAAGATACTTTACTATTGCCATTATTTGGAACAAAAAGCTGCCAGGGTCCTCATAGGGAATAGTAGCACATGCCTAAAACTAACAAAATTATGACATATTGGTTTTGGGTTTTTTTTCCCTTAAAGGAATTTTTAAAGTGCTCTATGGCAGAACTAACTTCAACCTACAAATTTTCTTTCTGCAAAGCCACTGCTCCTTCTTCTTGGAGAAATCTCCACTCTGAGCCCTCTTGAGCAAGAGGGAATATGACTTTATTCCACCTTGAGCCCCATGAATAAAACCATTTGCAAAGCTCTACGTGTGCATCACAGCCTCTGCGTTGCTGTTGCTACAGCCCTGGCAGGGCCTTTTGGAATATTTATTGTTTGCCATTATACACAAGGTGGAAAAAAATGCTCTTTGACTCTTGGGATCCTGAGATGACTTTCAGTGGCCAAAAAAATGACAAAGGTTTCCATCTGTGTTATGAATCTGGAAACCACTGCTATGAAGAGATAACTCTCCAGCCTCCATCTCCAGCAGCCAGGACATCAGCCTTTGGTGCCACTCAGCAAGGCTTTACTAGAAATGAATGAAGCAGTCTACATGCAGCCATCGTCTGCAGCTTCCTTCTCCCAAAGAAAATGCAGCAGAAAAGCCAGTTTGTGGCAGAATGCCAGTTCCATTGAATACAAAGCGTGCAGGTAGTAAATTTTTGCCCATAAACCAAGTTATCCAAGGGTCAAAAAAACAATGGAAAATTGTAGTTTTAGTGTCAACACTATGCCAAGTATTGTCAGAAATAGAGAAGGTTTCTGCTCCAACCAAGCAGATGGAAATTACTCTATTGTTCAGAGATAAAGCAGAGCTCCCACCCGGGCCCTGACCACACAATTACATCTGAGCCCAGCCTTTCAACCACCCCCCATGCAAAGCAGCTTTCAGGAAGAAAGTCTGATACTGCAGCTATTTTTGCTTTTGCTTCTTATTTCTCTTGTCCAAAGATGCAAATGCAAGGACGAGTGGTTCCATGAAAAACCAAGGGACTTCCTTTGATAAACAGGATGTTGGGTGTTCTATGGAGTCACAGACACACACCTGTTCTCTTCACGGCTGGGTAAACATCCTCAGCTCCCCGCAGATCCTTTTACACCCTGTGCACATCAAGCATCTTGCTCTGGCCCTGCTGCTGGCTGGGGTGTTGCTCAGCGTGCCCACGGAGGCAGCGGGGTGCGTTAATCACTCCTTATCTTGTTTGCAGTGCTGAGACAGAGAAGCGTAAAGATGAACACGCCAATCCATTCACAAACATTACAAAGAAATACTCAAGTTTTCCTTTCAGCAGAGCAAATATTGGGAAGTGCGCTGACCAAACACGAGGTCAGCTGGCATCCTGGTCTATAGAATTACTTATATTTACTTTCTCTTGCCTTATCTCCCTTGAATAACTTGCGTTCAGGATGTAAGCATGCATTCGTGTTTATCTTTCCGAATATAGGACCATGACTGGAGTAAGCCTCTGCCGGAGTGAAATTCCACTCAAGTCAATGGTATCCAGCCGTGTTCCAACACGTGGGCTGGGTTAGCTTTTGTTTTGACTTTTTAGATGACATCCTTAAGCGGGGCTTTAGCTGCACTGAAGTTCAGCACTGCCCACACTGCCCTCCAGACACAGGGTGTGGGCACGCCAGCCTCTGCCTCCAGCAGGAGACTTTGGGATACCAACCTCACAGGGAGCAGTGCCCCCCTCTCCTCACTCTTCTGGTCCATGCCCTTCACTCAGTTTTCTTTTTCATAGCTCCATTTCTCTCCATCTCCCCAGATTCATACGGGCCTTCAGTTGCTCTCGTGCCCCTTTGCCCTCCAATGTTTCCCAAGGACCAGACAATTCTGCAGGGCAAGCCTTGGCTGCCTTTTCCAGGGAAATTTAACTGCAGCACATCAGCAGAATCAGAGAAATGAGATAATCAGTTGGAGTCAAAGACAAGGTTTATACACTGCAGTGAGGGCATTGCCCTTGAGGCACAAGGCTCCCCCAGCAGAGGTGTGTGAGGTCTCACCAACTCAAAGTTGACCCTAAGCAAGGAAAAGTGAAATTATTCCCTTTTAAATCAAAACATGTGACAGTTTACCAGATTGAAGAAGCCTAGTCTGGTTTAGGGTTCTGTGTGGGAAAACAACACTGATTTCATAGGCTTAAAGACTTTAAACCGCATGAAGTCATGAGCTGCAGTCAATTTTTGACTTTGAATCATTTGACTCTGAAGCTTGAATGGTAAAGAAGTAGTATAGTTATGGACCTGAAACTTGTAGGCTTTGCACATATCTGATTTACAGGTTAAAGCAAATTAAATAAGATGAATATTTTTGTTACAGCAGCCTCTTTTTAGAAGCTGTTTGTCTGACAGACACTGAGTGGATGCTGGTTTCAGAGAGGTAAATACAAACCATCATCTCGCTGTTCCTGGAAAACAAATACACCTTTGTTACCAGCACCTTGGAAATGAAGTAATGAAACAAAGAACACAGACGTGTTTGATGACTGTTCTGGAGTCATTACACGTGTGATTCAGCTCTTAAATCTGGGGTAGCAATTTTCTTGTAAGAGACACACAATATAGGTAATAAATGACAGACAATCCTAAAACATTTATCATCTTAATAATCAAAACACAGGGAGAGAGACAGGAAATCAATACATTACTTTTAGAAATAGCATCAAGAACAATGATCTGAGGGAGAATAATAAGAGGAAACTGAGAAGATAAAGCACACTAGAGTAATTTTAGACAGAAAGGCGACAATAACATTCTTCTAAAGTAGCAAGGGAGCCACAGTAAGCTGATCTGGGTAGCTATAGGTTATAAATAGTATGGAACAATAGAGACCAAAAAATATCAGAACTTTTCAAGCTGAGGGAGAGAAAACAAAACTTAGCAGTCCCATAAAGTATTTTGTGCAGTAACTTATACTCATGTGAGTGGGATGCTGCTGTTTCCCTCATCAGTGTTTGGAAGTGTCCCTCTCACTGCCTGTCAGAGTTAGAAAGACCAGGGCTGAAGAAAAACCTTACCTAATAGCAGGGTTCCTGGCACAAAGTCACAGGGCAAGATCAGAAAACTTGTAATTGAGCATTTCTTTCCACGACTCCTGTTGCCATGATGTTGATGGAAATGATGGATGAGCTCCATGACCAGCTCGTATTTGAGAAGAACCAGTCAAGTCTAATAAGTTGTTTCTTTTTTTAGAAACACAGTCATTTCACAAGGATTACTTTTTCTCTTCCTGAGAATATTTTACCAGATTGTAAAAGCTTTCTTCTGACTGCCCAGATTACTCCTGCTCTGGTTTCATTTGCTTTAATCAAGCATCAAGGTACAATAGCTGTTGACATTTCTATTACTCTTCAATGCACAAGGAAAAGTGACAAACAAGATGACATGAGAAAGAAGAGGTGCAGGAGGGGCAATGGTAGCCAAAATAAGGACCACACTGTAATATTTGTTGTGACTTAAGAATTCTTAACTATTCCAGTAGTTCCAACTCCTACAACCCCATCTCCCCACACTTGCCCAAATCAGCACCTGGACGTTTCAGCAAAATCCCTTATTTAGCTTATGGAACCTATTTTTAGTAGTAACTGCAACCATTCAGTTTTCAGACCTTTCATGGATATTTTATTACATTCTCTGTTTTCCAAAATGAGTCATTCTTCCTTCAGAGTCATTTTTGAAGATGACAATACAATATGCAGAGATAATGCAATATTTTCCTCCCCCCAGACATTTTCTCATTTAATTTCTTATTCCATTTCAGAGGACATTATAAACATGTATAATGGCATTTCTATTGTTCGTAGATCATCAGATGCTTTTAATCATCAGAGTTTCAGTTCAGTTACAAGTTGTAATGAGTTTTTTTCACTGAAATTAGTAGAACGATACAGATAAACATTCAATTTATATTTGGTCCAATTAGATAAATATGCTAATGACTGTAAGCAAGAAATGATTTCTTTATTTTTAGACAGCTAGAGAAACAACAATTCATTTAATTACAAAAAAAAGCTTAAGGGCAGTATAACTAGGAGGAACACTAAAACATTAACATGTATGTGAATACAGTAACTTTCTTTTCTTTTTTCTATTCTTTTAGATCAACTAGCAATTCTTAAAAAAAGCTTGTGAACCACTGGGCATTTTTCCCCAAAAAGCAGTAGAGGACAGCACCTTCTAGACCAGCATGGTCTAAATCTCAGAGTTTGCTAAACATCAGTTTGAAATATTTTAATAAAATTAGGTCAATATATTGTGGTATTTCCCTGTATTTTAGACATGAGGGGAGAGAGGACGTAAAAGGCATGATCCAAGTTTCAGTTTTGTCACTACCACAACTGGCATTCACTTACGTGCCAAAAAGAGCAGTGGCCTTCCTCCCAGCTGTCCAGGAGGCATTCAGGAAAACTCATAAATCTGTGACCACCCAAACAGCACAGACGTGCAGGATGCTCAGCACAGGTCACTGCCAGATCATAATTTGCAAGTGTTGATTAAAGAGTAATCTCAGCTATTTTTAAATCTAGAAAACAGGCCTAACAAGGACAGACAATTAAACTATTCTGTATTTGGAAACGTACTTGCTGACAATGGGTTTGGCTTCCCTTGCCCTTGCTCTGTTCTGACCCCAGTGATTCCATATTTTATCCTCACCTTCCAACTGAAAGACCAGGACAAGATGCACTTGATTTCTATGACTGAGCTCTTTAAGCATACTGACAAATTCTTGTCTTAGTTTTCCCTCGCATCTCCTCCTCCCTCTGCTCTCCTCCAGGGAAGAAACAAAAATACCTCAACCAACTGAAAGGTCTGTTTGACCTCATCATACCAATTTCAGTCAGAAAACATGTTCTGTCTGAGAAAAGATTTTGTAAAACTATCCCTCCTGCTCAGCTACAGGGTTAACTTTCACACCAGTTTCATGTAAATAATATGAAATCTGGAAACTATAGAGGTGGATTTTTTTCCAGATTTCTTTGTTGTCAGGTGATACATTATGTGACCAAAAGAAATAAAAACCTGCCTTTTGTCCAAAACCATGACACTTATGTTAGTTTCAGTGAAAAGCAAATAGTCCCTGTTTTGTGCCCCAGAAATATATACAGGTTTTAGTTATTGATCTTAAAGAGAACCCACAGCATTCACTTCTGAAGTCAGAACTTCCAAAGTGCTAAAGCTCTTCTAAGTCAGCACAGCAGATGGTCTCAGCAGCCCTTCAAATAACCACTGACCAATAATCTCTAATAAATTAATTGATAAATATCCCACAATGTGGAGGAAAAGTTTACCAAAGAGATCATCACTAATCCTTCAGACTTTTTTAGGAGATTATGTTGACAAATTGTTGATCATTTAATGTTTCCTAGATTTAAATTTGATAATTCAAGATTCCAGTATGTCCCACCACTGTATGTATTTTATATTTGAAAATTATTCACAAGATTTTAATAAGTAAATTTTAAAAAAACCCTTCTTTTCCTTTTATGGATCCCAGGGATTGGGTTGGTTACTCAAGGCATGCTAATATTTATATTTGTCTTCTTCTGAGGTTAATCTGAATTTTTATAGAGAAGAGTGTGTCCTTTAGAGAAGGACAGCTACAGAAAAGTGACTTAATCATTACTTCATCTTGTCCTTAAGTAGCATCTCTGTGTGTGTTCAGCTATTCCAACCAGCACATTCAGCCTGAACCTGAAATGGTGTGGTTTGGATGCATGCCTGTGAAAAATGGATAAAATCAACCTTTGTTTACTGTTCTAGCACTGGTTTTAGTTGCTGCCAGTATGTTCTACCCCACAACAATGAAAAACTTTAGATTTCTTGGTGGTGGAAAATCGTGATCCCTCACAAGAAACTGCTGTCTGCACCCCACAAGAAACTGAAACCACCCTATAAATAGGGGCAGTTGTGTGTTGGGTGAGACGCCACGGAAGCAGCCACTCGCTGTTTGTAAACAAGCTGTGCCTTGAAGAGGTCTGTCCTTGAGTATCTTGCTCTTTCACGGACCTAACAGTGCAGCTAAACAAAAACCACCAGCCCCAGGAGCAGATTTCCCATGCGATCAAATATTTCCCTATAGTTCATCTGACATTTGTCAAGTGTTTAGACCAAAACCATACTTGGAGACAATAAAAAGGGCACAGCAGGGAAAATCTTCATGAAGTCCTACAAAAACAATTGCAAATTCTGCAGAAGCAGAGAGGGGAAAGGGTGCAAGAGCTGCTCCCCTTGCAGACATGGAGCTCCTGAAATACTGCAGTTCCTTTGCAGCAATCCATTTTCACAGTGTTTGCTGTGTTTAAATAGTGCCTGGAAGATTGGTAGCACAATCCCTCATCTCACAGCTCTCACCTAGAATCTTTAATCTTGTATCTCCTTACTGAGTGTATCATATAGTACCAATTGCTAGTTTTATAGTACTTTCACCTGTGAAAGTCTGATGGAAGACAAATTCAAAATACATTCTACAGTAATATAGCATCATTCTCTCTAATCTCCAAATGGAAAGGAACGAGAGATTATTACATGTTAGCAAAGTAGGAATTGGAAGCATAATGGGGAGAAGAAACTTCTGCTCCAAAGCTAGGGATAAATCAACAAAGCAAGGCTTTTCAAGAGAACCTCATTCTCAAAAGGGTGAAAAAAGTTAAACTTCAGAGTTTCATTTCATCTTCTAAGTTTGGGCATAGCTTTTGAGGCAATCTGAATGCAATCTCTGCGGATGCAAAGTTCACAGACGTGACTGTCTGCAGAAGTGTATTAAAAGGTCAGTTATATTTGCTTTTGCACACAAATGGAAATGATTCCCATATGGATTTACTGGGCTCTTTGACAGTGTTGTGGAATAGATTTGGTCAGTCAGAAGATTATTCAGTGTCTTTCAGTGTATCATACGCTTCCCTTGGAGCCATTGCAAAATGGAGAGAGATTTCTGGATGAAGTATCTGAAGACACAGGAAATTTCTTCAAAGAACCTTATCCAGTCACTTCCTGGAGATCCCGTCCTCACTGCAGCTCTGATTGCTTCTCTCTCCTATCAGATGGGTACTGGAGATAAAGCTGTGCTCAGTCACAGAGGCTGGTTTATTATTTCAGCTGTTGTTCAGACAAAATGAACAATCCTGCCACAAACCTTCCAGCCAAGACAGGCCTGGTAAAACATTGAGATGCATCCACTGAACTTCACATCTTTTGATACTTACACAGGACAGCAAAAAACTGCAGCTCTGCTGTCTCAGGCCACCCAAAGGTACTTACTTGCAGAAGATAATTGTGTAGGCAAGGAACTGCACACCTCAAAACCACTGCCTTTTCAGGTTTTGGTTTTGTCATTTTACAAAAGATACAGTCCCATTGGAATTTCCACATCCAGCAATTCTCATACAAGGAAACATCAAAACTATCAAGATGGTGTTGAGACAGCCTATCTGGCAATTTGGCTCCAAGTTGTAAATTATAATAAGGAGGGAGGGTCAATTTTTTCTCTCTGCTACCATGGACTTCAACAGGATTAGAGCTGTGACAGAATAGAATTTGTGTCACTTGCAATAAATGATGGCCAAGTGCAAATTCTCTTAAGCAAGTTTCATTTCAAGTAAGTAATTAAAAACTCCCTGCCATGCATTACAGCATTCAGTGAACACATTACCTCCACCTCCTTGAATAACAACACCAAGCAAACCCAAGAAATTTCTGGAGGAAGATTTCCCTGCATCTGACCCGTAAGGAGGAGGTTTTGCTCTCCTCTGCTTGAATCTGAGAGCAACTTAGTACCAAGGTGTTTCTTGAAGCAGGTTCAGCTACTCATGTCAAAGTATTTTAAAAATCTGCCTTTAATTTATTGCTGGAAGAAGAAAGACTGTTGAACATTAAGGCTTTTGCACATTGTGGAAGCTCATAAAGCCTCAAGAGCTTTGTCCACAGACCCCACAATAAGTATGACTCACGGAATGCTATTCTTTTCTCAGTATGCAATAAAGAGAAATATTATTTATAGCAGCACACAAACTATTAAGAAACTGTTTTTCTTTGAAGTTTAGACATAGCAAGGGAACAATAATTTGGATAAACGGCAGTATTTACAATTTCTTTGAATTGGGGCCACACATCGTATCTTGGCCAAATATTTGGTTACGATGAAGTATTCCAAATTCTCAAAATAGTTCTGACATCCACAAGTTCACTGAGGTCTAATATCTGATTGTTTTTGGCTCAGAAGTGGCTTGAGCCCTAAAGTCATTTTAAGAGCACAAACAATGGAGCAATTTCCGTGCCTTGGGGCTCTCACTTCCGTGCCTCACGTTGGATCTTTACATACATCCTCAGAAAGGTCCTACAGTTCTCAAAAAACGTTCCTGGTTGGATTTGTCAAAAGCCTTCAGCACAGGCTCATCTGTTCCCACTAAAATTTGTGGCAATAGCTTGGTAAAGCCTGCTGGAGCAGAGAGTTGTAACAAGTTGTACATTACATGACTGCTGCTGCTCTTATCAGCTGTGCTCCGAGCACTTAAGTGACACAAGAAATCACTCAGCAGCATTCATTTTGGCCCAGACTAAAGAGACAAAAAGAGTCTTCCCAAAGATGACATTTGAGGCACAATCAACTGTAACAAAATGTTCTAGAATGGCACTGGGTTTATGGTAGATATTTCGTAAGGAGAAAAATTGCTCTTTTTCTGAGGCTACAGGGAAGACCAGGAAGTGTCATCCTACCAAAAATAAGAGGGAATTGGTTCTTTCACACGTTGCAATCAGAGGAGAAATGTACGTACAGTTCCAAATAATGCAGCACCTTTAAACTCGGGCTATAATATGCAGCCCAAAATGTGAGTGTTTAGAGCCAGGCAAAAATACATCAGTTTCAGGCCTACTCTATTTAGGTTAAAGTCTGTTTCTCATGCCTGAAGCTCAGCAACAATTTCAAGTCTAGTAATAGTTATATAAGACTCAAATACCATGGAATACTCAGTGCAAAAACACCCCACCCTGTGTGAAGAGGAACATGGTAAAGGTCTATTGAGGAGCAGACACCAGAAAATGGATGGAAGACTCCCTCTCTTTAAGATTTTCTTCATGCTCCAGGCTCCTGTAGCCAGCAAGGAAAAGAAGAGCCTTCATTGGTAGTCCTGCCAGGAAAATAATGAAAATAGCACTAGTTCTGTTCCTGGAGCAAAATGTATTCACCTGCAGCTGTTCACTGAAAAAAATTGTTTGTGCTGCAGAGTTTAGATGAAAGATTTAAAAATGTGCGTACTTTTGATTTTGTCTTCCCCACCTTCCTGGCACAGTGTGAATCCATAGAACACCCACAGACCCTGACAACATTTGACCTTTCCCCTTATAAACAGAGGATTGCCACAAGATTTTGCGCTTCCTGTGTTTTCATTCAGAACAACAATATAGGAATCAAATGCAATAAAAAGCAGTTGCTGAAGCATATTCTGAAACATGACCTGGGCTGAAGGAACAGCTGTCGCACTTTGCACAGAATTCAGAAGGGCATTCAGGTTCCTGCTGTCACCAGAAACTGTATTTTCATCACTACACAACATGATATGCCTGAGACAACCATGCAAGAGCAGCACAGCAGCCAGTAATTTTCCTCAGGTCATGTCAGGCAAAAAATACCATAGTTTCTTTTCTCCCTATCTGATTTTATGCCATGTACTGGGAAAGCTGTCGTCTGGCCTTTCTGTCCCCGTGATGTATTGCATCAATCTCCCAGTTCCCACAAGTTCATATTTAAAGAGCTTCTGTTCGCTTATGTCTGCCTCGTAAAAGATCTCTTGTGTTGTTTTTCTCCCCACCCCCTTCAAAAGCAATAAACATTCTGCTAAGGAAAGGCTTTAGCATCAATCAGATTTCAGCGCTGATTAGAGGGGAGGTGCTCTGGCTGCATTGGAAATGGGCCTCTTTTGACTGTTTTTGCTTCTAAAATTAGCTGGGCCATTTCCCGAGAGAAGTCTGGGGATAGACACAGACATCCCCCTGCCAGCACACTGGAGCTGTGTCAGGAAGCACAGGCAGAGCTGCAGAGCTGCTCAGAGTGGCCGAGAAAGCTGGGGAGCTGCTCTCCTCCTGGCTGGCAGAGCCCTGCCTGCCAAACCCACCCTGCAGGGCTCTGCTCCAAACACTGAGGCATCGAGGCAAGGCCTGGAACTGCAGCCGAGGACAAAACCCCGCTCAGCTGCAGCCCCTGCAGAGCCAGAGCTGTTATTATTTACGCCAGGATTTGTTCCCCCCTTGGTTTGCAGTCACAACACCATTTCTGCCAACAGCAAAATCTGCATTTCCCAGAGATGCCCTGGGAGCAACACTGCAGAAAGACAAAGGCAGCAATTCCTAAAGGTGTTTCCTGCCCTCATGCACAAAAAGATGCTCTGCCCGATTTTCCAGGAGTTGTTGAATTCAGCCAATTTACTCAGTTCTGTGACATTCAGCAGAGTAAGTTTTGAAGCAGGGGACAAAAGTTCCAATACCCACATTGTAAGTAATGAATGTATCTATGTCAGAATCTGTGCAGGCCCTATTTGTAGAGGTTCATATCCTTCTGACAGTAGGACAAAGTTAAAAACAGGTTATAGTTAGTCCTGCAGGACATGTACCTCTCTCTGTGCTGGGGTTTGCTGTCTCCCACGAGCCAGCCCCTCTAGGAAGCAGGGGACAAACGTTTGCTTCAGGTTAGGGTGCTGTGAGTCGCATGCAAGGGATTTAACAGAAAACATTCATTTTTAAAATAAGAGCTGGAAAAACATGTCCTGTTATGGACAACTCTGGAACACTGGGCTGAGCATGGATATTTAGATTAAATGCAGTTTTTAACAACAACTCATTAGAAGAAGAGTAAGACACTGACTGCTGTTGAGGTTCTGCTCTAGCAGTACTTATCAAGAGTAATCAAGTTGTAACAGAATGGGAGGTATATCTAAAATAAGCATATCAATTCTTTATCTAACATGTACTGAATAAATAGAGAAGATCCTCAATAACTGAATGAAGGCGGCATTAAAAAAAAGAGACACAGCCTGGCTTTCCAGGGAACCAATACTATAAATCCTGGGCACCCCTTTAAAGTAGGGTAACTTGGCAATACTGTGAGAAGCACCTTCAGGATTTTAGACAAAGTTTGGGATGAAAGAAAGAGGCTGCAGGTCACTTGCTCTTTTGTTTCTTTCTTCTTTCTGACACAATAATTAAAATATTTGAATTTGAACTTTCAGGAATTTTTTAAGATCAAAATTAAGATTAGAAACAGAGGAGGGAACATCCCTTTGCAGTTTTGTCATTGTCTTTATGCACCTGAGGTTTGATTTACACAAAGTAATGTTGACATGCAAGCACATGTAACAGCCAAAACTGGTTTTAAAAAAATCACTCACACCTACATATACAATAGGAATATTCCCACTCCTGTATTTCACATATTCAACAGTAATATGCAATGCAAATATTCACACCAGAACTGCTTCTGCTCTTGCTCTGTCTGAATTTGTTGACCCAAAATGGCAATGGGAGGAAACAAAATTAATAACAAAAGGTAAAATTTTGCTTTCAGGAGCTTCACTGGATTTTTTTCCCCACAATTATGTAAACACGTGGGAACCAGGGCTGCTGCAAACTGATTTCACATCGCTGGGTCAGAGGGGATAAACTCATGGGTGCCACCCAAGCTTCTTGCACTCTATTGTTAACTTCTTTTGCTTTATACCACACCTTTTGTGCCATATCTTTTAGACCTTAACTGGAGCCTTTCAGAGGCTCCACTGCACTATCAGCTAGAAAGGACTCCTTTTGAACGTACCTATTCAAATTAAACTTTACAAAATAGAATTTTCCAGTCTTTTCAGAAAGGGGCTCACTGGTATTTCCAAATCAAAACGTTTCACAGGTTCATAGCTCAGGTAATTTTTTTCCTTCTGAAATGAAATAAAACTTGGAAGTTGTCATAACAGTTTTTTGGCAGAGGCACTAAGGGTTGAGTGAGATAAACTCTCCACTTCAGCAGCAACATCCATAACTCAAGCACTCACAGATAAGCTCCACTTCCAATTACTCAAGAGCTCTAGGCAGATTTCAGTTTGAAGTCTGTGAATGGCACTTGAAACCTTTGTATTTCTCCATATCCAAAGCTAAACTTTGCAAAATGAATTATTTTGGACCGAAAACAAATGAAACACCACGTGAGCTATGCATACCAATGCAAATAGGATTATTGCACTTGAAATGCCACTAAAACACATTATTCTGTTTGAAACAGCTGTGGAATAATGAAAGTTCTTGGTGTTTGTTGTACATGCAGGTATTGAAACCCAGAATGGATGTTGAGAAACAATGCAGTGACTGACAAGAAATAATGCTTCTCTGCGACAGTGGATATCTTATCCTGCCACGAGACTTCTTTCCTTTCCTTTTTTTGGTGGGAGGAGAACCTTTCATAAGAGATAACATATCAAAATCGTATCAATGTTTACATAGTATCTTAAATACAAATTAAAGATTGATGAGGAAAAAAATTATTGCATCAAACTGCCAGCCAAGATACAGATATTGACAATTATAGGCCAGAATTTTTTATCTATGTAAATACACTATTTAAGAACATAAAATGCAATGTCTGCTCATGAAGGTGATAAATATTCAACAAAATAAAGATTAAAAAAGTGAAAATTGCATTAAAAAACCCCGAAGAAAACCAGAAAGTGATTGGTTGCAGGTCTTGAGGCAAAAACGGGATGCTGCTACACGGGTGGTTTTTTCAGTCCTGTTCAGGGACAGTGTTTTAACTATAGGCGTGACTGCTCTCTTTAATAATTTGTAGGTGTCAAGGATTCATAGAAAGATAAAAATGCAAACAAAATGGATCATAAGACAATTGATGCAACTGAACATGAGCACAAACATCCTTATTTAATGAATTTCCAAAAATAAAATATGAGGATGATTTCAGTCTAATTGAGTTAATATTAACTTCTAGGAGCTTGTGATTAATTTAATGTACTCTCTAAACCAGTGCATATAAGACTTCTCTACACCAGAAGGACTATTGCCAGCAAATTGCTTACTATGATTTGCTTGAATTACAATTAAAAAGCTATTTTTTCTCTGTATGCTGAAAGCCAAACCATGCGATGCTCTGTAAATTAGGAGGCAATTAAAAACAGCACTCAGCCTGTTCTAGCCTAGAACAGGCAAATGCCACATGCTACAGCAGTGCTTTGTGGAGATGGCATGAAAGCACCAAGCAGGGACTGAACAGCAGCTGGGAGTAGTCCCTGCCTCACCCCCACCCAGTCCTGCTGCGTGCCCTGATTCTCCCCACTGCTGTCAGTGCAGAGATAAAGGCCCAAAAGCAGCACATCAGGTAAAATTGTGTCGCCAAAGAAGATACACAAAGTGGCTGAGGGCAATGACTTCCACAGAAACTCGTGGCATCCAACTCCACTAATTAATCTGAGAATTATGTCTGTATCTTTTCATCAGGTGTCTCTAAACTCCAGCAAAACGTTCACTCCTACAACACTGGGGGGAACTCAGTGTCCAAAACACACCGAGAAGATGGAAACTCCCACGAGTGGTCCATAACCAACCCCCAGTGTAGTATCACACAGGGTGACGTTGTGTGCAGGGTCCAGAGCACACCTGATGAGCACAGTCCCGCAATTTCCTCTCCAAACAAGAAAAGGATTAACATTTTTCTTTTAAAGATGTGCAGAGGAAGAGAGCAGTGATGGTGCTTACCTGCTCCATAACCTCCTCAAGGGATTCTCCAAGGAAGAACACAAACATCCTCTCCTTTTTCCACCGTAATTGCGTGTAGCATAACAGAAGGGGAAGATGTACCTTAATCTAGATAAAGGCAGAAAATAAGAGCACAGTAAAAACCCAGAAACACTGTCCACCCTGTAAGCAGCAAAGAGCTTTCTGCAGCAATTTCTGCTGGCTCCAGTTTCTGCATTTTCACTCCAATTAACACTAATAAATCACAATTATTTTGTAGCCAGCTCAGAATGGGCAGCTACAGGCTGAAAACGTGAACAGCAAACAGCTAGAGAGGATCTAATGCTATCTGTCTGCTTTCTAATGCTCTGTTTTCTCCGAGTTTAGTAGAAAATATTCCCTGAGGTCAGGGTATTCTGAAGGCATTTATAAACCAGAAGTGGCTCCACTGCAGGAGAATATCCAGAGCTGGTGCTCCCCCTGCCTGGCTGAGGCAGAAAGGAAAAGTCTCCTCTGCAGCACGCTCATCCTCCCAGGCTCCTGACATGCCCAGTTCTACAGGGCATCCAAAAAATGGGGTCCTAAAGTTTAAAAACCTGTTACTGCGTGTTTTACCCTCTAAGAAATAAAAATACAAAAGCATACATTAGGACTGGATTAATTAATTAGTCCTACATGCAAAGCAGATTAGTTCAATATTTTGTAATTTTGAAGTAGTCTTTGCACCAATAAATATTACTCAACTGTTTTTATTCAACCTCTTTCTATTGGGAACTCATAAAATTGATACATTTTCCTTGGCCATACTCCAAAAGAAAAAAAGGTCAGGAAAGTAATGACAAGAGAAACAAAGAATTAAGATAAGTTTAGATAAACATAAGGAATGGGAACAGTACATGGAAGATTTTTTATTTGTTCAATAGATGGTTTAGCAGAAAAATGGTGACCTCAAACACCAAGCGCTTACAGTAAAATATAAAACCTCTTATAAATAATGGACTAAGAACAATATGAACTGAAGCCCAGACTAAATTAAACATCTCACTTTTAATTCATCACTCTCTCAGAGCTGTTCTGAACTTAGTTTTACTTACAGTGCGAAAGAAAACATTGAAGGTATTTCTCACCCTCTGCAGTTAAGACACCAGGATCTCACATTTGAAAACTATTTAGAAATACAGTGAGTAGTTAATCAGAGACAGGATCTAATCAAAAACATAAATTATACATGCAGGCAGGAGTCTTCCTACATGTCTACATGAGCTATTTATGTAAGAAATCCTGTATTAGTAGGACTGTTCATATGCACAGACTTTCAGAACTAGGAATGAGTCAAACTCTAGGAAAAAAGCATTCTTCATACACTCAAGTTTCAAATAGCTCGTGACAACATCTAAAACACCCATGAAGCTCTTAAGTTCCACTGTTGATCATGATATCATCACAATTAAAAACTTCCTCACACATGTGTGAGACTTTGGGCCAAAACTAATTGAAGCATATAAAACATAACCAATTAACATGGCTCATCTCTAAAAAAAAAAATGTCATCCACATGAGTTTTTCTCACCAGTGGAGGTGGCTGATGCATCTGACATACTGTTTAATTTTTCTATTTTTGTTTTGAGGGAGGAAATAGTACATGAATGTATGACTTCAAAATGATTTTCTATGGACAGAGCAAGCCTTTGTATCAGAACACAGATCTGGACTTTGGCTTCAGCACAGTGCAGATCACTGTCCTTAGAGTCAGCCTTTTGCCATACAGCAGGGGATTATATTTACTGATATGAGCACAGTAAACCCAGGCTATCTGGAAGAGAACCCGGAGCATACAATGTACCCACTGTGTCTGCTGTGAGTGCAGTCATTACCACTTTACAGCAGTTGAGAACCATAAACTTTATTTCCTGCACATTGCGCTTGTATATGCAATAAACCATGCAGCAGGCAGAAGTCACTGAATTTAGCTCTGCAGAGAAAGCCAAGCACACAAAGAAACCAGGTTCTTCTCTGATCTCCCATCCAACCAAGGCACATTTTCAAGTGTTCCCTCCACCTTCATCACCAACTTTCCAATTCCTGCCCCAGATTTCTGAGAAGGGAAGTCTCAGGACATTTTCTTAGGCAGGACTATCTAACGTGCTTATCTCTTGCATATCTTGTATATCTGGGTGTACTCATTTGTTTTGGAAAGAACTATGGCAGAATGTACAATGCAATTATCCTGATGCAAATACTGCAAGAATATTACTTCAGCAGAGTTCCATCTAACATGAAAAACAAGTAGCTCTAGGACCATATAAATTCTTGCCCTTCTCACGGATTTTCCATCCCTTCCACTCCTGAAGAAGATGCCAAGGAGTTGTCTGTGTGATAGAAAAGGCCACTTTTCTTGTTTTTCCAGTCTGAGTACTCTGTTCATTCTGAGCTCCACTTTTCAGCTCTTTGTTTCCAGTTGTTCATAAACTCTTCAAGTAGTTTTGATTCCAGCATCATCCTGTATCCAAGCATTGCCAATTCCTCCTCAAGACAGGAGAGCGTCCAATTCCTGCGGAGCATTAAAGCTCTTCCAAGGACACCTGGCTGCCTCTGGGCTGGTCACAACTTTTACCATTTTTGGTATCCTGAGTCTGTGTCAGGCTCGAGGCACACTTAGTCAGACTCCTGTGAAGCAACCCAGACCATGCTGTTCACAGGGTTTTGGTGGCTCCAAACTGTTAGCAGATGGCACAGCGTGCAGCTTGCAGTGATTCATGAAACATCGACTGCAGTGTCTCATCCCACTTCAAAGCACCGAACCCAAACTCCAGCTGCATGAAATTTGGATACTGCTGCATCATTTCCAGGGAAAACAACAATTTCCTCTCCCCCCTCCCCCAAACACTGTTAGGGCCAGGCCCCCAAAGCCAACCATAGATTACATTGTCCTATACTGAATCAATCAAAAACATTTCTTAAAAGGTCAGCCAAACATTCTCCTCTGGCTTTGACTTTTGTATTCCTATTTTACTGTAAAATCCCATATTTATAAAATAGTTCATAAACACAACATAAAAAATTGTTAGCAGTTCATGTCCCATTTGGTAACTGACAAAGAAAGAAAAACATGGAATTAGACTTTCGCACCCATTGAAGGGGTTTGAGCCTGTTAAGGAGATACATGAAGAAGTGACATCAAATATACTGCTATCATCAGATTATTAGAAACTCGACTTGAATGTTTTTCTATCAGGACAGCTCCTTTATAAAAGTTACTGAGGATTCCTTTCATGCTAGGGATAAGATACTGTCTGATGGAGCTGAATCTTCAAAACTTCAAACCAATCATTAAAATAGAATTGGGGGCAGCTCAGCGTGGGGAGAAGGGGGAATGTTTCCTTTGGGCATGGAACCCACACACAGTCTTTTCCCCTCTGCTTTTGTCATGTTATTTTCCACATTTGTTGTGCAATAACAGCAATTATTATGTGTGCAAACATGATTCAAATGTATGTAGTGAAAGGATCTCAAAGTGAAAATATATCCTTCCCAACTAAAGCATGAAGCAAAGGCTGAATTCTACACTCAAACTTTGATTTCTTCTTCTGAATTGCATGATTCAGTTTCCAAATAACTGGTTATTAAGGTTGCAAGTGTGTAATATATTTCTTATTAGAATGCTTCCCATGATCATAAAAATTATGAGATGGAAAAGGAAGAATGTGTCACACTAGGAGCAAATTGAAATTCAGTTGCTTTCTTTAGAGCTTTCTATTAAACTGCTCTTGATTATTTCCTTCAGTACTCTTCTTTGCTTTAATTGATCAAACTTGTGGATGATATTTCTGGTATCTGAAGTATTAAACCGTCATTCTGGCCAGGAATTTGTAATTAAATTCTTATGGGAACTTTCACAAACAACTGAAATACCTTCTGTTAAGCAACTACTGAGCAGATTCCCCTCTGGTTACTTTTATTGGACATCTCTATGCTTTTCTTGCAATGTGAGAAAGATCATTTTATGTTTAATCAATGATTTATTATGAGTCACAAGGAGGTAGGTTTAATGGAAGAGGAATCACGTACTACAGCACTAGTGCTGTTCCCTCACGCTAAATTCCTTGCTGCCTACGGATTTCACTGATGTTTTTATTGTCATGTCAGGCTCCCACGTTTCAAACACACTGAGAGCTTCAGATTCCTCAGTACCTCACACCATGGACTGTGCAGAAACAACTGCAGCCAGCACCAGCAGAGTGAACTTCCCCCGACAAACTGCAAGTCCTTCTCACAACAGCCCACTCGAGATAAGGAACTGTGTGACGGAAAACTGAAGAATGAATTTTTAAGAATCAAAGCCAAAGGCCAGGTTCAACATTCCCTAGACTCGAACTCATGTTATAGGATGTTAATGTGGTGAAAAAATCAAAATTAAGTACTAAGAAGAAGTTGTATGTATTGAAAAGCTACTTAAAGAAACCACACAGTGAAACATGAGTGTCCAAATACATCCCACACTTAGGACTCCTGTACCCTATAAGAAAAATTAACATCATAGGGATTGGCATTTTTAAATCTCATTTCAAATCAGTCAAATTTATTGTATAGATCTTCTGATTCCCATGAACAAAAACACTGTCTAAGACAAACACTTGCCTCAAAAATATTTAATGAAATTCAGACACAGAATCTCATATAAGTGTAGTCACACATGTGAGAAGCCTACCTGGTTATTATGACATACCAAGCCTTGAAATGAAGCATCACTGCAGCAGCTCTAAAGAGCAGCAAACCTCCTTTGCCCCAAAACACCCCAACTTTACACTTGATTGTCAGGTAGTTACTAATCATCCCCTCGTCACCTTTCATCCAACTATTTCCCCTTCTTTTGGGCAAATGAACCAAAGAAACCCCAAGCCAATGATTTCTGTACCCATTCTTTCTTAGGCTTTCCCATTACTATTCTCAGTTTGGTTTTATCACTTTATTCCAAACCCCCCTCATTCTCCTTTGCCAGAGAGAAATTTTTGACGTTTCTTCTTTCTGAAGCAGAGAGAATGAGAGGCATTTCTCAAGATTCTTTGGCCAGGATAAGAAGTTAGGCAGCTGCAGTTTATGAGATCTAGCAAGACTAATCCACGGCCTAAGCATGTGCTGGAGGTCTGCTGCACCAGCCCCTGGTGCTTCACACAGGGGAGATGGTTTCAGTAGGAATAATTCAACTCTCCAGAAAAAAGAATTTCTCTGTTTTCCTATGGGGGCCTCTAGGTTCTTGTAGTCATACATATTCTCATTTATCTTCTCTCGGAACCAATAAGCAACTTCATGCAAGAAGATGTGACTGTTCAAAGTCAAAAAGCCTTAATTACTGAATGGAATCCAAATTGTATTAAAGGGGGCCAAAGCCAGCCTTGCAGTTAGTTAAAGTGACTTCTCACAAAGTGTGGACTATAAGCACACAGCTTCAAGTTCTTAACAATAAATACTTGACGCCTCAAGGTCCACAGGTAGTGGGAGAGATCTTTTCTTTAGAGTGTAATGAAAATTTTCAAGTGTCACAACAACCTGCTACCTGTCCCAAAGAGCAGCAGCACAGAGGACTGACCCTGGTCAGCAAAGCCACATCAGCAAAACCCATTTTCTTCTGACCTGTGCCCACACAGAGCAAAGAACCTGGGTGAGGGCAGTTAGTGCAGTCAGCTGTCAGCTTTTACAGGCTTAATTTTGCTTTTATGGGCTTACTAACCTAATGATATATCAGAGAGGAATCTGCACAGACCTTTCCCCTGGTGTGTTTTCCATGGCACATGTAAGACTATTCAAAGACAGAGGTGAGTTCTGGATAACAAGCCTCAGGTATCTGGGACAGCACAATCCTACTGTCCTTATCTCTCCATTTCTCCCCCCTGCATGGAGACTGCCTTAAGACAAGCTCTCTCCTGTCTGTCACTAGAGCACAGACAATGTTAACTAATAGTCTCTACCATTTCCTGCCAGGGGACAGTTATGTCTGCCTCACTTCCACGCACCAACATTTAATTCTAATGATCTTTTTTGCTCCATGTAATCAAGCAGGTCAGGCAGGGAGATGGATACAGAAAACTCAGTACACGCCTCACTCTCCTTTTAACTTTTTACCAGAGTTGGTTATGAGTTTGCATGAGGAGGAAAAACCAAACAGTCAAAGGGAAAACTGATAAATCATCTCACACTAGTAACTTGCAACAGCATAAATATTCTCTGCACTGAGAAGACAATGGTCTGGGTGAAGACAGCAGCCACTGCAAAGACACCACCCCACAGCTTCACATTAAAGACGAGCTGTAGGAACACAAATGCTTTTGTCAGCCCCAGGGTTACCATAACAACCTACATTTCCCTCCTCCCTCGTCACCAGAGCATGTTCAGAATCCAAGTCACTGTCTGTTTGGATAGTTAAACCTTTCTGATAAAACAAATATCACCCACAGACATATACAGTTCCTGAAAATACATACCTGATGATGCTTCATCACTTTACAGAGCAAATCCCTGCTCTCATGTGAGTGGGGACACAGAGCTGGAGGACAGGGTGACATTTAAAAGATGGAACAGGGGAAAAATAAATGAAAGCAGCTAAAGAATCTTCACTTCTAAATTTCTTCATTTTCCCCCTAAAAACAAGCCTCATTTTCAACAGGAAACTAAGAATCTGTAATAATGTTTAGAACACATCTTAGTGGTACCACATCAAGACTTCAGGAAGTTTCGCACTATTTACTTTGAAGTGCTCTATAGATTTCTGAGGAATTGAGAAATGACCAATGCCTTACTGGAAAAACTGGAATGAAGTGGAGTGAGGACACGGAACATGGAAAAGCTCACCATACTCTTTTCCACTCTCAGAAAACATTTTTCTGCTGAGAAACAACATTCATAAGATGTGATGCTGTTTGATTTTTTGAGCACATCACACAGGAACCACGATAAATTGAGTCAAATGTGTCCAGACTGTCAGAGGGCTACTTTAAATACCATCAGCAGAACAATATTATAAGAAAATATGATTCATTCCTGTAAAACCCATTTTTTTCTCAATTTGGTGTGAAGAAATGTTAATTCGCGGACACACTTGTGTGCACATTTGCACAAAGTACTTTGAGTAAGAGGATGTTCGAGCCAGAAATAATTTTTATGAGAACTATCTTACAGTTATTTCATGTTTTCTTGTTTAAATTGGGATACACAGCAATTATCTTGGTACCAGACTGCCGTCAATAACATTAGCAGAAATTAATACAAATATTTGCATAAAGCACGCTTTATTTTTCATGCACTGAACTGTAAATATCAGATACTGATAATACTGCAGATGATTGCTTAGTTATTGTCAGAGACGTAATCCCAGCAATTAGCAAGGCGTATACTTAAAAAAAGAAGTCAAATATCAACATAATCTCCAATTGGTGTAACTAAAGCATAAACAAACTGTACAAAATATGGAAAATACTTGCTTATCATGGCAAAATATTTAACCAGATTTGCAAAGTGCCTTCAATATAACAAACTCTATTAGATCTTATTAATAGAGAGAGGTGAGATTATCCAGATCAGACAAAAAGGCTCCATGGCTAAACCGGTTTTTGCAGTGTTTGCAGTTACTACACGTAACAGAGAAATCTACATCCATTTCACTTAACCTTGTAACTGTAACTCTGTGGGAACAACTCTGCATTATCACCACTTCCACTACAGAGATTTCATGAACGCAAGAAAGTGAGGATGCTAACAGAACTCTGAACCCACTGCACAGAGACGGCTGATTTAAATACCCCTACCAGGTGTTCACAAAAAAAAAAA
>VZRO01005794.1:2486196-2506222 GCA_013397915.1 Daphoenositta chrysoptera | reverse complement strand
AAAAAAAAAAAAAAGAGGGAGCTATAACATATAACTATTCCCTCCAGTTTTTCTTTGTTTTTTTATTTCGTGAGGATGCTCTGGGACCTCAGAGAAAAATGTGTATTTTACAATCTCACATAGTTCCCATTTCAGAAATGCATAAACTTTCAGAGAAAGAAATTTCAGTAGCAAGGCACAAAGTGATCAAGCTCACATATCCTTAATCATCTAATTTTGACTTTTTTTTAACCTAACATTTTCTTGTCCTCCCCTACAAAGCTGTCTGTAATGTTTTTCCACTATGAATAAAAAAAATTATTGCTAAAATGATTCAAACTTTTCTGAACACTCTGTAAGGATTTACATTGGATAAAGCCTCTTAGAGTAGCAAATCTTGATAAAATGCTTTTGCAAGCACACCAGCACAAAGGTATTTAGTGAACACAGGCTATGAACTTGACACTTCCTCACTTTCCTAGGACAGTTTGAGGTTGAAAAAAAAAAAATTGATCAAATATTCTTTGTTGTACACATTAATTTTACTGTAGGAGTAACTGCACTGTCAGTTTGATGTAGTTTAGTCACCCTACTTAAACCCACAAATTTTGAGGGGACTTCATAGCGAAGACTCAAAACCAGGCTGACAGGATATATTTCAGCATCAAATCTAATTGCTCCAGAAAGCTCCTTGTCTTCAAGCTAATCAGGCTGATTAAGCAAGCACTATGTCACTGAGCCACAGGATGAAGAGTTACAGCTTTCTCAAAACAAGACTGAAATCTTTTCAGCTGATTAGCCCGACTTCAGTCATTACAGGAGCAGTTTGAGGAATGTGTAAGAATTATTTCTTTACACTCATCAAGTCTAGGCTCAGAAACCACTGAAGTGCTAACACGAAGCTTTGATATACTGATTCAATGTTGGGATGAAGGACATAAACAGCTCAGCCCCCGCCGTAAGACCACACCTGAAGCCTGAAAAATGTGACGTGCATTGTTATTCACCACACCCCAAGTCCTGGATCACTGGCTAAGGAGGCAGGATTTTAGTTGTCTGGCAAACCAGTATAATCTGAAAGAAACAGGTGATTCAGTATTTTGAAATTTTGATGCCAATTCGATTAATTGGTCAGGAAGCAAGAAAGAGTATCTCAGAGCTCACAACCAGTGCTGCTGAGAGCTGCTTCTTCTCAGCCAGTCATTTAGAAATGCAGGTCTGCAGTTCCTCTGGATGCACTACACAAATCATGGCAAATGCTCTTAAAGCTCAGCTCCACAGTCTATTCTGACTAATGAGAGCTAACACAACTTTTTGGATGTATTTTCCCAGGTAACACGCTTTTACAACTTCCCTTAATAATGACAAATGCAACCATGCTTAAAGATTTCATTACTCACCACAGGTAAACCACTGACTTGAATTTATCATCACATTTCTAGCTGCACAAAAGGTCTTACAAATAAGTCATGTTCGAAGAATAAAATGTTACTCTGTGAAGGAAGGAATCAGGCTACAGGAGGATTCTGAAATTTTTATGTACTATGCAAGGACTGGTAGCCAGAGATCACACTGAAGTTTGGGGTTTTCTGTTTTCAAACTCAGCAAATGGGAGACACACTGACCTCCTTTGGGCAACAAAATTGGCAGAATTATTCACAGAAACTGAACTTACTGTCTATTCTCATTATACCCAAATCTCAGTTATGACAGCTATGCCACACCGTGTGTTTACACCAGCAGAATGCACAGCCCTTGAAATAAATCAGAACACAAACCTTTTAGCATTCTGCATACAGCAACATAGAGGTTCTGAAAACTCTTAGATGGATTAAGGCCCAAATCTCTGTTTTGATTTTTTGGGCACCTGTAATTTGCTAACTCCTTGTCATGGTTTAAACCCAGCTGCCAACTCAGGCCCACAGAGCTGCTCCCTCTGCAGCAGTGGTGAGTGTGGCAGTGAGGGCGCCGTGGGTGACACGAAGCCAGGTTCACGTCCCTTCCAGGGACAGGGTGACAGTACCAGAACTGGAGTTAGAACTAGAACTACAACACCCGTGCTGCAGGACGCGGGGCTGAGCTCGCACCGGCCGTGCCCGAGCGCTGCCCGGCCAGCCCTGCCCGGTGTGAGCGCTGCCCGCGCCCCGCGCCCCGCGAGGAGCCCCTCGGCTCTGCTCTCCTGGCGCGTCCCCGCCTGTGCGGTGGCTGCAGCTCCTGCCCGGCGGGCACGGGGAGCTGCGAGCTCACAGGAAGCCCTGCTCAGCAACCACTGACAACACCGCTGTGCTATCGACATTGTTCTCGTGCTCCATCCGAAACACAGCCTGCACCAGCTACCGAGGAGGAAATTAACTGTATCCCAGCCTAGCCAGCATCAACTTCATGTCCAGCTCTGCATCCATGTCACACTGTCCTAACATACAAATAGATGCCTTTAAAGCCAAGACACACATTATGAAAAAATGGTTCTACTAATTTGGAAACATAGTAAAAAAATTGCCATACGTTTGATCAGGAAAAATAAAAGATTCGTAATACAACAGAGAACACTAATTTTGAAATGTTCTACTTCTGCATTAAGCAGTCTCTTAAAAAAAAAAAAATTCACTTTCACATTGGACAAAAAATTTTGTTAAAATTTGATCTTTACACCAATCCATTTTCTGTCCTTCCAAAAATCCAGGCAGATTGCTTGCAATATAAATTTTCTAATTCCTGAAACAATTGCTACTAAAATTTGTTGATAATTGCAAAAATAATTTGCTGCTTCAGCAAAATTCCTTTTTCATTTGTACATGACCAAGTATGCCAATAAAAGGAGAATGAAATGACTTCAGTACAAATTTAAGTTGATATCTAATATCAAATTGCAAAACTCTCCAAGAACAACAGGGTGCAGCAGAAATCATCAGGCTACCACTTAAAAAGACAGACAAATGTTTTCAACAGGTTGAAATGGAGTTTCAAATGTAATTTAAGAGCAGAAATGTCTCTTACAGAGGAAGAGTCTTTCCCTTTCCCTGGACAGTAATGCTGCAGTTTAGCAATGCTGCATTACTAAAGGAGGAAACGCTCACACAGAGTTTATATTCTCATTAACCTGATCAATTTTGCACAAAACACAGATATGGATCTCAGGTTTTTCTCAAACAGATCTTACCTTTCCAGCCTCAGCAATGACTCGAGGAGATCCTTCCAGCAGTAAAGAGCACAGTCTATGTTTTACTTCTTCAGCCAAAATTTTATCCTGTTTACATATATATTATATATATATGCAATATATATGAAGCACCAACAGATAACAGAATGTTTCATATCAGGTTTCAAAAAATTCAGCCTACAAGACCAAAGGAGTTCACAGTTCAATGAAGTACAGGTAAAATAAGGGAAACAAACATATTTTACTATTTAGTTTTGAATGTTTGCCAAAAAAAAAAAAATCAAAACTCTTTTCCTTTTCTTTCTGTTTCTTATCGGAGTCTTTTAGGAAGAAGCTGGAAATTTTCTAAACAAATTCATGTACACTGACAGTGAGTAGTTCAAACAGTGTGTATTGTTGCAATGGCCTGTTACTATCCATCCCAATAGGATCCCCTATTGACAGCTCACATGCAGGCAGCATTTAGGGTGCCAGGACACCCAGGGAGCTCCAGTCCCCAGGGATTCCCTTTGGTCCATGGGACACAGCTCCAGCATCTCCCACAGCAATGGTGTCATCCACAATAATCTTCCATACGCCTTTTTCCTTGCATTACTTCTCAAGTCAAATAAAAAGCACTGCTTTAAAGACTTGAATTGAACATACTCCAGAACAGGAATACCTTATATCCAAGAATATTAACTCCCCAAAACAATAGTGTGCTTTCTTTGTACCCCGAATTTAGAATGCATATACTCAAGTCCAAGGCTGATGACCTCCATATCCTAATCATTTTATCACATAATAAAATACCACAGAAGAAAGTTTGCCAAAATAAAAATGGGAATATTTATTATCTTTTCTACTAAAGCAATGCAGTTCTTTTGAGATTATACATTGGTCTTTGCAAATGTTTCTACAGCTAAATCCATACTTTTCCATTTTGTAAAAAAATTAGACACATACTTCATAAAAACAAAGACACAGGCTATGTCACTGAACAACTGGAAAGGATTGTAATTGTTAGTAGGGATGAGCAAAGAAAGCTCATGCTTATACTGAAACCTCTGGCATTTGTATCGTTATCACATGTTCAAGTGGGACACAATGGGGACATTTTCCTTGCACATTTCTGGGTCCACTTCCCAAGCTTTCAGCAATCAGACAGACTGGTAAATACTGAATGTGACCAGGAGAACCTAAACATTGCTCAGCAGTACCACATGCACAAGATGCAGGGGAAGGAAGAGTCAGACCCGTGCAAACAGTACAAGACAAACTGTTACAACTGGCAAACGTGCACTGGACAACAGTTGAAGTTTATGAAAAGTTTTATTTGTTGTCATGAAAATAGTATCAGAAGCAAATAACTGTATGTGTTTTGCAAAGTCATCTTCATTTGGCCTCCTGAGCTTTCTTGGCATTCTGTTTTTCTTTTGCCTAGGAAATAAGGGGAGATGATGTCAAGCTCTGATAAGACAAAGATCATTCATGGGCTTTGAATGACTACTCATTACATTTCTGAATATTAAAAATATGCTGGAGAAAGAAGAATTGAAATGTAAATTTAGACCCTTCAGAAGCATCCTACTACTATTTTACTAGGTTAGTATATTAAGCCTTTTAAGAAAAAATACAGGTTTAAATTAATTATGCAAAAGAAACTGAGATTAAGTAACTTCTGTAGGGGAAAAGCACAATTTTAAAAATGTAATTTAAACCTTCATTTTTCATACCTCCATAACAATTTCATTTAACATAGAAAAAACTCTTCTTAGTGGAAACATTTTGTCACAAGAAAACACCACTTCAGACATACTGATTATCAAAACTGAACTCTGAAATGAACCAAGAGCTCAGTGGTTTAGATCTTTCAAACGTGTGGAAAGAAACTCCACAGAAGTTCCTGTCAGGATTATTTGCAGATAGATTCTCATAACTTATATCAATCATAAATAGTTCAAATTGACAGGAAACTGGCACTTTCCTCATTATGAATTCAGTTAAGAAACAGGTCGGGCAAGAAGAGAGGACAACTCAGAAGCAAGGCCAACAACTTTCTGTCAAAACATTCGTTAATTCTGAATCAGGCTGCTGCTTGCTACCACTTATTATTGAACAGAACAGCACCTAATTCAGTGATTTAGAATTAAGATCTGTTACCATCAGTTCACTGGTAATTCACTTATGAAAGCAGCTTGATGCGTGTTATAAATGACCTGTGTTAACATGAAACTGGATTGAAACTCCACAAGTTACTGTCTTTTAAACTACGGGCCTGCAAATTTACCTTCCTAAATAAATTTAGTTAAAGAATGCACTCATTAAATAATACAAAGCTCTTTTTTCATTATACTAATTCAGAGATCCTTTCTCAGTGAGTACAAAATCAGGGATCCTGCCTCTGGCACTGAAGCCTAAGAGCACGCCAGCACAGAGCCAAGTGCAGCTCAAGTACTTGCCCAGTTGAACAGGCAGGCACACCTATTTATCAAAGTTTAATACGAACCTCAGCAGTAAATCAACGTTAATGGCTAGATCCCCTAGAAGGGGGAAAGCCGAGGCAGTAAAGGAGCACGGGAGCAGGGAACAGGCAGGGATCACTTCCAGCGCTGTGCCACGGCTGCCACCGCGCGGCCACCGGGAGCCTCCCGGCCAAAGCCCCGGGAGCACGAACCCCGCGGGCTCCTTCATTTAACTCAGGAGGTGCAAAGAATTAATGTACTGTCAGCCAGGAAATACCCACCTTTTCTACTAATGGTATTAACTGCTGGTGCTCTGCTAGAGTCTTTAATAATTCCATGATGAAAGGCAGGTAGTTATGTTTTCTTCTAATATTTTCAATCTAAAAAGAAGTGAAAAACATTAACAGAATTATTATATGGCTGAACTATCTTCTAGTCCCCATCCAGTTCCTTCAGATTAATTGCAAACCTCCCATATATATATAAAAGCTGGCTTTTTCTTACAACTGTTTCAATAATTTCATCAGAAAAGCAAAGGCTACATACCTTATATCTTTTTAGTTTTTGGTTCTCTTCTTCAATTAACATCTGGTATTTTGCAACTTCTGATTGTATAGAACTTAACATATTACTACTTTGATCTGTATCCATAGGCTCCTCCTTCCACAAAACAAAAATTTAAATCGATGATGTTACTCCATTTTTAAATCCTTTTTTTCTTTTAATTAAAGCAAGTTTTGTCTCAAGAGTATTTCTACCACAGAAAGATTCAATTTTGTTTACAGTTATAGGAACATTCCAGGAATTTCTGCAGTTAATTACAAGCAGATTAGTTCAGGTACTGGGAAGAGAACAGTTCCAGCACCACAGCAAATGAGTCAAAGCAGAAAGTCAAAATGACACAGTCAGACTGTGCTGAGTGCTGAGCTCAGAGCTGCAGCACTGGGTGCCTCCACACTGTGCTGGACACATCTGCAGCAGTCACTCCCTGCTTTTCTTAGTGCTACTCCACTTGGAGCAAGGAAGGGCAGTGAATAATAAAGCCAACACACAGAACTATCAGAGAACTACTTTAGCAATTTAAATTCCATGGCCTACCTCTGCCAGTTGCTGCTGTAGCTCTGCAATCCTCTGCTCATATATCATCTTCCTGTCAGACACAATAGCCATCAGGTTAAACCTTATCTCACCTTCACTGTATCTAAATGAGGAACAGAAAAACAAAACAACAAAGACAACCCACTTTCAAAATTAGTCACCAGCATGACAACTCAAAAGCCCCCTCCTCGATTTCATTTTAAGGAATGCTTTTCATGGAAACAAAATTTTAAATGGGTCTATTAAATTAAATTGTGCTACAGATCCAATCTTGTAACAAAATAAAATCAGACCACAAATTAACTCTCTCCAACATGTAACTCCTAATAGCCTTCTCTCTCCAAAATTTACTGTTCCTGTCTGTGGTCACAAAACAAATACTGAAACTGTCCAAAAAAGAAAAGAAAACACAACAACAGAACTTACAGAAGACTGCTGCACACAATAGTTTTTACCTTCTCATTACTATTACTTGTTAGAAAATATGGGAGACTTCTCCACACAGTGTGAGAAGTACATTCAATAATTATACTAGCAGGCCTTTTGGAGGTTAAATTCTCCAAAAGCAACTTGGTAGTCCTGTTTTGCTTATCAAAAAAAAAAAAAAGTCCTCAAGCAAAAACTTAGGAATTGTTTTCTAAAAATGGCATAAAATCAACTTTATTTCTAACAAATTTGGGACTGCAGTTGGAATCAGAGTTAAGAAGTAGGAAAGTTCCATAGTATGTTTTTCTAGCTTAAATTTCTAAGACAAGCCACATACTTGAGAAAAACTTGTTGTTATCTCTAAATACCAGCTGTATGGATAGAATGACTATCTAGTGTTTTTAAGTGCATAGGCAAATGTTAGTCATGGTCATGACACTTTCAGCTTTCACTCCCAAAGATCCACAGCTGTATAACAGAGATAAAAATCTTCCAGAGCACTCGTGGGATCTCTCTTCACTACAAAGACACCTACGTGGATTAATTATACAGCAACACAGTGTATTTGAGATTTATCTGTCATCACATCTGCCTCATATTGGGCAACAGGTTCTCAAGTCACACAGTGATATGCATAAAAAAACAGTGCATAAGTGTGATTGCTTAGAAATTCAGCTGAAATCTTTTAACTGAAGGAAATTAAGACTATGGAAATTTTAAGCATATTTTAAAGGCATCACAACCATTTACTTTTGTATGCGCTTCTCTATGACGGGCCGCACTGCACTTATCCAGTCATCCTGATTGCATGCACCTGGGGAAAAAGCAGGAAACAATTCACCATCTTTGCAAAATTTAACAGAGGAAAAAATTCACCATCTTTGCAAAATTTATTGCAAAGTCGACTCATATAATTCAGGCTTATGCAGCAACTTCAGAGTATGTAACAAGTCTTTCCTTAGCTACTGCATCTGAAATTACTCAGATGGTTTTTCAGGAGGTGGAAGATATTTTATTAATAATAATATTTAGATAAAGCAGTGGCCAAAGCAATGGAACAAAGCTAAATTTTAAGGGCATAAGCATCTAACATTTGTTTTGCTGATAACAAGAAATAATGGGGCGGGGGAAAGTATATTATGTAAGATTTTTATGACACAAGGGAAATTAGTTGGTATGGTAACATTGAAGTAAACAGCAAAGGAAAACACTATGGACGGGTAGAACTGTTTAATATTAACTCTCTATTTTGTCTATGTAGATGCAATATAATGTTGAAAAGTCAGGCAGAAAGAAAAACCATAAAAGGATATATGATAGAGAACTTAGTTTCAAGATATATGAGAGAATACCTACAGGTGATTTCCTAAGGTGAAAATGCCTCTTTTGCAATTTCGAGACCTTAAAGTAAATTTAGAGACTCATGATCTTGTGACCATACAAATGATGTTACTGTTAGGTCTGCAGACTGTACAGTATCTCTAGACAGACTAAAGACAAAATTAGGGAGCAAGCCATTGCTCAGCCTAAACATAAATAAAATTGTCAACAAAACTGGGAAAACACTCTGGGAATGGAGTGTGGAACATGTTGTTGTTGACAATGTATCAGACTCTAAAGTACAGATACATGATGGGCAGCGCAGAGCTTTTCAAGACATAACAGGGCACACAAATCTCAAGAAAGATTACAAAACAGGAGCCAGTCTTACAGAGAATAAAGCTATTTTGTTTTTAACCCATTAAGAAAACATTTGCTGTCTGAGATGAAAGAGGGCAGTGTGTAAACACAAGGCACATAACGTAAAAAAAGTGTCTGGAGTCAGCTGTGTACATTCTCCCTTTATGTCAACTTCTCTCTTGCAACAAAACTATCAAGGTTTTGGAAAGGATTGCAGGACCTGATTATTTGACTACTGAATGAAAAGAGAGAGCATCAGAGGCATGGAGCAAGCAGGGAGAAAATTGTATTTTCAGACCAACAAAACTAAAACAATACAAATGACTGCAAGGAAGTACAAGCCTACAGCACATTCAGAAAACTTTCAAGACATTCTTCATTTTAATAAATAACTTGCTTTGAGGCTGTAACATATGACCAATTTGTTGCAAAAAGCTATTTTTAAAATGAAGGACTTTCAGAAAAAATGTAGAATGTTACCTAAATCAATTGGTCCTTCCCTTAAGCCATCTAGCTCATAGAGCCTCCCATTAACAGGAACATAGCTTACAAAGTGAAAGGCATCTTCTTCCTTTGCTGAAGACTTTGCATCAAACTCAAACATCTGTTGTCTGCAAAGAAAATTTAAAAACCCCTGAGATTAAAAAGGATTTGCTCAAATTTTGGCCAGATTTAAAACATATGTTACCTGGCAAAACTGTTGTGAACTTGCCGAATCACTTCTGAGTTGCTCAGTGCCAAACCTTTCATCTGAAAGGAAGCACCAGAACAGGGGTAAACCACCAGAGCTGTGACACCGGGACACCCAGCACGCAGAGAACAGCGGGCACTCACCGCAGCATCAAAGCTTTGGGAAAACTCTTTGAATTCTGACAAGGTCTCTCCTAGATGAATGTCCTGATGAGCACAGTTTAACAGCACACTTACTATGGCTTGAGTTGCACAGGCATTATTAATGACCTAGAAAAAAGCATGGAGACTTTGGTCAAAAAAAGTTCACTCCAAACTGAGCAGCGTTTTTTGTTTCAAACACACACTTTCACTGCTGATTCACATCAGAACTGCACCCTAACACACACTGGATTTGCTGCCTGGGTAGCTACAGAAAAGCCTTTCTGTAATAAAATCAGCTCTGCATGGCTGTCATATACAATTCATTGATAAAACTCGTATTTCACAGGTGTCCTCAGAAACTGTCATTCCATTGCCTCGCCATCTGTCTAAACTGATTAATAAAAGGCACAGAAGAAATGCAGAAATCCTCGGATCTCTGTGGAAAAACACACAGTAATATTCAAAGCAGGCTGTCCAAATTGTGTTATTTTATCTATGGCCTCAAAAAAAAAGTCAACTCTTTCAAGAAAAGTCCTTCAAATAATCAGATCTCCTACCAAGAATAGGAGATCAAAAAATTTAATTTGAAGCAATAAAGCACATTATGGAACATAGAAGTTTTAATAAAAGGTTTCATTGGACAAAAAATTTCAAATATTCTAGGGATAAACTAATAAAAGTGTTCCAAGATGTAGAGATTGTTTAAATGATGGTTAGCTGAATAATGTACTTCTTTCTTTACTTCTAATACAACTATCCTTTTTAAGTTAATGTTTAATACAACTATCCTTTTTAAGTTAATGTTTAAGTTACTAGTTTGACACTGTTACACTTCAGTGTTAAATATTCCACTTTCATAAAATATAAATAACCCCCTTCATATTAATGCCACTTTTATGTCTTTCATGTTGTTTACTAATAGCTAAACTAAAACACTCTATTTAAAGAAAGAGGCTACAAGGATTATTAAATATAATTTGAGAATTAACTAAATTCACTGTAAGCAAATGGTATGAGGCCATAATACAAGAAAGACTTTATATCAGCAGTTTTTTTCTCAGTGAGCTATAGGTTAGGATAAAGTAATGTATCATTAGTCTTTGAGACCACTTTGCAATTGAAAATGCTACTTAAACCTTAAAACTTCCAGAGAGGTTGTGAATTTTGTATAAATAAATGAAAATTAGTTCAGGCCTGTGAATGTGAAACCACTTCCAACAAGAAAGTACAAAAAAAAAAAAAGAGAAAACCCAAGCAATCTGTTTTACAATCAAGACTAGTCCTTACAAAGGAAAACCTAGTATGTTAATACTAAAAGCCACATCATAAATTTATTTTCTATACTTCAGGGTGTTCTCAGTTCAGATTATGTCTGTATGCAGATGACAAAGAAATAATAAAACACTTCTTAATTTCAGAATAATGCAATCAAGTTGACTTAAGTGGCAATCAAGGGAGTCAACTACATATGCAGAACAGATTATAGCAACCAAAACTCAAATTAAACCAACTGCAGGTACACAAGCTAAGGGCTAGAACACACACAGCTGCAAAATAAAGGACATAGAAGGAAAATCCATCAAGGGTAGTGAAATAATGAACCTGCAGCAGAAAAATTCAAACCCCCAGACTAGCAGAATGGCATACTTTGAATTACAGTGTAACACAGGAAAAAGAACTAAAGGTTCTCTGAGCTACAACTAAAAAATGCCATCTGAGATAGTTGTAAAGTAGTGCTAGGATGAAAACAGGGAAATCCCAAGTGGATCAGAGCCAGTGAACCTGATGCAGTGTAATTAAGCTGAGAGAGAAGCAAGAGAACGCAGGGACACCTGTGCTGACACACTGTTGGAACAGTGCTGGTATAATGAGGGCAGGGTCACTACAGCAAACTGTATTTGTTAAATGAGAATTAATACAGGAGGGACAGGACCAAATGGCAACTACTTTTGCTGAAAAATCAAGACAGAACAATCAGTTGCTCTCTTTAGAGACAACTCAATAATGGCTTCAAAACAAGGAAGGGAAATTTACTGAGGTTTTGTGCCTAGAGGCAAGATCAACGCCGGAACTGCTGAATAGCAGGTAACGGGAACTTTAAACAGAAAATAAAATCAGAGGAAAAATTAGACTTGGCAGACAATTAATGGGCTCATCAAATACTGGCCTTTAGCATATTTTATATTCCAACTACAGTATGAGACAAGTCTGATGAAGTATATAGGGACCAAGCCAAACAATGTCTGACTGCTAGAAAACAATATGAAAAAGATGCAGATCTGACAGCAGCAGCCTCCAGCTGTTAAAATGAAAATACATTATAGAAATACACTCTGGAACTTCAGTCAGTGAGAGGCAGGAGGTAAGGAAAAGGCAGCAACAACAGTCCTGTGGCAGAGGAAATGCAGGTGATGTGCACAAAAATCCAGTGTGTTCCTGGATGCAGATGACACAGGAGAACTACCAAGATGGACCAAGGGAATATCCAGCTGGTGGTAGCTCACAGGCAGGGTGAAGAGTGCAGAGTGAGGATGTGATTGCAGGACCAAATGTGGACAAGTACCAGGTTTATTTGTCACACAGACACAACGCCATCAGTGCACACAGCCAGCCCAGCACTGCTCCACACACAACCTGGAGAATCCTTCAGGATACCCACCTCTCTAATTTCCAGTGTATCTCTTACTTAAGGTGCCTCAGCATTAGCAGAAAACATTTTCTGCACTTAGGTAACATGATAATAAACGCAGGTTGTTCCCAAAAGATTTTTATTAGGACTTGAGGATTAAGAGGATTTTCTGTATTTGTCCAGAAATACCAACATTTGCCTGGATATTTCTGTCCAGGAAGTCTTGGTGAGATACTTAATTGATCAATACTCAAGACTCCAACTTAAAGCAGACACCCATAGTTAAAAGATTTTGTAGGCAAAAGTTCAAGGTGTATTTAATATTTGAAAGAAAATTATAATATACATATACAGAAATGTATCAAGAGAAGATTGACCTTTCCCCAAGTGAAGCTCAGCTTAAAACAAACCAAGGAACCACTTGATTAGGCTACCCTTTAAGTAGGATGCATTACTTCCTAAGCATGCTCCTTTCTCTAGGGATCCAATCTGACTTCTGGATCAACTTTAAGCAGAAGCACTTTAAATTCTTGACTCACATCTTCTACCTGATGGGCTATGTATTTTGCTTTTCAAAAAAGCTGCGGACAAGACTGTGCTGCAACTGGTAGTATAACCAGCAAATCCCTGGGCTTCACTTACTAAACATCCCAATATTACAGAGCAGTTGGTTTTACAGAGCTCAACGTGAAAAATCCAGCATTTGCACAAAGTTCCACAACTTATTCTTGTTTAGAAACCCTATATATTTTTTTTCCATTTTAATTTTGTTGGAGTAAAGATATAATCTTTCTACAGCTATATTCAGTTACTAAAACCTCTTTCTGATTTTTTTCATGTCTTGAAGTGGTACTTCTTGTGAGTTATCCGTTAGCCCAAACTTAGCTGTAACACATATATCTCTGGTCTATCTTAATGTTACCAGATCTGAAAGGGTCAAAAAATTTGAGTTTGAAATCAATTAAGTATTGGAAATGTAAAAATACATATGCTTCCATTAGTGCCATAAACATGACCAGAGACCAATGTTTTGTTATGAACAATATCATTTATAAGATACTCCTTCTGAAGGTATTCCCAATTAATGAAGTTAATGTTGTCATGACAACGCGAAATAAAATAAATACATGGCACCTAAGAAAGGCAGTATACCAATTCTTCTACACTAAAAGCCGAAGAATTTAATAAACTCAAAAAAAGTAGTTTCAGGTCTGCAACAATGGCATTCTTTTTTGTCCAGAGCCACTTCTGCAGTGCTCAGCAGAGAATACAGCTCCTCCAAACAGTGTGGCAGGGAGCTGAATACATTGAGTAGGTGTAATCATGTATCCACTGTGTGTGAAAACAACAGCAAGGGCCCACTTAAGCAACACAGAAATCAGGAAATTCAGAGTTAAGGCTGAAATTGTATCCTTAACTCACCTCATTGTGCCTAGGTATCCTAGCTCAAAGGGTATGTAAGATCATCCAGAGTTCTGTGGCCCAAAAAGAGGACCAAACCATACCTAGGCATAACAGGGAGGCCAAATTTAACATGAGTGCACATAAAAGTGACCATTAAAAAAAACCCTTTAATATGCATGCATACCAGACAGACTTCAAAATTCAACCCCCCAACATACTTGCGACTCAACTTGGAACAAGACCTAGTTGCCATTTGGAATTCAACTACAACATCACTGTGGAAGTGGAAATGAAGAAAAAGTGAGCATGCACAAGCTTCTTACCAAAATTGTGTTTCTTAATGCAATTTTAAAGATGTTTTACTAGACAGTTTGAGAGCTGAAGCCTTTTACCTTTAACTAAAGTTCCCCACAATGAAACAATTTTTAAGATTGAACACATAGTAAAGTTGAACAGAAACAAAATATATTTCCTCTACTCAACTCTTGTTACATATTAACAGTAACCTTGTCTTGGGGAGGACACTTGAAAACGTTTGCAGTAAAACCAATTGTACCAAATGTCTTTAGATGGGAACATTTAAAAGAAGAAAATGTATGAGAAAGGAAAGAGAAGCAAAGACTTGAGATTTTTCAGGCTCCAGTGTCATGACAGTTTTGAAGATACATATCAACAAATCAATAACCTTAAATGTCATAAAAATTGCCCTAACCAATCTCTTTGTTCTGGGATTCCAGCCTACAAATTAACATGGTGTAATTTTACATCATCACTTTTGTAATGAAGAAAAAGGTCTTCTGGAAAGATCCTCAAAGCCAGCATAAAATTTGGCTTAAAACATACACAGGAAATAAAAAATACACACGAACCCAGTCGCATGATGGCTGGGAGGACTTGTTCTTTCACAGCACAAATATTCAATACTAATGCTCATCTTGCTTTGTGCTCCTGGGTGACTCAGAAGGATTCAGACTGTGGTTTTGAGAAATGCAGTAACTTCAGCACTACCATAGAGAACGCCCTGTTCTCTCTCACTTACCTGTTGCCAGCTTTGCCCTGTACGGACTCACTGAACAGACACATCTCACAGCAGAGCAGAGACCAGCGCAGGAGGCTGCTGGGGGATGAGCTGCACTGGCTCACAGGAGTTCACTGCACAGACCTCTCATCAGCAGGATCATAAGATCAGACACTTGCTCAAAAAACCACTACAAGTCCTCTAAACATTGCTTGTCAAGTTGGATTTCTAACCCAGGCTAACTTTCTTCAGTGTGAAAGTCACCAGAGTTAAACTGGTAGTAAACAGATCCCTCCAAAATATCGAAAGCAGTTTCTTTCTGTTGACTTTTAATAATAATTTCTCTGTACCTATTTCTAGGTATTCAGTCACAATAGCTCAGTTTAGGCAAAACTGAACTGATATGAAACACAAACATATATATGTCTACAGGGAATGTTTTGGTTTTCCAAAGCCACTGCACTTAACTGACAGATAATGCTAAAAAATGAAGAAGATACTAATTTTAAACTTTTTGCAAATGACTTTTGAAACATCTATTCCACGCCATCAAGTGGCATAACCAGGCAGTACTGTTTTAAGAGTCAACATTTCTAGAAATTGCTTTCCATGCTAAAATTCAGAGTCACTCCAGCACACTCTCTTTAAAGGGAGCAGGTGAAGGAAAGTGACAATCAGAAAGCTTTCAGCTTAAGAACACATTAAAATATGAGTGTTTCAAAGAAAACTATAAAATAAAGAAGACTTTTCACTGTTAGCCTTTAATTTTGTGGGGTTTGTTATCAAATCTAACATCATCCAAATTTTGTGATGTACATTCTGCAATCTCATCTCAAAGGTCAAGAAAGTTCCTCTTAGATACTGCCTCTAAACACAGTGTCAAGCTTCAAAAAAGGGAAGAGGGGGTAGAAAAGGCAGAAGAAGTGGAGCAAGCAGACAAATGCTTTGAAACTTTTCAGCATTCCCAAGAACAGCAATTCTAGAAGAACCTCAGCTACTCACAGGAAACAAGATGGAATCCCTTAAGTGAGGGGAAATTTACCTTCACTTTAAAATGAAAATACAAGAACACCCTCCAAAAAAAATCCCTCTCTAGGTTCTGATCAGAGTAATTTCCTCCCAACATGTAACTACCTTTTAAAAGTTACATCAAGGACTTTCCCTGAGTACTTTGCCTCGTGGATGTTCTGTAGCTACAGCCCATGACCACTAACAGTGTGTTTGGCTAGGTAGAAATCACAACCTAAACAGTGTTTGTGAGAGCTGTCAAACTGTAAAGACAATTACCAAACTGCTGCTGATCACTGTATCATAAAAAAGGGGGCAGTGCTTGGCAGGACTCAAGAGCTGCAGCAGGGGAAGAATGAAGAGAATCAGCATTAAAAAAGCTGATCCACAACAGCATGAAACAGCAAGGTGATTATAAAAGGAACAAAGCAGAAGCGCAGGTACAGAGTGGCCAGGACAACTATTTGCATTGTTTTCCATATTTCTATACTTTTACCTGGAAGTGTGTGGAGATTTTTCCATATCCTGAAATTTACAGTCAAAACACTTCTGCATTTGTGGTGGGAAATAAAACAACAAATCCCCCCACCAAAAGAAAAAAAAAAAAAGCCCCCAAAAAACCCCACCCTAAACACCCCAACAGCTAGACTATGTAACAGTCTTCACAGGAATCCTAACAATTCTCCCTTTGATATCCATGTTTCGTAATTAACACCAGTACGGTTGCAGTTCTTGTTTAGGCTGTTCCATTTATCACCATTTTGGAAGCAGGGCTTAAAAACAACCTAGAAACATTATTGAATACTCCTACTTCCATTCTGGTCACCTTCTCTTGCTTGCAAACAACACACACAGCAGTCTGCTAACACTTGAACAAAATTTCAGTACTACTCTGTATTTAATAAAACACAGTGGATTACATCAGCAGAACCAAATGTTCCTGTTATTTCTAATTTAAATTCACCTTTCTGATTCGAATACTTAAAAATTGCATGCCAAAATGGTCTGCAAACCCTTAAAGGAAAGCATTATCCTACATATACTGCCTCAGCTTCAGAGCATTTGAGAAAAACAAGAAATAAAAACAGGACCAAAATAAATTTCTTCAAAGAAGTTGTTGAAAGTGGTTTCAAAAGAAGTAATTTGCTCATTCTGCTGAGAAGATATACCAAGTCACTATTTACTGCACAGAAGACTGAGTTACTTTATGGGTGAGGGCTGACAAATAAATAGGAGCTTTACTCTTCCACAGCTGCTATTTTTGTCTGACTTGACAGGTCAAACTGATTTGCTTTGTTAATCACCTTTCAATACACAACTCCTACTCTCAGAATTTGTTGAAGCTATTTCACCTTGCAAAATGTTAATTTTTGTGTACATATTAACAAAAAACCAGCTTATTTTTTTGGTATTAAAAGTTACGTTTCATAACATATCTAAAACAATTACTGAACTTGTCATACCTGCTTAGCAAAAAATATTGTGTCCAGTCTGGAATCCTGGACAACAGAACCCGCTGGCTCCTCTCCAGGCTGCCACTTGAAGAGAAAAATCAGCCCATGTACTGGCCTGAAAAACAAAATGTATAGGAAAAAGGTCACCTGTACTGATGAAAAATATCACAATTACCTGTACTGTAGTTTAGCTGTATACTGTTATGGTAACTCTGTTAGTTCTTTCTAAACATCAGGAACTTGCACTGAAATTTTCAGATATGCTCTTTTAATCAGGCAGAAAACAATTCAGGCTTCTTGCTGTAAGTGCTAAACAATCCCAATCTGAATTAGCATTTAGCCTTTAATTTTCAGAAGTCAGGACCAGTTTTCCTGGTTACTGCAACTTTCAGAGTTGCAGAACTCTCATTTGAATTGGTTAGTGATAAACAGCTGTCAAAGCATTTGTCAATCATATACAAGAGCAGGAACTAAAGTTTTGGTAACCCTTCTAGACACAGATGAAACATCCAAAGAGGAGATCTGAAACTTCATGCTTTGAGTTATCTCACCAATAAATGAGAGAAACCCAGTTTTCTCTCCTAGTAAAAATATATCTTGCCATTCAGAGTACATGTCTTGAATAGTAAACAGCTTTTGCTGCATGTTGCACTGTATTTAGTATTCCCAGAGCACAAAAATTTATCAGTAAAGGAAATAGTTCTTACAAAATCTACAGTTACAGTAAGACAAAAACTTACTCATCAACTCGAATCTAAGGTCATCACCACAAAGATGCCACAAAAGGTTTCTCTATAAAAGACAAACATACACTTTTCCTAAGCTCTCACCAGAAGTCTGAGATGCATTTTTTCAAATTCTCTCAGTGGACCAGCTGTTTAAAAAACCAAGACGTTCCTATATTCTTTCACTCTCAGTTTTGATACACTGTGTAAAATATGGCAGGTGTAAATGGGAAGGGAGGAAGGAAGCTGGCCATCTCCCAGGACATGCAAAGCTGTCACTTCATGAACAAATAGGTAATGTTCTGATGGTGCAGACAGCAAATAAACTGCTTCTTAGGCAACATTTCTGCCATTCAGGTGTTTCTTGTCAAATATCTTCAGTCAAAAATTCTGAAAGTACATCCCCTGTACCAACTGCTGCATCGTTTGAAAGATCATTCCTACAAGCATAGGATATTTGCACAAGACACAGGTGTATGGTCTAGTTTAAATGACATTTTCCTCTTAAAATCCTCTATGTCAACATGGATAACAACACATCATGGACAAAATGTTAGAAGAATTAATGTTGCTTAAGGAGGGCAGAATTGTTCCACGTGACACCAGTCATTGTCAGTTATAAAACGCCTATTTGCCTTCCCATACATATGGAAGTGGTTCTGCAGGAAAAACAAGTTACAAGGTATCTAAGTACAGGAAAATAATTTAAGACAACAGAGGCAACATCATGTGATGTGAGGAAGAAGGGAGATAAAGCAAGGAACAGAAATTCACCCAAGAATTTGTTAAAAGATATAATGCAAGCTAATGGCAAAACCATTAGAAATCTACTTCTACATTCTAGCCACTATCAGCATCTCTTTCAAAAGCTGATTAAGTTAGATTAAGTACCAAAGCACTAATAAAAAGCAATTTAACTGCCAAGTATTCCATTAAATCAAAATCCCACTGAACTTCTGTGGAAACTGAAGGAAAAAACACAAACACAAAATGCCCCAAACAAAAAATCAACCAAAAATACACCTGAGTTTAGTACACATTCTTTCAAGGACTTCAGACAAATGTGAATAAAAAACATGTGCCTTACTTTAATTTTTCAAAGTTTTCTGGCTCCAAACTCCATATCTCTTCAACTTGTGCTCCTCTACAGCCTGAAATAAGGAAACATACAGGTTTCTTCAACTAACCCGTTTAAAAAGGGACGCAGCCAGTCAAGACAGACTTATGAAAGACACAAAGACATGATGTAACATTTACAACTAGTATGTCCAGGCTATGGAAAAGTCTATCTATGGGCTTTAACACATCTTGATTTAAAAAAACCCAAACAAGACAGGTAAAGAGAAATTACTTCAGGACTTTCTGAACCTGTATGGTGATGTGTCTTTGCAACACAGCTGTATTTAAAAAAGAAGCAGAGGAGATATTTAAAATACCTCTGGTCACCTCATGTCCTTTGCTGAACTGAAAACAATACTGTTTTTAAAGGCATTATCAGCAAGTCCAAAGCAGAACCGTAAACAGCTGTCTCCAGACAAACACAGATGGTAGTAGACCAAAAAAGCAAATTCAAGCATTCAAGCAAAACATCTGCATAATATAGAGCCCAAAAGGTTCAAGTACTTAGTATGATGAAGCTTAAATTATTAGTTAAATAAAAACATCAAAGAAGCATGTCTGGACTTTATTTCTGAAAAAAGACAACAGAAACTATGAATCAATGAAACCTGGAGGAAAATAATTTCGGTTCTTTGGCTGAAATGCTGTGTAGATTTATCTGTTGTAATAACCGTATACTCATAGCTTCACCAAAGATTTTAAACAACATTCAGCACAAAATTTGATATTCTAGAAGGCCAGGCAGCTGCTTGCAGGCTATCCAGCCACTGCCAAGTCCCAGAGCTCAGCCTGGGCACAGCCCTTTCCAGGAGCGTCCTCACTCCTGGGGCTCTGTAACCCGAACACCTTCCCAGCCTTAAGTCTTAATCTGTATTTCAGATTGGACATTCGGAGGAATTTTTTCAAAGGGGTGATAGACACTGGAATGGGCTGCCCAGGGAGGTGATGGAGTCACAGCCCCTGGAGGTGCTTAAGAAAAGACTGGAGGCGGCACTCAGTGCCATGGTCTGGCTGACAGGGTGGTGCTGGGTCCCAGGCTGGACTCGCC
>VZRO01005794.1:2462956-2485373 GCA_013397915.1 Daphoenositta chrysoptera | reverse complement strand
CTCGCAGGCAAGTGGCGCGTCCGGGGTGCGGGGGGCGCTGGGCCGGCCCCGGGGGCCCCGGGATGCGTGGGGGGTGCGGGGAGGCCACAGGGGCAGCTCCGGAGGGCGGCGGGGCGCGAGGGGCCCGCGGGGCGGTCCCGGGCGTGTCCCCGCGTTAGGCGGCTCCCCCGTCAGGCGCGGTCATCGCCTTTATGGAGACTGACAGCTGCGATCGCAGCTCCTCGGGGATCCGCTTTAGGTGCTTCTGCCTCCTAATTCTGCGCTACGTCAGCTAAGCTGCCTTTGCCCCCCAGTCAGTACGATTTGTTAAGCAGACAGGCTCTTGCAAATTTTGCAGTAGAAATGCGTGGGCAGTTACGTGGTGCGTGTAGTCGGATGTCTGCTGTGCTGCCGTCGTGCATCACTGCACTGGAGATTTGGGAAGTGTTCTCCTGGCACGCCAGCTGACACAGAGGTGCTTGTTTTCTGAAGTATGAGAACTACGTTGTCAGAGCTGTGCTGTAGCACAGGCCTGTTTTGTTACAACCATAGCTCAGTGTGATGGTTGTGGTCTCTCTGCTCAATTAACTAGGAGACATTCCTTGTAGTCTTCAGTTTAATGCTTATACAGAATTTAGAGAGCAGAGGAGGGGAATGCAGTTCGTAGAACGAAGTATACATGGTTTTGAAGTATTCAAAGGCCATTCAAAATGTTGGCTTTAAAATGTTAATGCTTTTTTTTTTTTTTGTCATAAAAGATCTGACTTTTTCAAAGTTCAGTTCCGTGGGATTTCACTACAAGGTTTGATTTGTTGTTAATATAGCAGTTAAACTTAAGAACTTAAGTTAGAATCTGTAGTTCTGTTGAAGCTTTGTACTTTAATGTGGTTTTTTTCATCCATCTACAAAACTTGTAAGACATTTTATTTCTTAGGAAAGCTAAGGCAAGTTGGAAAAGTCATAGAAATTAATGAAGGTCAACGTAAAGAACTGAATTATGGTATGGTACAGCAACATAAAAATACTGGCTCAGCAGTCAACATGTAACTGCTGTATAGATTGTTTCAGAGCAGTCAAAGCCATATTTTACTAATAAATTTATATGGCAGTTGAAATATAGTGGGTTTTCTCTTTCATTAATAATGGTGAACAACCATGGAGTTTAGTTTAGCACTTTTTGTTATAAAACTCCTAGTCTGGGACTTTTAACACTTTTCACATCGCTGGTTGCATTCCCCTAATTGGAAATGCGTATGGAGCCAGAATATTGTTGGGGACTCCTCCATAGGTGTTTTAAATTCAAGTTCCCTGCTGCAGCTCAGCAGGTGAAGAGTAGGAATAGTAGAGCGTGTGTTAAGTGAGTATTTGCATTTATCCACCTGTTCGGGTGAAAGGTGTCTCTTGTACAGGTGTTAAAGGAAAAAGGAAGGTCGAGGTCTGGGCAGAGGAGAGGGGCTGCTCTGAAGGACGGAGGGAGGGAATAGCTTTGGGAACTTGTGAGGCTGGGATGTAATATGGGATTAGAAATGGCCAAGATGACTTCAGCAGCTCGGCTGTGAATAAGTGCTTTTCCAGTAGCTCCTGGTGAAGTGTAAATCTGATACTTTTGCTGTGACTGCTTCAGTAGTGAGATTGGTGGTTTGCATCAGCTATTGCAGATTTCAAAGGTCGTTTTTAAAATACTGATTTTAAAGAATTTACAATTTGTGTTAGACAGTTGTTGGAAATCATAATAGAATCTGGGTTTGTAGCTTATAGCATGTTCCTAACAAAGCAAATTAAGGAGCTAAGTGTCAGAAAAACCATTTACAAAAAACCTATATTTTCTATTATGGGTTTGTATCAGAAGCATATGGATGCAGGCACAGGCCTCTTTCCAGTGTTGTGAGCCCATGAAGAGCCCATACAAAAATAAAAATAAAAATTATCCATTGTTAATATCCATAAGAGTTTTCCCATTTGTCTCATTTTAATGTAGGAATATTTATTATAGTAGGGCTATGAAAGCTACAGCAAGAAATTATTCTCAATATTTTATATACATGGAGATCTTGTTGTTCATGGGTGATCCTTTATGCTTCCCATTCTTATTTTTCCTTCAGGATAATGGTGTTTCTCAGCATCCTTCATGTACCTTTTTTTTTTTTTTAGTAAAGAAATGGATGCTTATTTTGATTTCAGTTTTTTTTGTTTGGGTTTTCTGTGTTTATTATGAACATTACTAACTGTTTAATGAAATGAGCTAATGGAACTGTATTGAAATAAAATGTATTTAGACATGAAAAGGTCCTGATGTGGTATTCATGCATGGGGAATACCACCCTTGTTATTTTCAGTGTATTTGCATGCTTCAGATGTCAGGGAAAAAGCCAGCTCAACCATGATGTGTATTTAAATAGGTTTGGCAGGAAACATGGTTAGAATATATAATTTCAGCTGAGCACCAGTGCTTTAAATAATACAATGAAAGATATTTCTTAGTTAATTTTCAACTGAAAGCTGCTTTCTTAAACGAAGTGTCAGCATACGGCTTCTATTTTTATGATTTTATCAGTTTGTAGATTTTATCAGTTTGTAGAATATAAGGGGAGCACAGATGATTGTTTAATTCTGGGTGCACATCAGTGCAGATATGCAAAAACAGAGGAAAGGTGCATTTATGGTCACTTGCAGAAAAAAGGAAATTCTCTGCCAAAGAAGTAGGGAAGTTGTTTGTAAATCAAAGTGTTACTTATCTAAATTGGGGGGAAAAACCTTCTGTCTTCATAAGTGACTTTTATTTGTGCTAGCTTATCCTGGTAAATAGAGCAAAACAGCTTTTATTTGTCTTTGCCATCTGAACAAGGAAAAAAAGTCAAAAGTAGATATCTACAATTCTTGAAAATTGTTTAGTGGATTTCTTTGAAATGTCATTTGTGTGTGCTCAGACTTTAGTCCCTGTATTTTAAGATTTATGTGCAGTTTGAGGGAGTGGATTATTGATGCTGCATTTTTGGTTTTCAATAGGAGCTCTTGGTGCTATTTAGTGTATTTTTACTCTTTGGTGAGAACTGAGTAAACTGAATCTCTTGTTGTGCTATTAATGTTTTGGAGGTAGTGGTGATGAGTTTTCTTACCCTTACCCTGCTGATGTCATTTCACCTGCATTTTCTTCATTTTAAATGTCATGGCTTGAATTCTACCGTGCTGGGTGTTCTCCAAGTAGGAGCAGTGGTGTTGCCTTACAGATATTACAGCTGAACTCTCTTGCTGCTCAGGAGTGTATAAATAGAAAGACCTGAATGGTTGTGAACTTTTCTGCTGATTTTTGCTTCTTCGAATGTGAAGCAGTGCAGAATCTGTTAGTCTGTGTTTTCTTGGATTTCTCTTGGAGTAGCAGACTATTTGAGCCTGTAGCAAAGATAATTTGTTCTTGAGCTACTCAGTTGTTAAAAAGCTGCTGTCTAAGCCTCACTGAAACCCACCATACATAAATATCTCACAAAGTCTTCTGACTGAACAGTTTTTCAGTATCTTAGTTCTTCATTTTAGCCTCGTTTTTCTTCACTTGGTTGATATTAGCAATTCTTGAGCAAAATAGCGCAGGGTGAGCTCTGAATTTTGAGCCATTTAGTCTGCAATATAAAATCTTCGTAAGAAAGTGATGTAATATATTAGTGGTAAAAGGCTATAACACCAGATGGTTTTTGTCTGCCATTTGTTGGGGTTCAGTAGTTTCTGAGCTGACTTTAAAGAAATAAGTTTGTTAATACTCAGGGAGTTTTTTGTTTCTTTTCCGCTAAACGATGTGTATTATCGCGCACTCGGAGTACGCTCTGATTAACTTTAGGGAAGAAGAGTTAAGATAGCAGACAAGAGGCACTGACGGGGCTGACGGAGGGTCGGCGCGGGTTCTGAACAGGCTGTGTGTTCCGCAGCAGGGCCCGGCGGCGCGGAGGATGGCGGCGCAGCAGAGCCCGGCGCCGGCGGAGCCGGGCTGCGCGGGCGGGCCCCGCGGCGACAGCGCCCGGCTGCGGCACTTCCTCTGCTTCGGCTGCGAGCGCGGCGCCTACCACGTCAAGGAGCACAAGCTGGGCTTTGACAACGCCGAAGCTTTGCTGAGGCTGATTGAAGAGGGCAGAGGCTGCGAAGTCGTGGAAGAAATAAAAGCGTTTAGTCAAGAGGGCAGAGCGGCAAAACAGGAGCCCCTGCTCTTTGCCCTCGCAGTTTGCTCGCAGTGTTCTGATGCCAAAACAAAACAAGCGGCGTTTAAAGCTGTCCCCGAGGTGTGTTGCATACCAACCCATCTCTTTACTTTCATCCAGTTTAAAAAAGATCTGAAGGAGGGCATGAAATGTGGCATGTGGGGCCGTGCTCTGAGGAAAGCTGTTGCAGATTGGTACAATGGGAAGAATGGCATGGCTCTTGCTTTAGCAGTTACAAAATATAAGCAAAGAAGTGGTTGGTCTCATAAAGATCTTCTGAGGTTGTCCCACCTAAAACCTGCCAGTGAAGGTAATAAATTTTTATTTACCTGAAAATACTGTGTTTTAAACCTTTTATATTTACTGTGGAAGTATTTTGGAAACCCAAGTATCATTATAGATTAATTCTTAGTGAGGATATCCTGTAAATTGCATCTTAAAAACATGGGTGTTCATATCAGAAATAGACCTGTTTATCTTCAAGGTAAACAGAGTTTGTTCCTTCTTTTCTTCCATATGCCAAGAGAAGATAAAATAACACGATTCCCTCATTTTGTTCCTATTTGCTTACAAATGATGAAATAACACTTTTTTTGTTATGTGGGAAGATCTCTTGGCTTCAAATCTTAGAATAATAGAATGGTTTGGGTTGGGAGGGACCCTAAAAATGATCCAGTTCCAACCCCCCTGCCATGGGCAGGGACACCTTCCACTAGACCAGGCTGCTCAGAACTCCATCCAGCCTGGCCTTGAACACTTCCAGGGATGGGGCATGCACAGCTTCTCTGGGCAATGTACGAAATACATAAAGCTCCTTAATTCTAAGGAGATAATACAGTAATTAAAAGTACTGCTTTAAATTGTGTGTGGCTGACCTTTTCAATAGGTGTTTGGCAGGTCTAAGAATGAAACCTGTGAATTCATTTGCATGCTAGAACAATAAATGCTGGTGTACAGATGGTAATCCTGCTTGAGAAATGGTTTTCTTTTTCATCAGGAATTGCTATAGTCACTAAGTATATTACCAAGGGGTGGAAAGATGTCCAAGAGGCTTATAAAGAGAAAGCAGTTTCTGCTGAGACTGAAAAACTCCTGAAGTATCTGGAGGCTGTGGAGAAAGTAAAACGCACAAAAGATGAATTGGAAGTTATTCATTTGATAGAGGAATATGGTCTGGTTAGAGAGCATCTCCTGACAAACCATCTGAAATCTAAAGAGGTAGGTAAACTTCCTTACCTTTGAATTCTCCATCGAGTAATGCTGTTCAGAGTCTTAAGTCTAGATTGCTTTAAAAAATAGCTCTTATGCTGTTTTTCAAGTTGTTTACCCAAATAGTTAATTTAAAATAATTACGATCTTAATATAATTTGTACATTTATTTAAAAATACACTTATTCGGTGTACAGATGCCAGTTCTTGCAGTTTGAGAATCTCATCTTTCTGTGTTTCCCTTCTCTTTCTTTCATCATAGGTTTGGAAGGCATTGCTCAAGGAGATGCCTATTTCTGTATTGTTGAGAAATTTAGGAAAGCTGACAGCAAATTCTGTGCTTGAACCACGAGGTTCAGAAGTGGCAATAGTATGTGAAAAACTGAGAAATGAGAAACTGCTAAAAAAGGTAAGAACTTCTTTATAATCAGTGCCAACCTTTGTGGATTATACTTTTTAATGTTTAGTTTATTGTTTTTAAAAACTGCACTTTATTGCCTGCAACTTTATTTTAAAACTTCTGTTTGTAATTTCTCATTTGATTCCCTACCTGCTTTCTGAAACTTTCTGTTAAATTAAGTGTATTGGCAGCTATTGGATCTTTTCTTAGATTAGGGCTGTGGCAAGCTTTGCTTGTTGGATTCATCAATTTCTTCTGAGTCTTGTAATTTTTAAGTGAGTTAAGATCATAGCGTAGTAGCTGAGAGGAAAAAGAAGATGGGCAAGGAGACTTTCTCCTTTCAGATTTCTTTACTATCCATCAAAGTGGTAAGAAAATAAGAGAGAAAAGAGGATTCCCCAAAGGGAGAATAGAATTTTCAGGGACTTAATCGAAGATAGAGAGGTCAAGTGCCTTGACCAGCAGTTCTGTGAGTTGGGAAGATTAAAATCAGGACACTTGAATTCTTCAGCACCAGAGCTGAATTGAGCACAACAAAAGTCCTTTTTTCCCCTTCTTACTGCAACTCATTTTCTCTGGTTTCTTCCTGAATCATACACAGGCACTGGAGAAGGGAGAGCAAAGATCATGGTAATACTTTGATAGAGGACAGACAACAGGCATTCAGATTTACTGAGTTTTGCTGCTGGCAGTGCTTAAGGACTGAAACTCCCCCTTAGGAAAAAGTTAACAAAATGTTGATACAGTTACATGAGTTAATTTCATATATGGAAAGCAAAAAAAAAAGAAAATGTTTAGAGTGTTTTATAGCATGAGAAAAATGAATGCTATGTTCCAAAAATAATTTCTTGTCCAGTGTTACTGTATCTTGTATAAAACTAGTTTTAAGTTGGTCCTTTTCCTTGCTCAGCTCCTTTCTCTTCAGCTGGGAAGGGATTTTCTCTTACTGTAAGCCTGTGATGGAAAATAGCACTGGACAATCACAGAGCTGCAAAATTTTACCAGAATTCTGGTGATGGCATCACATTTGGTGTTAATTAGAGGATTCTTGAGAAGGAATGAGGTCCATTATCAGTAACCCACAAGTATCAGTTCATCCAACAGCTGGGTAAAGACTGCATGAACTCTTCAGATTTAACAAATTTAAAGTAACCATATACTAAACCAGAGGTTTTTTTGTAGTAGGAACTTATTTTCACATTTAGTTTGTTACTTTTATTTTTTTTTTTAAGGAGGTTAAATTTTCATACCCTTATTTTTGATTTCTACCTGCAGGGTAGAATACATCCCTTCCATATTTTGGTTGCATTAGAAACCTATAAAGCTGGACATGGAAGCAGAGGGAAGCTTTGGTGGCGTCCTGATGAAGACATTTTAGAAGCTTTAGATGCCTCATTTTACAAAGCTTTCAAGGTAATAATAGTTACCAATTTGTTAAGCTTTTTAAGAGTTCTGTGTTTTCTGAAACCTTATCAATAACAGTTCCTGGGGTGGGTAACAATTCTGCAACTTTGGCAACAGCACTGTCCTGACGTTACCCAGAAGGGGTAAAACATGCCCATTTTAGGATTGAAAGCAGAAGAAGAAATGAATATCTAAGTGATGTGTACCTGTTACGTTTTTGTCTTTTATTCTTTCAGACAGTTGAACCAACAGGAAAACGCTTTGTAGTTGCAGTTGATGTCAGTGCATCAATGACACAAAAGGTTTTGGGCAGTGTGCTCAATGCCAGCACAGTTGCAGCAGTAATGTGTATGGTGAGGCTTTAAATTTCTTTTATTTATAACTGTTTTCAGCTTGCATTGCTTTTTTGATACAAAGGTGCTCTAAAGCTGGTTAGAAATCAAGAGGAAACTTACATGTAATCTTTTTTGGGTACAGAAGGTGTGACCTTGTGCCTCAGTGCTGAAAGCTCCTGGCATCCATATTCAGAAACAACATTTTGAAGAAGTTGGTTTCTGTTGTAAATCGAAGTGGTCAGGGCAGCTTTTTCACTTATCTTAGCCATAATTAAATGGCTTACTATAAGTAAAAAATGAAAACTGTATCTTACACATTTTAATTTTTTCAGAAGCATTCATAGAATAATACAGATTAGAGTAAGAAATATTGAGATGATTCTTGTGTCTGTTTGAGTTAACGATGAGGCTTTTATTCACAATCACTTCCCCCTCAGTTTAATATTCTAAAGCTTCTTGTATTGTATTCTTGTATTGGAGAGGAGTTGAACTTTTGTTGGTGTTAAGAGGTTTTATGTCAGAGGGGAGGGAAGAAATATGGGAGTATCTTTAGTTACAGTAATTAGAGTAGTCGTTCAGCTCTTTTTGCAGTGTTTATTTGCAGAAATATTACAGAATATTTAAAGTGTAGAGTGAACCATTACTGTTTGTGAGGAGCCATGGTGACTTAAATACAAAAGCATTTGCCATGCTGTGTGTTTGGTTGGGAATGGCTCAGTTCAGACATTAAAAATTCAGAGGAATGTAACTGAATTATTTTTGTCTCCCTCTTTCTCAGGTTGTAGCACGGACTGAGAAGGATTCCCACATTGTTGCCTTTTCACACGAAATGGTCCCTTGTCCAGTGACAGCTGACATGACCTTACCTCAAGTTTTAGTGAAAATGTATGAAGTATGTAAAAAAAAGTCTTAGCAGTTACACTGTATTTTCTTTGTAATCAATTCTACTAGCTTGTTTAATCTGTATCTCTCTAGTAAAAGGCTGGATTTTTTTTAGTGCATTTGATTTAGAGAAGGCCCAGCAAATGTCATTATTTCCTTTGCTGGATATTAAACATTGCAATTTAGAATGGCAGTGCTAGGTCACAATGAGTTAGCTCAAGAATATCCAATAAAAGAATATTAAAAAAAACTCAAACAAAAAAACCCCGGACAAACTAAGATAAAATGACCAAGTTTAACAAAAAAAACTCTTCATGTAGTAACACATGGTAAAACATGAAGCTTACATCAAAAATAATTTTTCCATGGTTTGTTAGTTTCTGTATTAATGTGTTCCATGTATATTTATTTTTGTCTCTTTAAGATTCCAGTGGGTACCACTGATTGTTCCCTTCCAATGATATGGGCTCAAAAAACTCAGACAGCTGCTGATGTCTTCATTGTATTTACTGATAACGAGACCTTTGCTGGGAATACCCCTCCTGTGATGGCCCTTAGAGAGTACAGAGAGGTAAATATGCTTCTGACTGTTTATGATTAATAAATACTGTACAAAATAAGTACCAGCTCTAAAAATCTTGTAGAGATTCGACTGGTTGTGGCCTTCTCCAGTAAATAATTATATATTGTTAAAAACCTATCATTTCTACAGTTATGCAGAATTTGTGTACATATTGCACTAATTGTTCATATAAAAAACCACAGAATTGCTGAAAGGATTTGTAATTAGTCTGCCCTGCTCGGTGTGCTGCATTGTCCATGAAACTTTGGTACCCAAGGACTGTATGAATTTCTGCATCCTATATATAATTGATGGAATATGTTTTTATAGTTGTTACAGAATGAAGTTTGACTCTCAGAGCTAAATTTAACTTTGATGTCTGCAGTAGATATCAAAAAGTTTCAATGAAGTAATGAAGACAAGTGTCAATAGGTTGACGTGACAATATTTTGTGAAGAAAGCCCATTGTGTTTTAGAAGGACTGCTCCAAGTTGCACAGCTGCATAATTTTAAAATAGAACAAAGAAAAATACGTTCTCCAAGCACATTGTTGCTGGCAACTCTTTTTTATTCAGCAGAAAGTACTTTTATGCTTTAAAGTAACTATTTTTTAAACTACCAAAAATATGTTTGTCAGGCATGGCATGGGTGTATGGACTTTAATCTTTACATAGTTTCCACCCAGTTGAAATGAATACCAAAAGTCTTCAGTTTGGTTTCCTCAGCTGAGGTTAGCTGCCATCCCAGTGTTGACAGGCATCCTGCAGTTCTGTTCTGGCATTCCTCATTTCTGTCAGCACAGCTCTTCAGACAGCACCTTATGCAAGCGAGATTTGGCCCCCTGGGATATTTAGGTTACTGCATGTGTGCACACGTTCCACTCTCTATGTATTTTCTGATATTTTTTGCTGTCCTTCCTCTAGAAAATGGGAATTCCTGCTAAGCTGGTTGTCTGTGGAATGACCTCGCACGGTTTTTCGGTGGCGGACCCGGATGACAGAGGCATGTTGGATATCTGCGGCTTCGATACGGGAGCTTTGGATGTCATTCGAAACTTCGCTTTGGATTTGATTTAAGGGTTTTAGGCATCTGCTCTTCCCATGGGTCCACTGCTGGCAACATGGCTTCACCCTGGGAACGCCCAGCCAAATACATTTTATTAGCATATGGCATATTGTATACATATCAGAATGTTAGGGGAGGTGGTGGCACTTCAAGCATCTCTGACTAGAGCTTCTCACTAAGGTGTTTGTAAGGTTGAACAGAACTTCAGTCCCATGCAAATCCAACAGGTTCAGAGAAACTCAGCGCTTGCATCTCTAGTGTCAGACTAACTGTCAGTAGCCCGTGATCCCCCTGCCACTGGAGGTGGCAGCCACAAGTCACCGCTGTCACCGTGGCACCGTGCAGAGACACCCTGCGCAGTTGGACACTCCTGGTGATGGCTGGCAGTGCCGTCCCACCGCCCCTCAGTCCTGCAGCACAGCTGGCAGCCCTGCTCCACGCCCCTTCAGAAAGGCATGGCCCCTCCTCAGCCACCTTCCTTGTCTCCAGCACGCTCCTTTTCCCAAGGCACTTGGTTTGTTCCTATACACGCACTCAAAACTCTTGTTAGACTTAATTCCCTGACCAGCCTGGGCTCTGCTTGAGCTGCAGCTCGACAGAGCATCTTCCCTTGTGTGATATCCACAGTGACTGTGCTCTGAGTCCTGTGGGCCAGCAACAGCCAGTCTGGATCTGTCCCAGGGGACAAACAGGACCCCCTGTTATGACGGGATGATGGCAGGAACACAGTGTACTTCACAAACCCTTGGTTCCCGAGCTTCTCCCAAGTCTTCCTGGCCAGCCTGGCCTGCACTACATGGATCACCCCATCCCTGTGGTCCTCAAGCTCCACAGCATCCCCTGCCTTGAAGAGAAGGGTGGTTTTGCCTGGGCCCAAGGAAGACACCACCCCAGCAAACACTCCGTGTCAGCATGCTGGACCCTGCTCTTGCTCTCCACCAGTGCTGGAGTCAGCCCAGACACCAGCTCAGCCACATCCAGCTCCTCAGCAGGGTATGTGAAGAGGGCCACGATGTTGTCCAAGTTCTTGTGGACTTTGCAGTTCTTGTGCTGCAGGTACCCCTGCTGCAGCAGCAGGCCCAGCACCTGCCGAGGACGTGCTGCCTTCATCAGCCACAGGAGCAGGGGTGGCACTGCAGGATGGCCACTTCTTGTCCCCCAGGACTTCAGCAGCAGCAGAGACCAGCGGTGCCAGGAAGCAGATGGATCACCTCCAGAGCCCTGAGCACCACCCTGGAGTCATTGAGGAGGGTGTAGAGGAAGCTGAGGAGCCCCAGAGGCCAGACTTTGGCCTTTTAGGTTCAGAGAGTCCCTGTCAAACAATCCCGAAGGGAAAAGGGGTCCAGGAGGGCTGGACATTCTTCAAGGATCTTCAGGATGCATGGACAGGCTGTCCCCATGTGCTGGAAGATGAGCCAGTGGGGAAGAAGACCGGCCTGGTTGAACAGGGAGCTGTCACTGGAACTCAGGGAAAAAAGACCTTAGGAAGAAGAGGCAGGCTGCTCTTGAAGACTACAAGGATGTTGCTAGGTTATGCAGGAAGCTTAGAAAAATGAAACTCCAGCTAGAAATTCATTTGGCCAGTGCTGTAACAGATAACAAGAAGTATTTTTACAAATACATCAGCAACAAAAGGAGGGCCAAGGAGAGAATCTCCATCCTTTATTGCATGTGAGGGGAAGCATTGCCACAAAGGATGAGAAAAAGGCTGAGGAACTTGATGCCTTCTTTGCCTCAGTCTTTAACAGCCAGACCAGTTGTCCTTGGGAAGACACAGACAAGGAACAGAATGAAGTCCCTGTAATTCGGGAGGAAACAGTGACTTACTGCTCCACTTAAGGTCTGTGGGGCCGGATGGAATCCACCCAAGCCACTCTCCACCATTTATCATCAATCCTGGCTAACCAGGGAGGTCTTGAGATGACTGGAGGTTGGCCAGTGTGATGCCCATTGAGCAGAGGGGCCGGAAGGAGGATCCAGAAAACCACAGGCCTGTCAGCCTGACCTTGGTGCCAGGGAAGGTTATGGAACAGATCATCTTGATCACACAGCACATGCAGGACAGCCAGGGATCAGGCCCAGCCAGCATGGCTTTATGAAAGGCAGGTTCTGCCTGACCAACCTGATCTTCTATGAATGACCTCCCGAGTGGATGAGGGAAGGGCTGTGGATGTGGTCTGCCTGGATTTCAGCAAATCCTTGGACAGTGTTGCTCACAGCATTCTCCTGGCGAAGCTAGGAGCCCGTGGCTTGGACAGGTGCACTGTTTGCTGGCTAAAAACCTGGCTGGATGGCTGGGCCCAGAGAGTGGTGGTGACTGAGCCACATCCTGCTGCTGGCTGGTCACCAGTGGTGCTCCTCAGGGCTCACTGTTGGGGCCAGTCCTGCTCAGTATCTTTATGGCTGATCTGGACAAGGGGATCGAGGGCACCTTCAGTCAGTTTGCAGATGGCACCAGGCTGAGCCAAAGGGTTGATCTGCTGGAGGGCAGGAAGGCTCTGCAGAGGGGTCTGGACAGGCTGGGTCCATGAGCCAAGGCCAGTTGTCTGGGGTTCACCAAGGCCAGGTGCTGGGTCCTGCCTTTGGGGCACAACAGTGCCATGCAGTGCTCCAGGCTGGGGCAGGGTGGCTGGGAAGGTGCCCAGGGGAAAAGGACCTGGAGGTGCTGGTCAGGAGTGAAAGAACAAGAGCCAGCTGTGCCCAGGTGGGCGAGAAGGCCAAGGGCATCCTGGCCTGGATCANTCAGTCAGTTTGCAGATGGCACCAGGCTGAGCCAAAGGGTTGATCTGCTGGAGGGCAGGAAGGCTCTGCAGAGGGGTCTGGACAGGCTGGGTCCATGAGCCAAGGCCAGTTGTCTGGGGTTCACCAAGGCCAGGTGCTGGGTCCTGCCTTTGGGGCACAACAGTGCCATGCAGTGCTCCAGGCTGGGGCAGGGTGGCTGGGAAGGTGCCCAGGGGAAAAGGACCTGGAGGTGCTGGTCAGGAGTGAAAGAACAGGAGCCAGCTGTGCCCAGGTGGGCGAGAAGGCCAAGGGCATCCTGGCCTGGATCAGAAAGAGTGGCAGCAGGAGCAGGGCAGGGATTGTTCCTCTTCACGTGGCACTGGTGAAGCTGAACCTCAAATCCTGTTTGCAGCCAAGCATTGGAACAGGCTGCCCAGGGAAGTGGTGGGATCATCATCCCTGGAAATACTCCAAAAGCGTGTGGATGTGGTGCTTGGGGACATGGCTCAGTGATGGACCTGGCAGTCTTGGGTTGGTGGTTGGACTCCATCTTAAAAGCTCTTTTCCAACTGTCATGATTTTGTGATTCTTTGCTACCTTTTTGTGAAGGGAAAACAAGAAATGCAGATAAGGAATCTCTTTTTTAATTTTTCCTGTTGCACACAATTTGAAATAACAGTGAGAAGTTTGCTAAAAGTGGTTACAGGGTTACATAGTATATAATTTAATTTCATTTATAGTAGATTATAAATGGAGAGATTTTTAATTTCCCCCGTTGCTGTGGAATGCTTATTTGCAAGAATAAATTAATGAGTTACTTCTAGAATGGGGCTGGAAACAAATGGGCTTAGTGTTTTTAATAATGGCAGTTTAACAGCAACTTCATTGAGAGGGAATTTTCTTTGGGCTTTTTAAAATATTTGTATTTTAAGTGTTACTAATGTTCAATGGTTTCCGTGGTTACAGTTAAAATCTACAAAAGAGGTTTTTTCTGGTATGTATTGAGACCATGTTACTGTGATACAGTGTAAAAGTTACCCAGGGACATTTTATACTGATAAAACTGAAAGTGCAAGAGCTCATGCTAATCTTTTTCTCTCTGGATTATCATCTGGGTTTTCAGGAGGAAATATCTCTTTAGATAAATTGAGGGGCAGTTTCTGCACAATACAGTTTCAGAAGCACTAGTTTAGAGTTAAAACGCTTTACAGGAAGTTCTAAAAACTGTTTTTAGTCGAAAAAGGCCTTGGAAATGACTGGGATATCACATTCAGTCCTTGCCACAACTTCAAGAAGCATCAGCATGCTTTCAGTGAGCAAGATCAACAAGTGCATGTGTCTTGGCCTGCTCGCCAAAAGCTGAGTGGGAACAACCAGAAATAAAAAGCTACTTTTTTTTTTTTTTTTTTTTTTCCAAAAGAATGTATTCAGTGACTCAGAAACAATCTTCCTAACAGGAGAGTATTTCATTTTTAAAAACCTTTTTGTAGATTAGTGTTACTTCTGATTTCATAAATTAATTCAAGCTAACATATTTCAAAACTACCTCCAGTTTATAGTGACCAATTCTTAATCTTTTATGAACTGTACAGTTGCCTCCTTCATGTTCACAAAATCTTGTTTAGGAAGTGATTGAAACTGGATTCTTTATTTTTTATTTTTAGTCTGATAGTAAGAGTGTGACAAGGAGAAAGCCAGTGAGTATTCTACCACTTTGGAACAGAAATTGATAGCAATTTATGTGTATATGTATTTAATTCTGTGTTTTATAAATGTGTGTATAGGGGGGAAGTTAAAAGATCTCTTTAGTAGATCAATTTTAGAAGATTAGAAAGGTTTTTTAGTGATGCTTTTACGACTTCCTCTGAAACATATGTATGTCAGCCTCTTTTATGCTAATGCTGGCTGTTTTAAACAGTGAATTTTATGTTAATTTGAAAATAATTATGATTTACAAAAGTATCACGTTTACCCATAGTGGTAAATGACACATAAGACCATATTTTTCTGCCTAAAACCCGAGCTTTTAAATGTAAAATTGAAGTTCCTACTATACTTTTGGTACTTGTAACACTTTTCATTATGCCTCATTCCTATTGATTATAAATTCAAAGCTTGCATTCTGTAGCAGGGATATCTCTTTTGGTGCTAAAATAGGATGTTACATGTTACTGAAGGTATTCTGCTACTTACTTACGCTCTCCCTTAGTGCATGATCAGTCCAGAGAGGGAAGCCTTTCCTGACATTGCAGCAGGGCTTAAGGAGCTGCTGGGTAGTGTTGCCTTTCAGCCAACGTGAATGTATCACTCCTGAATTATCACTGCTCTGACAGAATGCTCGGGGGACACGGGACTGCCACCAGCTCCTCAGGTGACTTCTAGAACAAACCAAGTGTTCCTACAAAAGCTGAGACGTAGCACTTTGGAGTTTGGAAAAAGAAAATCAGTCATTTCTCGTGAAAAACTGCGCATCATTTTTAGGGTCTAAGCAAAACATCATGAATATGGGGAGTAAACTGATTTGCTCAATACATGTTAATAATTATTTCAAGTAAATGCACTGATGTTTTGGGGTTGGGTTTGGTAGAAATGTGTTTTAAATGACACAATAGTCAAACATCTGATTAGGTGTTTCCTTATAAGCTAGAGATGTCGAAAATAACTGATAGATGAGTATCTTTTGCAAGTACTTTTTCTTATTTGGAGTAGTATTTGTGAAGTAATAGGAAATATTTTGGACTAAATATAAAACAAAAACTTAAAACAGGTGTTTCAAGTAACTTTCAAGTAAATTTATTGCAAATAAAAATTAGAGTAGTTACTAACAGATGGAATGAATGGTTATAGTGGTGTTGCATCTTTGGAAGCAGTCCAGTTTAAAATGCAATTCCTTGAACTAGAGTGTGGAAGTGAAGATGAACTTTTCAGTAGGACTGGTAGAAATTGTAGCTCCCTGTATCTGTTGACACTGGATAGCTGTGACCAATGATAAAAGGTAGTCATCCCTGCTGGGGTACAGAATATGCTCCTAAACATTTGTAGTATCTCTGGACTAAAAACCTTGTTAGAAATAGGATATTCTCAGTGGTTTATGTGATGTAAAACCAGCACTGATGAGACCACATTGTCATCTGCTCCTCCTCCAAGATTTGCACAGAGAGGGGAAACTGAAGTAAATGCTGACAGCTGACATTTTATAGTATGTGGACCTTTGTTCCTGGGGGTTTCTTTCTGGTTTTGTCATTCTCTTCCAGTAAGGGGCATAGAAGAATGATGCTGCATATTCCTTGTCCATAGACTGGATCTTTTTTATCCGGCCATACACTGAATTTTAGGGGACAGCATGACTTATTTGCCATAATATGCATTTGTCCTGTTTCTAGTCTTTAGTTATTAAATTGATAATTTTCGAAACACTATCTAGGCATGTAAAGAGGCAATAATTACTGTAATACTTCAAAAATAATAAAAAAAAAGTGAGCTAAGACAAAGTTGCTAAGCTTAAGCTTTAGTTCAGTGTACAGTAAACAACCTACCTACCCTCTCACCTAAAAGGAGACTTTCAAATTATTAGTGGTCTCTGCATTGGAGGAACACTGACTGAAAGAGCAGAAAAGGGGTTATAATTGTGCACTGCAGTTTATCAGTAAACACTGAGCAGGGAGAAGTTTAAAGCTAGTTAATTTTATTCAAAATACTGAATAAAAATAAGTCTAAATGCAGAATGCAACTGTAGACCAGGCAAGTGCAGGTTTCCCCATACCTAACAGAGTAAACTGGTTTCAGTTTGACTGCCATTTCACTGTGACCCCCTTGGCAGTTCTGGAGCATTAGACTTTTCTGTCTAGGGCTGTAATGTTCAGGCACTTTAGGTTTAAGAAAGAGGAAAAGGATGTGGTGGCTGGAAGCACAGCAGAGGTGAAACATTCTTCTGTAGGGAATGAACATCAAAGGTCAGGTTTCTTCATGGAAGGGGCACAGTCAACGATGTGGAGAGGGCAGGAGGCTCTCAAGAGTTTTTAAAAATAATGCAGTGAGCACATCAGCATTGTGTAATAAATTCAGTAATGACAATAAGAATTTTGCCAAGAAATAGAATTTCATGTCAGGAATTTTAGAGCTGGAGCAAGGAGTAGGAGAGTTCAAGGTGCTTGTAGAATTAGACTGCAGTCCTCTGTGTTTCAGAAAAGAGAAGTCTAAAGGTAGGTGTAGCTCTGAGGTCAGCAGGGCCAGTCTAAATGCCCACTGTGTGAGGGCTGCTAATAGCTGGCACTAAAATACCTTGCTGCTTAAAACCACTGTTAAAAGCTGTTTGTTAAACACAAATCTTCAGGGGAGTTATGTCCTTTTACTTTGCTATTGGTAACTGGTGCCCATAAATGGGTATGGCTTTAAAAGGCTGTTCAACAAAGTACACATTCTTGGCTTAAAAACACACCAGCAGTTTGGGAAATGTATTTTAATAATGGCTCTGTCTGTAGAAACACTATGAAAATATTTGTCTGCATTGCAAATGCTGCTTAACCCCGTCCTGAGCTCACAACCACCATAACAGAAGCTTTAGTTTTGGTTCCATTTTTTTGTTTCTTCTTCTTCTGCTTTACCCTTTTCTCTGTTAGTGTTGGGGTTTTTTCTCCTTTTCCATCTTGTCACCTCAGGCCTATACTTGAATCTTTTTTCACAAGCTCTCATCCATTCCTCTTTTTTTTATTTTTTGCCTCTGTTCTTCTGCCTTCTTGCTGTCACTGAGTGTGCTTGCTTAGCTCCCTGCACCAGACCTGATGACACAGTACTTATCTTAACTTTTAAAATAATGAGTAGTTTTTTCTTTCCTTTAATTATATAGATCTCTTACAAAAAATCTAATTTGCTGTATCTGTCAGATTTTTGGTAAAACACTGTGTAAAAATCAGTGACAAAAGGATACTTTATTTATTACAAAAATCCAACATCTGCCCATGAATCGCTTCATTTGAAAAAAGTAACCTCTTAAAATTGGCTTTTCAAATGTAAAGCTTTTTTCTATAATTAGTTCAATGATTTTAAACTTTTCATTCTGTTAAACAGTATCAAGCTGCTGTCATGCAGAATTAGGAAAACATTTAATATTCTGGATAAACAGGCAGCTTCTTTGCAGTATTGACTAGAGAAAGTCTTCAAAGAATAGGCTGTAGAAATAAACCTAAGTGAAGAATCACTTGTCTTGCTTCTGCTTTTAATCCTTTTCTTTAGTTTCTCTGAAATTCCAGCAGTTTCTAGGTTTATTTTGCTGTCTGCAGTGGTTTGCAGTGCACAGATAAGCTGTAAGCAGCTGTTCTAATGACTTTCTTGCTGGAATGGTAGAGATTTCATCTTCCCATGACACAGCAGAGTGTACAAATGGCTGAGCAAGAGTTCTGGGGGAAAGGGAAAACACTGACCAGGACAGTGTTTTATGGATGTGCTGCTCTGAGGGAAATCATAAAAGATTAGCTAATTTCAGCAGAAGGTATGGTGTCTTTAAATATGTGTGCTTACATATCTGGATTTATGATTTTGATACTGTAAAGCGTGGTTTCTTTAGGTATTTCTGAATTTAAGTTTCAATATATATATATTTGCATATATATGTGGTATGTTGAGAACTTTTACAAATGCTTCATTAACAAATAAGTCTCAATAGCTGTTTTCCTAATGTTACCAGCTTAAGTGTTAAGCACAACTAGTTACAAATAAAATGTCTTTTCATTCTCCTGTGAAAGTGCAGTTCTACTCTTTAAAAACAATTCTGTATTTAAAAAGCTACACATGGGCACATTCACAGCTCTGTGTGCTTCATTAAATAACTCCGTGTTTGTTTCCAGCTTCTTGTGCTTCTTAGAAGCCTGGGATTTAAGCTGGATGAGCAGGCATCCAGATCTCTTAGTGGATAAATCTAAATATTCAGATCCCAGGGCAAGCATATTTTAAGATAAACAGCTTTGTCCTGGAGACAATGCTGGGCCAAAAAAAAAGAGGCAATTTTTAATGACTATTTTTGAGTTTCTTCATTTTGTTTTTTTTTTTTCCTAGAGTAGAACCACACTTGAACTGCCATATCGTGTTTAATTAACTTAGAACATGGCTTGTGCCATGCAGTAACAAAGGCATTGTCTTGCTGCTACTTTCTATGAAATTGTACACAATTAATGAAAACCTGTTTGGATGGGGAGCCTTAACATGGTTAAAAAGAAACATAATTAACCCTTTGGGTGCCTTAAGCTAGATCTTACTTAATGAAGGGGCACTCACTTGGATCTGCAGGCACACAGCTTGTTTCAACAGCTGCAAGAGAATTTGCCTTAAGTGACACTGCCCCGGGATTTCCAGAACTTGGAACTCAAAGGGTTATTTTAGACTACTGGTTAAAAAAATAAGCCCCTAAACAGGGAACAAAATGAAAAGGTCTTTGAAAAATTCTTTTGCATACTATTGTTATTATTTTTATGTGATGGGTTTATGAGCTTTGGGGACAAAATTATTGTTAAGCTTCTGAGAAAAACATCACTGGCCGAAGAATTCTACACAGAGAAAAAGAATATTTGGTATTCTTATATGACTGCATGTGCAAAATAAATTTCTTTATTAAGTGTAAATTCAGAGAGAGATGCACATTTGTGTGTTTACCTTGATGACTGTGTCCTAGCACCATATAGTAAACTGCAATAATTAAAATGAAACAAGGTCAGTGTGTTTAATTAGGTGATTACACATTAAAGATGCACAATGCAGGCACCTGTATACTAAAGACTTTCTACAAATAATGCAGTTTAAACTAAGTTCAAACCTGCATCACAAAAATGAAGCTGTCAAGTTTAAATGATACTCTTGCAGTCCTAGTTAGCTGGAATTAAAGATTGATGCTTTTTTCCCCTTGAGGGGAAGAAGTAGTTTAGGTATATGCAGTGCTGAAAGCAATGGAAATAACAAGAGTCTTAATTCACAAAAAGTGAGTAAAAAATTCATTGACTAATGTTTTTATTCTAATGTGTGCACCTTTAGTTGTGTAATGGTCTCTTAACTGAAGAATGGGATTTAATTTTCTACTGGCATATGAACTTCTTTGACATAACCAAGAGTCTTGGCATTGCCTGGTCTGGCTTTGGATGTACATTGTACTGAAACTATGGAATTTTAGTCATTTCTTTTAGACTGAAAGTTAAAATGGCTAGTAAACTGCATTCTGACTGTAGAATTTAAGTACTAAATAAACTCTATGCATATTAGACCCACTTCACTTGGTCTTATGTTTGATGCTCTTGTTGGATTGGCTGTAGCACAGTCTGCAGCTGCAGCAGTGCCCGAGCTGCTGGAAGGACATTGCTGAGGGACAGTACAGACTGATACCTCACAGTGCAGAGTAAAGATGAAAGCTATTGCCCTCTAAAGCTGCCAGAATCTTTATTCCCTTTTCTGTTCCACTGGGCACATGATTTGGGAGCTGATCAGGCACTGGAATACAAGAGAGGCAGACATGCACACACCAGTATCACTACAAAACGGGTTTGCTTCACACTTCAGTTTGACAGAGAAGAATTATATTTAAAGAAACCATTAAATTAAACTGACAATTTATTGAGACAAAGCTAGAAAGCAAAACCCACAGGATTCTTTTTGCAGAGTCTGGACTTCCCTGGAGCAGGATGTAATCATGATGAAATGCCATCACTGTCTCACTAAGAGCCCCAAGAGTTACATAATGTTTGCTAACGACCATCTGGGTTGTGGGAAAGCTGAGGCAAGGACACCAGGTAATTTGCCAAGTCCATACAGTCTGTCAGTGAGTGATCTGTGATTCAGAAAGCCATGGTTTGGGGTTGTCGAGTGCAGCTCCTGCCGTGTGTCTGTGATCTTCTGAATTGATCTGAAATTCTGTTCATACAAAGGAAGATGAAGCTAAGGTAGAGATGGTTGCTCAGTAATTTGCTTTCATTTGGCACTGATGAACTAAAGGAAGCAGTTTGCCTTCCTCATGAAGCTTTTGAGTATCTGTTGCACCTCCAACACAAGTCCCATTGATAAACACTCTTGGGACCTATCAAAACAAAAGTGGCATTAGTTACTTCTTGGAAAAAAGGTAAATATTCAAGCAAGCCCATGTGAACATCAGTGCACACAGTTGTGTTCTTCTAGATGTGTGTATAATATTAGTGTACAACCCATACTTCTCCATAATATTTACAGAGATGGGAAACTTTGTGTGCACCTCAAAAGTGGGATGAAGTCACTGTGTGGGTGATTGTAATAAATTCCAGTAATTGAGTCAAGTGAGACCACAAAATAAAAGTGTTAAACTCAATGGCTTAAATATGCAAATGAAAAATGGCTTTGATACTTCAATTATTTCAGTGGCAGTATGCAAAAGATCAACTCTGAGGGGTAGCCAGAGGGGTTTTAGAAGAAGAGACAGAACCCTCCTCCAGAACCCTCCTCCTATTTAATTTAGGAGCTTGTATCCTAAATTTAACTGTCTCAAAAAAATTAAGGACTTGCTGTGGATATAATCCAAGAGGGATGTGTGTAGCCCAAGTTGTTACTTGTGTGTAAGAGAATATACTCACTGTTCTGCCACCAGTCATCTGTTCCAGAACGTCTTGGAACTGCCTTCCGTTTGTGTTCACGTCCAGCTCCACAGCTGTGTAATTCACGTTCAAACCCTCAAACAGGTTTTTTGCCATTTTGCAGTATGGGCATGTTGTTTTGGAGAAAATCACCACACAGTTGTGTGAAATAATGTCCTGTGTGCTCAAAAGAAAGTTAAAGTCAGCGAGCTCTAAGCCAGTGCACTTTGAACACTACTGAACAGTCATGAAAACTAATACACAAGTTAAAAACCTGCTGTTAAAGTAACAAACAGAGGAAAACCTCTGCTGGCACCTCTGAAGGCAGGTTTGACCTGCACCTGGCTCCAAACTGAGCACGAGGATGGTGGAGTGTGTGGTACAGCTCTGCTCTGCAGTCTGCCCAACCCACTGCATCTCCCTGAATTGTTTAGGACAGTTTTCCCTGTCTGCAAGGCACTTGGGATGTGCCAGTGGTGATTGTGCAAAAGAAGTGGGTTGAAGATACACCCTTATCACTTTACTGTAAACTCAAGGAGATTTCAGGCTATCATTTAGCATCAGTAAATTTAAAAAAACCACAGTTTAACTTTACTTGGTTTCAGTAATTTTACAAGGTTCTATCCCCAATGTTGACAGCAGAACTGAATTTGAGTAGACGTCTGAAAAAACGTAGAGTGGGTGCAGCTTAGGAAGATCAGGTTCCAGGGCTGTGGATAAACAAAACTGCCAGCATCACTTGATAACCATAATAAACACAGGAGCAGTTCAACAGGCAGAACTATTTATAGTATTTCTTTGTATAAATAAAAAACGGTTTGAAGTAACTGGCTTTTATAAATGCTGAAAATCAGTAAAAGCTACATAAATCATGTTACCTGTATTTGATTCACAGCAGCGTCATTAGACAATCCTACAGAAGCAGGCTGGCTGTTCCCCATTCTAGACCTAAAAAGAAATGACAGTCAGATATTCGCGCTTTCAGAGCAGCGCCCCATTGTCCTGGTTGTCGATATTTACCCGAGTTCTCCACGCAGTTCCCTGAGCCGCAGCCCCCGCAGCCGCCCGGGTCGCGGGGTGCGGCGGGCAGGGGAGCG
>VZRO01005794.1:2428377-2457470 GCA_013397915.1 Daphoenositta chrysoptera | reverse complement strand
CGCGGGGCGCCGGGGCCGTGGCGCCCTGCCCGGGTGTCCCGTGGGTGCTCCCCGTCCCCCGGCAGCCCGGCCGGGCACGGAGCGCTCGCCGCTCCCTTCGGGAACGTTCCCAGCTCCCGCCCCGGGCCAGCAGAGCCGCGGGGCCGGGCCCGGCCGTTCTCGCCTCTCGGTGCTCCCGGCCGTGCCGCCTGGCGGAGCCGCGTCCTGCAGACTCATGCGATGAGATGGCAGGAGGCAGCTTCTCCCAAGTTTTTCCGGGTGTTCGGTGGAAAAGAGGCGGTATCGTGTTGTTTGGACAGCGCTCTCAGGCACACGGTGGGATTCTTGGGGTATCCTGCGCGGGGCCAGGAGTGGCACTCGGGTATCCCGACGGGTCCGTTCCCACTCAGCACAGTCTGATTCTCCTGCCTTGGGTTGTCGGGGCTGCTTCTCTTCTCCTGGAGCTCTGATGCACCAGGACAAAGCCAGCCAGGTCCAGACCGACACTGCTCTGATGAGCTGTGCAGGTGTTCTGCCCCCACCCGAGGCCTCTTCCTGGGCAGGACGTAACTCAGGCTGCTTCCTAGTTGGTCTTATCGAATAAACCAGTAGAGAGAGGGTTTATGTGGCTTAAATGATTGTATTAGATAAAATGCTTGCTATTAGAAAACGTCTAAAAAATGAGGGTTTGTACCTGTTGAATTTCCTAGTACAGTATGGATTGCTTGCATTGCAAGGGAGTGTTTAGTTTGCCTTTCCTCAGAATTTAGCAGCTGCTTGCTTTTTAATGTCCTAACTACAAGGGTTCCAATAAATCTCTTTCAAACCTAAGAGAAAAATAATGCTTCTTGTTAGAGATGATCAAGGAGGGCATATTATCCTGGGAACCTTTGTGGAAAAGCAGAAGAACCTGCAGATTTCTCAAAAAACCCCGAACTTGTAGTTGAGTCTGGCCAGGAATTATTCTTTTGTTTTGTTCTCATAATTATGATATAACTGTTACTATCATTCAACTGAGACAGAGGAAGGAAATAAACAAACAGGTTTATCTTTAGTTGTAGGTGGACTTTTTGTAGCTGATTTTACTTTGCACTCTATTTATAACTAGAAATGTGTTTTTTCATTACCTTTTCCTTTTTTCACTACCTGTTTCAAGGTTTCAGAAACTAATTTTGGAGTTATTTGGGCTTCCTGGCTGAGTGGGAGATACTGGTAGGTAGACTGAAGAGGAAGAAAAGTATTTGATAAGCAGTTAAAAGTCTTGGCTGTATTTTTGCTGGGCAATGTGTAGACAGTTGTGGTGGTGTCCTTGCTACAAGTTGCTTTTCCCAAGTGGTAACAAGCAGTGGTTAAGTAGACAAACAAGTTTCATTGCCCTTCTGCAGGGAACGAGAAACTGATATGCCAGCCCTGCTCTATTGCTCAGGAGAGCTTCAATTAGACCCAGAAATTGTTACCAAAAGCCTAAAAGCAGCTGGAGAGCAAACTTTGCTATGTATGTTGTCTTCCTGCTCATGAAGGATGTGTGGGTGACCGGAGGATTCTCTGAGCAGAGCAGCAGCAGCTCCTTGTCAGAGCTGTGAGTGCTCACTTCCTGGGGTACTTGTTTGGTAGAACTTGAGGGGTTTTGTTCTTTGGTTTGTTTGAGGTGAGTTAGTAAGTCTTGGTTTAGGCCAGTGGCTTCTGAATTTTTGATAGGATCAGGCTGCTGTCAACTCACAGCATTTCTTGTCAACCACTGTGGCATTTTGCATGTCTCAGCTTTAAATTGAAGACACTGTAAAAATGAGACCAGTTCTGCAAGCCATGCTCAGTAGCTTGAACACCACACTTTAGGAGCTGCTAATTTAGGTAATTGCCACACTCAGGAGGGACATTTTCAAAAACTTTCAAGATGTAAAACCTTTTATATTCAGGTCACTCGACAGGATCCAAATTGTGCTTGCACTGAGCAGGTGCTGGTGTCTTAGCATTTCACAGAGCAAACCTGGAGTTCTGTTTTGGGTGTCCACAGCACGGTTGCTGTAATTGCATCTCCAGCCTGGAGAGAGTAATGCTGGTCTGGAGAGCAGCAGTGGCATTTGTCCCTGCTCGAATTAGAAGTAGTCCCATGAGACATTTAGCTCTGGCTCCTCGAGCAGCTCAGCTGGCAGAAGCCAGCAGTGCTGCCCTGCATTGCCTCCTCTCTCTGCTAGCACAAGTGTCAGCCAAACAGGGAGTTGGTCTGAGGAACCAAGCCAAGTTAAAGGTAACCTGGAGGAAAAAAAAATAAACCGAGGGGGAAAACAACTTTAATCCAGTTTAGTTTCCAGATAATAATTATAGGAGTACTCCTGGTGGCACATGAAGAAGGCTAGGTGGTCTGAGATGAAGTGGTTTGTGTGTTTTGACCTATGGGCCCTGAAGAGTGATTATTGAATCTGTTTCAAAACCAAAGGAAGGAATCAATCTACCAGAGAAACTTATTGCTTTGTTTGCCCAGCCAGGGTGCTTGGATGTGCAGCTGAGTTTTTAAACAGTGAGCAGCTGGCCCTAGGTATTGTCAGCTGTGTGATACTCAGCGTGCTTTGTGTTGTTTTTAAAGATTTCTGCTTGGTTTTGTGGGTGAGACACAGGCCCTTAGTACCTCTGTAAAACTTCAGGATTTGAAACAGGAAAGAGGAAATAAAGAGGAAAAAATGAATAAATTCCTGGTGCCCACAGGTGGAAGGTGAATGGATGAGACCAAAGTAAGTTTGGTGTTAAAAACAAGCAGGTGAAACTTGCTCTTTCCTTTTATAAAAACATTTTCTCAATTTTTAAGCTGGAGTTTATTTTCTAGGAGATGCAAGTCTTCCTTATATTTCTGCTTTAATGTTTGTTACTGGGTTTGTTGAGGTCTGCGTCCTAAAATTTTACTTTTTTTCTTAAGTAATAGATGCCATGACTGAATATGGGAAATAAGAGAATTAATTTCTCTTCTACTTTAGATGTTTGTAAATTGAATGAGGCAAGCTACCCTCAGATCTGCCTGTTTTTAGTTCTCTGTTTATTTAGCATGAGCACACACTGATGTTGAAAGGTCAGTTTAGGCTTAGATTTTCTCCTTGTGTGCAACTGCTTGTCCTTCTGATGATTTCCCATTAATGTGCAATATCTTGTCCCCATAATAAAACATCCTCTTAGAGCCATAATGAGCACGGGGCATTCTTGTGTGTGTGGTTGAAGTGATGAAGTACCAGCTGTGCCCTGCTGAGCTTTGGCAATGCCTGTGGCTTTGTAATACTGGATTTTTCCAATTAATAGATAGTGGTTCAGTATTTGTTAGTCTGTTTTTCTATTTTGTCATTTATTGCTAAATATAGTTAAAACTTGAGTAGATTACCAGCTTTTCTATTATGCTTTTCTATTATGCTCAGTGCATATGGCACACTTCAAAGAAATAATGAGTTATTCTGAACTAAGACAATCTAAAGTGTTTTAAAATGAAGTGACAACTGTATCATGTGACATCATGGCTTTACTTCGGAGCCAAGCCTGTGTAGAGGAAGCTTTTGTTTCTGCCAGTGCTCCCTGTATGTTTAGATACCACCTTATCAAAGATCATTGCTGTTTTGCTGCTAACTCAAACAGTTCCTTGCTGAGGAATCCAGTTCTGGTGGCTGCCTGTAGTTGTGAAGCCAAGTTTTGGCTTCTTAGCAGTTGAAAAAAAGATCCTGTGTCTACTCCCTTTCCTCTGCAGCAACAAAAGGTACAGGCACCCTCCACCCCATGCAGACCAAGTTTTCAGGAGGAAGGGCAGTGGTAGAGAGAGCCTTTATTCTACAGTTCTGGTATCCTGAATCCCTTTTCTCTGCATGTCATTCATATATTGGTTTTCTCAGGCATCGTTGTGAAGGTTTTGAACTTCACTGCTAATAATGAGTTCTGAACAGGTTATTGGGCACTCTTCACTAATTTCAGAAAAGTAATGACAGGCAAAGCAGTAGGTGGCATTAAATCCACAGTACTGAGAAAACAGACTTACACTTCTGTTGGTTTAGTAGATTTTTTTTATGTGGCTCTTTCAGGCTCCATAAAATTGTGACTGAGTATTTTTTATTTCCTCTCCCTTCCCCCAGTGAGGTTGCCACTTCGGTGGTGTTTGTTTTGGTGCTGATGATGAGCCATGAGTAAAGCCACTGTACTTAGAGGGAAAACTCTTTTAATGAAAGGGTTTCTTACTGAAATCTCTTTTTTGTTGAAAATTCTTTGCCAGCCTTAAATTTATAGCTTTGGGTTGGTTTTGTGGTGGCTTCTCTTCCTCAGGCTTTAAGGTGAGCCAGCTGGTCAGGGACAGGGACTGGGCAATGTGGAGAAGCCCTGTCCTGCCTGGAGTTGGGGTTTGAGAAGTCCCAAATGTGGGTGGGCAGTGGAATTGCTGCTCTTGCTGCTTTCCTGGTGAAACTGACTGCCAGGTCTGTTTCTCAGAGCAGTTGGAGTGCTCAGGGAGTAGGTTTTGTTTTGAAACGTGGGCAGGCATTGCTTCCTGTAGTAACAGCATAATGGGTGAACGTGTGAGGGAAGTTGTGCTCAATGTACCTGAAACCAGGGGTTTATTTGGCCTTGTTTGGTGTGGTTTGTTTTTTGGTTTTGTGAATAGTTGCACAGAACAAGTTCCTCTTTTTAGACTTAAAAGTTGTATCTTCGAAACAAGCTGTTTGAAAGCTGAGATTGAACGTGATGCTGTTGTGTTGCTCTGATGTGGTCTGACTTCAGCATGGGAACTCATGGTGATCTTGTATCCTTCAGGGTTTTGCTAGGTTTGTGTGCAATTAATTTCTAGTCACTCCTTATTTTGATCTTTCGGCACCATTTTGAACCCTTTGCTCCCTCGACTTTGTGGAATTTATATATCCCAAGTTCTCACTGTGCTTTCTCTAGTGCTGAAAATTCTGGCCTGTTGTACCTGAAGATCACATAATACTTTATTTCATTTGCAGCTCAGTTCTGTTTCTCTAGCTGTCTCACATAAGATAGACAGTTCCTTTGATAATCAGAGTAAATAGTGTGAGTGTGGGGGAATGTGTGCTTATGGTTTCCCAAGTCTTGCTTGTTTATTTTACAACACATCCAACTCTTATTTTGGATTATTTTGGACAGGTTTATTTATAATTCATTCAGTAAAGAGGCTGCAAGAACATGCCTCCCTCACCTGTATTTTTTAGCACAATTGAGAGCTCACTAGTTTGGCAGTAGCCTGATAATAATATTAGCTGCTTGATTTTTAAACTGTCATCTGGAAAGAAAAGAGACCTTTTCTAAAAGAGGTTAAATGTTCCAATCTTTTCCTGTGTTACAGGACAGGGAAAGAGGGCCAGCCCAGGGAATACTACACTTTGGATTCTATCTTGTTCCTGCTCAATAATGTGCACCTTTCCCATCCTGTGTATGTCCGTCGTGCTGCGGTAAGTAGACCACACAAAATGTGATTTTTTGTCTTGTGATAATGAATGTGTGTGTAGTTATTTTCAGGGAATGATAGTAGCACTTGTGTGTATGGATTTGGCTGGCAAGAATGATATGCAGCAAAGTGTGTGAGTGTGTGTGAGTGTTTAAAAACAATAATCTCTACAGAAGGATCACATGACAGGCCCTGTCAGGGTGGAGTGTTTTTCTTGACAATTCACTTCCTAACAGATTGTCCCTTCAAACCACCAAATTATGTTTACAGCAGGAGTTTGTCAACCAATTATTAATAGTAATGGCAGCATTTATCTTGATATTCTATGGCCATAGTTGTTTCCAGCACTAAACTATTTCAGGAGTACTTTTGTCCATCTCTTGTGTGGAGTGATCCCAATCTAGACGATCCTTTAGTGCCTGAGATGACAGGGATCTACAGAATGGAGAAAAGCAGAATAGCTTTGGAGTGGACTTGGAAGTAAGCAATCCAATTTAAAAAAATAATGGTTAAGCCCTACAAATAAAGAAAAAAAATTAAAATTAGAGTTAGGAATTTTTTAAAAGTCCTTTTGACTGCTTTCTATGAGGCCACTCTTCATCTTTCCTTGTGCTACATGGGTACCTGACACAGCAGTGCTGTGTTGGAACAACGTGATTGAGGTACTTGATTTCTGTGTATCAGCACAGACTCCTGGCAGAGAAGTGTGTGTGTGTGATAAAGGCTAGTTCTTAATCTAGTTTGCAAGTTTGAAGGGAAGCAGGAAAAAGGCTCCCCTCTCTTTCAGTTTCTTAGCAGGCTGTATGTTTAATTTTGTATAGCTGAACATCTTCTAGGATGTGGTTGCACTTTAGGCTTGATAATTAAGATTTCTTGTGGTAGGACACGTGGTCATGTCTTTGTGTGAATTAGTAGTTTTCAGTGAAAGTGAAAAATCTTCAGCAAGAGTCTCTGTGAAGGAAGAACAGTTTAATGTCATATCTGCTGTCTTTTCAGACTGAAAACATTCCTGTGGTAAGAAGACCTGATAGGAAAGATTTGCTTGCATACCTAAATGGGGAAACATGTGAGTGATGTGCTCTTTTGACTTGGACACACAGTGCTCTTTACTGCTTCATATTCAAGGCACAAGGGAGGGGTAGGAGGGGAACACTGGGTAACAACAGGCAGTTTGCATCGTAACTGCATGTGCTGAAACGTCTCAAAGTTACTATTTCTTGCATTTTTTAATTGTGTTCTGAAATTAACTGTTTTGCTTAGATAGGAGCTGCATTCCCACATGCATATTTCGAAGTGAACATTATTATTACTATTACTTTTAACCTACTTTGGGTAATAATTATGTGATAGAATGCTTGGCATGTATGTTTTTTCCTGCTCTAGACTATGGGAAGCTTTCATTGATCTTGAATGCAAGAAATGTGTGGGATGAAATCTTCAGTTTAGTAAAATATATCAAATCACTGCTTTGTCAGTCTGGCAGACTTGCCTAGCATTTCAGCATCTTACATTTTTTGTTAACAATAGTCATAGAAAAGAGGTTTCTCTGAGAAGAAGAGAAATATCACCTTTGTAAGATGCTCTGTTTCGTAGGTGGTCTTAAAATTTTAAGTATCCAGGAATATGTGATTATTTCTGTAATATGATGAGTAAAATCACTTTTTATATATATTTTAAAGGGATCAGCAAGTTGTCTTTAAAAAAAAAAAAAACAAAACTAGACAAACTGGTAGATCTTGATTCCAGGTTCTAATTCTCATTGTGACTCTGTTTTCTTTTATGAGTGGTATATAGAGATCATAGAATCCCTGACTAATTTATGTTGGAATGGACCAGAAGTCCATGTCACCTGGTTCAATCCCCTTTTCAAAGAAGGGCCAAATGACCCTGAGCAACCTGATTTAACTTTACATTCAGTCTGAATTCTGAATATCTCCACTCCACTAGTCCCAGTGTTTGACCACCTTAGCTACCTAATATGTAGAGTTTCCATTGTTGCAGTTCATCTGTTGTCCTTCTTTCTTTTACACCCAAAATATTATTGCAAAGATTTTCTATTTAAACGGAATGTTCTGTTTGATTGTAGCGACCTCATCAAGCATAGACAGAAGTGCTCCACTTGAAATTGGTCTTCAACGATCCACTCAAGGTACAATTTAACTAAGAAATAACTTTGAGGTTTATTTTATAAAAATCTACTATAATCTTGCATTTTTAATGTCCTCTTTTTCTTGTAGTTAAAAGAGCAGCAGATGAAATATTAGCAGAAGCAAAGAAACCAAGAATAGAGGTAATGACAGTAACTGTCATCAATACAAATTGGGGGTGGAGGTAAATGACAGTGTTTATCGGCTTTGTAGGGATTCCATTGGGTTACCTGTCCTTTGGTGTACACAGTGCTTCTGTTTGTGTGAATGGCAACTGGAAGGGGTTAGAAGTCAGAACTGAAAAATTGTGGTTCTGCAGAGGAAATTTCCAATAGCTCTGCACATAATGCTTTTTAATCAAAAATCATTGGAACTAAAGATTGTCCTAGCAAATGTGAAGAAAATACTTCTGAATAGCTTTAATTCTGGCTGTATTTATCTTTGAAAAGAGAATGCACGAGAGCTTAAACCTGACTGTTCCTTCCAGGATGAGGAGTGCGTGCGCCTCGACAAGGAGCGCTTGGCAGCTCGGCTGGAGGGACATAAAGAGGGCATCGTGCAAACAGAGCAGATCAGGTGGGATTACTTTCCCTTATGTATAATGCTTAATTACAGCATGGATAACAATTCTTGTGCTGTTCAAAGCAGCCAGATTTATTCTGTTCAACAGCCCTCAGTGGAAATTTTCTTCCCTTGGATACTCAGTAATGTTTGAGGAGTCAGACCTTGAAACAGTTATGACAGCAGAGATTTGAGGCATTTATGAAATCTGTAGTTATAGCTAACCACATGAAAAATACGTATTTTGAATGCATTCTTCCTGTCTCTTATATAGGTGTACTTAAAAGGAAACTAAAGGAAAAAAAATCTGATTGTGGCATGTTTAGAAAGCATAAGAATAAAAAGAAAAAATCAAAAATTACATGTGATTTTGTATAAACTAATAATTTGGATGCTACCTTGAGTGTATCACAACTTTGCAATGCCGCAGTGAGGATTACTAAGTACTGTTTGAATTACTTTGTATTCTCTTGTTACCAATTTCTTTAATGCTGAATGTAAAAGACTGCCCCTTTGAAATAAGTACAGATATTTACAGGCGGTGAATTTCAACTCCATGCTTGACTCTGCTGTGAACCAAGTAGCAACACAAAGAAGTTCCCTTTCCAATAACTTAATTACAAAGGAGAATACTTCACAACCAGTACTTGCATTAATTTTTTCACATATTCTCAAAATAAAAAACCCAACCCATTTAATAGTGAATTTGGTATGGATTATTAGGATTGTGCAATTCAGTCTTTGTTTTTTTTCTTCAGCTCACCTGCAAAACAGTAGGGCTCACTGATAACCCAATTCTGTGTTTACAATTAAAAGCAAACACACATAGGTGCTGCACTCTTGGACTCAAGTGAGCTCCCAAACCCAGATGAATGTGGACAAGGTTACCACCATCTGTTTGCTGGCCTGCATGGTTTGAGAAGGCACCACAGCTTCCAAGGGACCAAGTCCACATAACTGCACCTCAGCCAAGATTTAGATTAATGCTTTGAAAGCCTCAGAGTAGCCAGGCGTTGGTTGACTGGACACAGAATTGTAATCCACTAAAAATAACAGGGAACTGAAATTCAGATGTTGTTATAAATGAAGGTGTTGGTCCTGATGCTTTACATTTGGATTCTTTATTTTCATTTGGTATAGCTGGAATTTTTGGATGGTCTTTGTGTTAGTACTCTGAGTCTTTTGTCACAAATTGGATTCTCATGCCCAAAACAGCAATGCCAAGCCCATATCATATTTCAGGTGACTATTTTGTGGTTTATAGCATAGCCATAAACTTTAAGCAGGATGAAGTTACTCATTCACAAATTCTTTCAGCAGAATTGTTTGTGCAATTATTCAGTCTCTACTGTTATTTTTGCTCATTTAGGTCCTTGTCTGAAGCTATGTCAGTGGAAAAGATTGCTGCTATCAAAGCCAAAATCATGGCAAAGAAAAGATCCACTATCAAAACTGATCTGGATGATGACATAACTGCTCTTAAACAGAGAAGTTTTGTTGATGCTGAAGTGGATGTAACTAGAGATATTGTCAGCAGGGAGAGAGTATGGAGGACAAGAACTACAATCTTACAAAGCACAGGCAAGGTAATGCTCTGGATACCAGGCTGGGTTTTATGATCCCTGCAGCAAACTGCATTTTTATTTTCTGTATATTATTTGTTAATAAGAGATGACAGGGGGATTATGCTCAGTGTTCCATGGAAAGGTGGGCTTGCAGGGCTGTTGGCACACTGACAGAAGATGTCCTTATCACATTACATTAAATCTAAATTGTATCTTCAACTACTCACTTCTGCCGTTTAAAAGATACTAAGTAATCACTTAATTCCTCTTAACCAAAGCTGGCTTGAGCCCTGCAGCAGGGAGGGCTCCATGAGAGTACCTGTGGGTTGGAAAGGGACCAAAGTGGGGAGTAACTGATGGAAAGAGCAACACAGGCACATTGAAAGTCCAAAGGCCTCTAAGCTGTGGAAAACACCAAAGAAATAAGCAGGGAAAATGCTGGAATGAACAAAACGAGAAAGTGTAACCACGAAGAGGCTTTTGTCTGTTTTTGTCCCTTTATGCTACTTTTGGCTGCACGTGGTTATGTGCCCTTGTGAACACGGCTGCAAGCACAGCTGACAGCTTGCTCTCTCTGGGCAGTAAGGCTCTCTTTATTGCAGAGCTACTTGACACTAAATTTCTCAAGGAAGCACTAAGTCAATTTCTAAAAGATTGCAAGGGTCTGTTTTCCTGAGGTTATTCTCAAACTGCATCCTTTGCCTTCACTACTTCTTTTAAGTATTGTCACAGGAAAATAATGTTTAGAAGTAAATGAGGTCTCAGTCTTCATTTGTCTTATTTCTAACAGTATTTCACATAGCTCTCAATTTCCCAGTATTGTCCCAGGGCATTAGTAGTAGAATAATTTAATTCATGAATTATGGGGTAATTACTGGGTATGTGGCACATCCCTGTTTGCCACCTACAGAGTGAGTGTTGCTTCGTTGAATCTGGGAGATTTGTAGCAGCCTCGCTGCTGAGCAGCTGATAAATTGGTAAAAGCTTTGATGTTTTAGTCACTGGAAAGGTTTGTACTGAAGGAATCTGCATAGCTCGTCTTCCTTTTGTGAATCATTCGTGGCATTCCTATCTCTACTTTTCTTCCAAGTGAAATTGCAAAGGCGGTAGGGAAAGAGATGATGTTTTATTGTAGTAGCAGTGAGATGAGGTAGTGATTTGAAGCAAAACATGACACAGGGAGAAAGACAAGAAACAAGAGATGAAGTTTGTTCTTGGACTCTAGCATGCAGTTACTGTGAGCAGCCTGATGAGTTATAGGCATAACAGCAAATCTTCTATTTTGGTTTGTGCAGGGTTGTAGGAACATTCTTGATAGCTTGGACAGCAATTACCGAGTGTTAATGTTCGTATTTTCCAACAAGTAGCAGTGAGAATAAGTAGATGGGGGAACATCACATGTTACTGAGGGCTGTGATTTATCCCAGAACAGCTCAGGTTTTTCATTTGTACATTGGTTGGGAGGGTTTTTTGGTGTGTTTGGGGTGGGGGATTTTTTTGTGTTTGGTTTCTTTTTTTCCTTTTTTTTTCTATTTCAAGAACCTTTGTGAAGACCTCAAAAGTTGTGAAGAAACTCAGATATGTTGTCTCAGGCAAATAATTTCTTCCCTACTTCCCTACTCCTTTAAAGAATTTTGATCAGGGAAGCATGATACTGCTCTGCAAATGCTGTTTTGACTCTTCTCTATGATACTTGAATTGCTGATGTGACTGATAATTCTTTTTATTGTCAATTTTCACTATCTACTTGGTATGGGTTTATCTGCAATCTCTTGAAACCTTCTAGAGTATTTAAAACCAAAATTGACTTCAGCAGTGCATGCCTTTTTAATATCTGAACTTCTTTGGAACTCCTGGGTGAATGGTAATAAACAGTGAGCACTCCTAAATGTAAACTTCGTTGTTTCTTTCCAAAAATTGCTTCAGTCCTAGGCTGCTTCTCAAGCTCTTTTCCACAGAGAAACACTCCTGTGTGTGTGTGTTTCCCCAGTGTTCTCTGTAGTAAACTAAGATGCAGAGACAGCTTCAGGTGCAAAAAGGCAACAACAGGAAGATCAGGCCAAAGTACAAAAATAATCTCTTGACCTTTTCAGCTTACTAACAGGTTTCCTCTGTTTTGATGTTTGAAGAAAGTATCGATTCCTCCAGCAATATGCTCCTCTGAATTCTTCCTAGATGCCAATAATATTAACTGTATTCCTGAAGCATTTACTGTTTCTCCTTTTGGACACACTTCCCAATTCTGAAGTTTGCTTTATAGAATTGTTCCAGGATTTTTTCAAGTCTCCAGTGGTGTGATGTTCTTTTTTAACATTTTAAAAAGTTCTCATGATATTTGCATTCTGTCCTTTTAGCTGCTGCTTTTACTGCCAGCATCTTCATTGTCACAAAGCTCCCCTTGCTGAAATGACAGTGATAGATTTTATTTTTCCCTGGCTATGAGGTTTTTTTTGTTTATGAGAATGTGTAATTTGAGTGCTTTGATACTCTTGTTGTAGAAGATACTTCAGCAGTTGTGTCATTCCCAGTTTATTTGACCCTTAAGGTTTCTGTAATGCATCACACAGGTCCCTTGTCTGTATGACCTCTCTTACCCTCTTTTGATCAGACGCTGCATTGATCCCTGGATATCCTTTTACTGATTTCTGTGAGGTTCCTATAGTTTGTAAAATCAAACATTTCAGTTCACCTGTCCTCTTTTGATTTTAAGATTTCTACATTTTGCATTTATTTGCTTGCTTATTCTTACGCTTTGCTTGAAATTTTTTGTTATTTTTCCATAGTTCTCTGTATGATTATTATGCAGTTCTACCTCTTTTGGAAATGCTGTGTTTGATTTAATTGCTAGTAGATGAGTCATCCTGCTCCGTCTGTTTTAAATATTTGTTGGCTTTCCCCAAGTCTGTAGTGTAGTCTTCTAGATTTTTATGAATAATGTGGCATTTTTATGTGATCACTTTTAAGAGCCAAATTGCATCTGTTTAGTATAAGGATTTTTTTCCTTCTCATAGTAGCTTAATTTTAGAACTCTTTGACAGTATATATTGTTTGAAGGAATTTAATTTCAGGGAGAGTTTTGAATCCATACATGGACTATTTACTATCATAAGTGCTTGAAATGTTAAGTTTTGCATCAGTGCTCTGCACAGGTTTCAGTTGTGTACATGTTTTTAGATAAATATGAGGCTGTTTTGTAAAACAAACCATTAAACACCTAGAAAAAAACCCTGTGTTTTTACTGAAATTGATTCCTTCCTTCCTTTCACATCCTTCCTCTAGCTTTCCTTCCTAAAAATCCTTTGGTTTTTATAATCTTCTGTAGCAGGCTACAGCAATCTTTGCTGAAGGAAAAACCTCCTCATTTCATCTCTCCTGTAAATGTATTTGGCACTTGAATTTTTCCTGTGGGAACAAATTAAAGTAGATTAAGCAGGAATTTCATCATTCACAGGTGTATTTGGAGAGTGTGTTTTTGTCTCTGACTGCTGGTGTACTTGACTTATATTTAGTTATTTATTTTTATTCTCCCAGATTGCTCAGAACTATTTCTTAGATAAGCAGCAAGGTAACTGGGTGGGCTGTGTTGAACATGCTCTACTTGTGTGTAGAGAAATCTTAAAGCTGGAATCTTGGAAATGCACTAATACTGGCCTTGTGACTTGGTAACTTTTTGAAATGAACCAGTGTTCTGATATGAACAGTGAGCTCTGAGCATTTCAGATGTTCTTTTAAAAAAAAGTCTTTCATCCTTTTTTTTGTAGATGTGGTGGGTTGACCTTGGCTGGATGGATGACAGGTGCCCACCAAGCTGCTCCCCTCCTCAGCAGGATGGCTGGGAGAAAATAAGATGGGAAAAAATGTGTGGGTCGAAATAAAGGCAGTTGAGTAAAAGCAAAGCATCTGTGGGGAAGCACAGGAGGACAAAAGATGTATTCTCCACTTCCCATCAGCAGGTGATCTCTGGCCCCTTCCTGGGGAGCAGGGCTTGGGGACACTTAGCAGGTGCTCCAGAAGATAAATATTATATACTAATATATAGATAAACAAGAAATGCCCCTCCTCCTTTCTCTTAGCTTCTACTGCTGAGCAGATGTCATGTGATGGGGAAAATCCCCGGAGTCGGCTGTCCTGGCTGTCTGTCCTCCCAAGATCCTGCCCAGCCCCAGCCCACGGTGAGGAGGAGTGAGGAGACAGCCTTGGGGCTGGGCCAGCACTGCTTGGCAGCAGCCAAAACACTGGGCTGTTACCAAGCCCTTTGTGGCTACCAAGGAACAGTGCAGCTCTACCAGGGCACCTGGGAGAGAATTAACTCCAGCTCGGCCAGGCCCAGCTCATGGGAAAATTCTACAGATTATTGCTAACACTTCAAATTTCGGCCAGCACTCTTCAGTTCTATTTTCTCACAGTTGCAAGTATATTAGAATTACCTTTTCTCAAGTGAACTCTGATCCTGTGTACAAGGAAATAACATAATCCAGCCTGTCAAACATGTGGGAAGTCTTAAAGGTTACAGCACATAACCTTTCTAAATCCCTTCAGCTGAGAAGCTGAACAGTAGCTACACACTCCTGATGTAGGTGCATTGTCCAGGCAGACACATTTACACATGTGCTGGTGCATTTCTCAGCTTTTAGCATATCTGTAAATATCTTCTCTTCCTTGAGCCTCGTGTAAGTCTTTTGAAGGCATTGCCAGGCACTGGCAGTCTAGAGTGACCTGTGTGGCATCCTAACATTCCTGCCTGCCTGGAGACAGTCCAGGGAAAAGCACTGAAGCAGAACCATGTAAGTTGAACAGGAGAAATTGGCATTTGAGGTAAACATTTCTAATGGACTTAGGTGTGTATAAAAGCTAGGAACCATTGGATGTGGGCTCTTTCTGCAGGTATCTGTTTATAATGGAAAACTGTTAAGACTTGGTCTGGGATCAGAGTTAGGTGAAGCTGGGTCTCTGTAGTTTCATAACCTTTACATCATGAAATTGTATCTTTTTGTCAGTGTAACCTTGTTCTTGTAAGTGTGTATTACTTACAAGGTCAAGGTTGAAATGTTGAGGCAATGGTCTGGTTTTTTTCTTGCTGTTGCTTCACTGCTGCAGACTGGTGAATTTGATTCTCTTGCAATCTGGTTAGTTACACTTTTCCTGCTTAATATATAGAAAAAATTTAGGAAAATATTCTAAATTACAGCATTTTTAATATAAAAATTGTTCTTTTTTCTTTCTAATAAGGTAGGAAGTAAGCCTGAATCAAATAAAATATTTTCCTGCCTTTATCCTTATATTTATATATCCTCCGTTCTTATCTGAAAGACTTAGACTAGGCTATCCAGTACATTTTCCTAAGTTTTGTTTTGAAAGCATGGAAATCTTATATTGTATAACAAGTGATTCGATTAAATAAACAACTTTCTTTTTTAAGCCTTCATAGGTTTTCAGCTTTTATAACTTTAGTTATTTCAACCCTGTTGTAATGTACTGGTTATCCATACTTTTCTTTTGGAAAAAGTTACGTGATGCCCAATATATTGTTATCCGTGACACAAGATGTTAATGCAGAAGGGAATAAACCTTAAGCTCCAATTTAATTTCATAGATCCTGACTGTGAGTTTTATGTATTAAATTTCATAATCTTGATTTGTATTTCCCCACTGTGCCACCCCCAGCTTCTGGGTATTTTTGTGTGCGTGGTGAGAGAAGGCCAGAAGTGAGTAGGATGATTGGAGGTTATAGCTGACCTAGCTAGAGGGATTGGCATTTTCCTTCAGTGTGGCATTTCCCTTGGATCTAGCCCACAATTGCAAATTTATCTAATACAGCATCTGAACTATTCCAGAATGTTGTTATTTTGTGGTCTTCTGTATTCTTGTACATAAGTACAAAGGAGCAGAACTTTTTTGTTTTTCCCCCATATGAACCTGATCTTTGTGGTGGTCATGATTTTTAGTTTTGTGTTACCACCTGCAAAATATTACACCTGCAGTTAGTACTTGGATATTTTATTTTTAAAATTAATGTATTTTCTTTATAGGTTCGATCCTTTTCACAGTAACTACTGTATTTGAAGTAAAAGTTTGGAGAAATCATGTTTTCAGTTACTTTAAGTTCTCATATTTTTGTTCTGATGCCTCTGGACCATTCTTACTAGTGAAGTCACCTGTGAGGGAGTTATACTACAGTTATAATTACAGTTTCAGTAATTTAATTTAGCTGGAGAAACAATTTGGAAGCAAGACTAGTAGTGTTTTAATCCCTTTAGACAGCTAAGAGGTCTGAGTAAAATTTTGGATATTTTAAAATAAATTGATTGTAAAAGCATCTTTATGTGTGGGCTCTAGGTGGCAGAATTGTCCCATGTTCGTGAAATTCACAGCAGTGGGGACTTCAATAGCAAATTGAAAAAGGAAAGGTGTGCCAGGCTAACATAAATGGTGTCCTTATTAGTCCTTCAGATGGAGCAGGAGGGTGGCTTTGGAGTGGCTGAGGGCAAATGTCATGGTACAGTTTGAGTGCCCAAGCTCCACTTCACCTAGGACTGGCTTCCTTAGTAAAACTGGGCACACTCTTTTATTGCTGCATTTTATTACTACTGCAAACATTTTGAATGTAGCATTTAAAGGAAAGATGAGGCAGATTTTAAAAATTGTATTTATATTGAGCAATAATAATTGTTGTTTTGTCATGTACCTTGAATTCGACTAAAAAATCTGTAGAATAAAGCATTATGCTAACTGAAAGAACATTTAGGTCAGCTATAAAGTAATTCCTTAAACACTACCTCAACAGAACTATTAAAAAGTTCTGTATTTCCACACGCTGCATTCATTGGAGAAATAAACTAGGATTATGTATCAGGGGGATTGGGATTTTTGAGATTTTATGCTGTGCTGTATCTTCAGGCTGTTACAGTGTTGCTGCTCTTTCACACTTCTGAATGAATATTTCAAATTAAAAGTTTCAGTTGTCTTTCATATAATATTCTTCAATTTCAGTTGTCTTTCATATAATATTCTTGCTATAAAAATTTAGTGAAGGTAACATGGAACAAGTGAGAATTGGACCTTTTTACTGAAAACATAGTCCACAAACATACAGGGAGCTGTACAGGGAGCGTGGCCCACAGCTATACAGGGAGCAGATATACTCACAGCTATGTTTGCAGTTCAGCTGCAACACAGTTAACTTTTAACCACACAGTTAACTTTTTGAGTGGAACATAAAGAAATTCCCAGAGTAACTTTTAGTAAAAGGAATGTCTGATTTTTATTTTCTTTTCCCCCAACAGTTAGTAACAAGTTCAATTTTACCAACAGTTTTTTATAGGCTCCCTAATCTGAAGCTCGACAAAGTCATCATGTGGTCTGCTTCCAGTTGTTTAGCAATGTAAATTTGAGTAGTGTAATGTGAATTTCTTGAACTGCCATTGTCCTGAAAGCAGCATCACAAACACCCTTTTATTCAGGTGTTCTGACAATCTCCTGTGTGGCAGTGCTTGTTGTGTGCCCCAGCAGGGCTTGTCCAGCTCAAAAGTGTGCAGAGAACAGCTTGGGGGCACCTTGAGTCCCTGCAGATGTGAATGACAAGAGCAGGGAGGACAGAAAATCAACTTCAAAGTTGGTGAACAGCTTGCAAATTGAAGATACATGTTCTGAGGCATAGGAGAGTGATGCCTTAAATGATTTTTTACTTTTTGATTTGAATTCCAGATTTAAATATGTGCTTTAAATTTAGATGTGCAAAATATTTTCTTTTAAATATACAGTTTATCACTTCATGTTCCTTATGAGCAGTGTTTTAATTTCTGCTGTACTTTTATGAGGCCATCTGAATACTGTTTGCATTTTTCTTCTCATGCCATATATAGGAATTACTGAAAATGTGTGATGGGAATATTGCCTTTTTGGAAAGCATCGTGCCTTTCAGTCTGTCAGTGGCTGTAAAGGATTTAGCAGTATGTCTGAGCACATCAAGCAAATGTGTAAAGAAATGGTAGTTGGGGCTCAATTCTTCCTTCTCCAGCCCTACTCTAAGTCTGGACAATGTTTACAGCATTCTGCAGCTCTTGATTTTCCTGGGAAGCATGTCCAAAAATCCTTGTTGTCAGTTCAAATGAGAGTTTATGAGAGTTTATATGGTTTTTCTTAGGCTCTTCTCTTTCTGCAGAGAAACACCAGAATGTAATCTGATTAAAACTTGGTTACAACTTAGCTATAGGAAAGTTTTGAAGCACTGTAAGCCATGTTGTGTAACAGTGTATATGTTTCTAGTTTTACATGTTAGATTTAAGGTTTTATTTTTGTCAGATGATTGAGATGAAGTATACTTTTCTTCAAATTTTTCTTCCTCTAGAATTGTTTGCAAGGAAGCTGAAACCAGTGCTTATCCTTAATGATCACTATTAGAAAAATACTTATTTTTGCTAGCATGATAAAGCTGCTGTAGTGACTAGAAGTCTTTGTTAATGAGCGTTAGGGTTATGGTGAGCTACAGAAATTAAAGACTGCAATTTTTTGGCATAAACGGTGATATATTGAGATGGAAGTATTTGTATTGCAAAACAAATACAGTTAGTGATGTGACTTCATTAAGCCTTCCTCATCAGAGCAGTCTGATCTGACTGGCCCTGGGATTTCTCCACAAACATCCTGGCATTAAATTACCACCAAGTTACTACCAAGTGATAGTAACTTGACTTGGTATATGTTAGTCACTGTGTTGGCAAGGGATAGAGCATCTGTGCAGAGAAATAAATATTTTGATGTTTGGGATTTTTTTCCCTCTTCTTTTCTGCTCTGTCCCCCAGATCAGAGGTTTTTGGTAGTGAAAATGTTGCACTTGATTATTAAGTTTAACTAAATCTAGGGCAGAAGCTAAGGGATATTCATATTCTGATCTCTGAAGGGATGAACAATGAAAACTTAGCAGTCTGCAGCTCTGGAGGGCTTTGCAAATCAGCTGGTACCTGCAGTGGGCTTCCTGCTCAATCATTTTTCTGTCACAGTGATAGAATCCCACATCCCTGACCAAGCCAGTGAGCAGCAAGAAGATGATGTTAGTTTGAGTGCTTGTTAAAACACTGGTGGTTTTCTCCCCTTCCAAACAGACATTGGTTGTGGCCTTGGGGGACTTGCATTTTCATGCTGTCGAAAAAAGACATCAGCAAGAACACTTCTAATTCCATGCTTATTAGTGGCTTGTTTTTAGCAGATAGGAGAAAGAATCCTGTGGGGTTTTTTTACTGGAGTTTGGTCCAGGACGTGCAATTTAAGGCTATTAAAATCCTGTATGTTTAAAGGCCTTTGAAAAATTCATAGTTGGAAGTTCAAACTCACTTTAAGACTATGTTAACTGTAGGTTTTATGAGTAAAATATGGATGTGAAAGTTGGTTGTAACTTCCTTGTGACTGGGAAATGTGGCTTCTGCATGGACAATCACTCTTATACCATGGCTCCTGTTGTTAATTAGTTCCTCCTTGTGAGTTTCAGATGGAGTAGCCTTGTTTCCTACAGACAGTGTGTGATAAAGCACAGCAATGACAAGAACTGTGATTGATATGATGCCCAGGCCACAGTTTGGGAGAAATCTGAATTTGCAGTAAAAGCCTGTAGTTTAGACTTTGGGTATCCTATTATAATTGATATGTGCATGCCTTGCACCTCTTGGAAGGTTTTTTTTCCCCAGGATTTTTCTGACTGAAAAGAACTTTAAATACAGTTTTGTGTGAGTTCTTTCAGACTATGTCAAAGAACTGGGTTTGCTCAGGGGATGGCTTTGCCTTTATAAGTGGTTTCTGCTGGTCTTCCAGTTCCTGCCTTGCTGGCTTGCAGTGGATTGACGAGATGCTCACTGAGGTCAAGTAAGCAGGCTTAGGGAAGCTTTGCAGTACAACTCTCTCTAAGTGATTTCTACAAAATTGACCCCAGAAGTCCTTGTTTTGTAATTCATGTGTTTGTTTCATGATGCCAGTGGTGGTAGCACCACTTCAGTGTTAGTATACAATGCTCTGGACAGTGTAAGCGTTTCGTGAATACTTTTTATTATTCTGAACCAGTAAAAAAACCCCCTGTTTTCCTTAATTGGTAAAAGGTTTCTTTTACTGATGAACCATTACTGAAAATTGACATTAGTAACAGGCATTGTGTACATTTAACTTTGCAGTTTATGGATTACAAGTGCTTTGAGAAGAGTTTAGTTTACCTTGTGATGTAATGAAGCCAGTTTGATTCAGCAGGTGTGGGCCTTAAAGAATAGTGGGTAGCAAGGATACCTTAAAACTCAGTTAATGTTTGGATCCTGTCACATAAAAGGGGTCAGAAACCATCCATTTAGAAAACCGGTGTACCAGTTTTGGTTTTCGGTGAAACATGAGTTAACCAAATGGTGTCTTCCACCTGGGTGGTTGTTATGTGAAATGCAGATGGTCAGCAAGGTTCACAGGTACCTGGTATCTTTTTCAGAACTTTGCCAAGAATATTTTTGCAATTCTTCAATCAGTTAAAGCCAGAGAAGAGGGCCGAGCACCTGAGCAAAGACCTGCACCAAACACAGCACCAACGGTAAGAGCAGTGCTTGGCTGAACACGAGGGCTGGGACACCAAAAGTGAGAGCACAGTGTCTTCTCAGTATTACATATGCAGTTTGTTTTGGTTTACTTCCAAAAAATGCATGTTTTTCAAGCATAACTTCACAGCTATTCTTTGACTTAAGTTGCATTTATTGATATTTAAAGAGTTGAATATATTAGTTTAATTTGTTCAATATGCTCTTGTTACTGAGAGATTAATCTGCTAGTGCCAGCTTCTGCATCTCTCAAGCACTAGCCACATGCTGCATCTATTTGCAAAAAATGTATTCGATGCGAGTGCTGCCATTTCAAATGAAATGTTTTGCTGCTTTTCTGACAGATAGGGTAGCAAATGTTTAAGAATCTGGAGCATGACTCATGAGTGGGAACAGCTCGAACCAGCTTTCTTTTGCCTGTAATAAATCAGGACAGACTTAGAGCTGTATTGTTTAATTCTATCTAGGTATTAGACAGGATTTGTTTAGAATTGTGGTGTTTACCATTGTGTTCTATTAAACCTAATATATCTTTGAACATGGTGGTAGTCTGCTCTAAAAGCTGTTTAATCATACTTGGTTTTGTTTTTGCTGCTAGTGCATTTAACAAAGAACTCAATTTAAATAGCAAGTGGAATTCCAACATGTAAATATTTGCTTTGTGTTCAATTTCTTAAATTGTGCATGGCATTATTCAAATGTCCCACTCAGAATAGTTGTGAATACATAACTAAGCCATCCACAAAACTGATTGAATTGGTATTGAGTGTGCCTCTAGATTGGTGCTTTTTAAAAACTTTTTTTTCCAGAATGCCTTTTTTCCATCAAAATTAGTTTTTATTGATTTTATTTAGCAAAATTTTATCTCAATCAGGCTGACAAGGGAAATTTTGTGTGGCTGAAACCTTAATATAGAATTGTCAGTTGGTATTTTTTTCCTCACTAATGCTTTAAGTATAACAAAAAGTCAGTGATTTCATTACATGTAGAGATTTTTGTAATGTAGTTTTATACTGTTGGTTATTTTAGTTTTGCCTCAGGTTGTTCCCGTTGCATTCAGTACTAAACTCTGTGTCTGTAAGATTGTAAGTATATATTGAATGGAAACATCAGAAGTTTACAAATGCATTCAAACTCCTACAAAAATGAACTGGTTTTATACTCTTGAGTAGTTCTAAGTAACTCTTCATGAAATTAAAAAAACATTAAATACTTTTTAGTATGTTTTACAAATGTTATTTAACCTGTTTTAGGATCCCACTTTACGAAATAAGCAACCAATTCCAGCTGCCTACAACAGATATGATCAGGAAAGATTTAAAGGCAAAGAGGGTAAGTTGATTTCTATGCTTTTTTCAAAAGAAAAAAAAATTGAGAACTAAAACTGACAAGGCATAAAGTTCATATTAGGGCATTTTCTCTGCTATTATTTCACAAACCTATGAAAAGACAAAAAAAGAGCTGTAACTATGCCTAAAGATAGCTTTCCAAGTAAGAAAATCCGAAAGTATTATTTCTTAGAAATTATTTCTACCTCTTAAGAAGCAAACTGAAAGCTTAAAACCAAAACTTCCTGGGGGAGAAAAAATTTGTATGGGGAAGATGCAATTAATAAAAAAGCACAAGTGCAAGGATGACTGTCAGGTCATCATAGATTCCCTATCCTCAAACAGTCACAATTACTCTAAAAGTTGCCTCTAGTAATTCCAAGTAAATATTATCTAGTTGTATCTGTTTAAATTAAAACACAAACTGGGAACTGCAGTGCAAAACACAAGTGCTCTCCTGGAGAGGAGATGGAAACAATCTACAATATTGAAGAATTTTCACCAGTTTTAAAACATGGTGAACATTGAATTTGAGTGATGATTTATCTTTCTAATGTAATTTTTCTCCTGTCCCCATTGCTTTTTTTAATCTTGTTTTTAAGCACAAGTTCAGTTAGTTCACTTTCATGTCTTGCTGTGGTTTTATTTTGCAATCTTGTGTTTGTTGTGCTTGGATGGTTTTGTGCTTCTTGCAGAAGGTCATGCAAATTTTGTTACACTTCTGAATTGCTTCTTCTAGTCCTCAAATAAAGTAATTTTCTTCTTTAATGAAACTTCCCATATATGTTTTTAATGGCTTTCTATTCTGTCTGCAAGGACTTACATGCTGCTAAATGCCATTTTAAACTGTAGGTGAACAATTCAGCTTGCATTTTTTTAGAATATTTGGCTTTGTCCAAGTTATTACCATTTTTTCTTCAAGGAAACTGTAGCCAACTCATCTCTGAAATGATTTAAATAAAAATAAAGTTTTGTAAAGATGCATTTACATGTGAATACATGCTTTATGTTTATGGGGGTGTTTGTTTGTGTATGAAACTTCCTATGGGAAATCTGGTCAGATATTGTATTATATCCTCTTGAAATCTATTCCCCGTCGGCCTCAATATGCTTATTTTCAGTGCAGTGGTTTTATTTACTAATGCTCATTGTCAGGTGCATGGTGGGATGGAGAAAAAAGCCAAAGCAGGATGTTTGGTAGCATTTTCAGCACTGAAAAATAATCTAAAGTAGCTTCCATGAAGAATTGATTGTTACAAGAAAAGCCAAGGGAATTTGGGAAAGAAAGGAGCTAAAAATACAAAGCTAAACCAACCCTTCCATGAATATTTTTACTAGTCCTTACTCAGTTTCCTTCTGTTAATATCTTAAACCTTCAAAACTCATCTATTTGCCAAGTAGTTTCCCTTTTAATACCATTTCCTGTTAAGATTTAAAAGTAGTAAATACCTAAACTGGGCAGTGTGAAATAATAAAAGGCAGAGCAAGAAACTAATAGGTAAGTCTAAGAGTTCAAATGTACCAAAGCCTGTAATTCACTGTTGTGGACCCCTGGCTCCGATTTAGCTGTGTCTTAAGCCAGGTTTTCCCCTGATGGGAGAGTGATTCTCTTAAATCAAGTTTCCTCTGGTGGAGGAAGAATTTAGAGTCCTTGCAAGGAGTCCGATAGATAAAAGAAACTTTCAGCACTCTCTGCTTTAAGGTAGTTTATTAAGTCTTATCAGAGAAGTAAAGTCACTGGCCAGGCCCAGACACAGCACAAAAGCAGAGAATGCAGCAGAATGCCCCTGAATGCTTGATTATCAACATAACACGGCCTTCTTAAAGGTAAATCATCCAATTAAAACTTAAAACAAAAGATATTTTCACTTTTCTACCAATGTTAGACAAATGCTCTTGTCACATACACAGGAATTGCAGAATTTTTCATCCAATAATCTTTAGACATCTTCTACTGCAGAATATGGCATCCTAGAAGAAGGTCTAGAAACAACAACAATCCTCCACTTTGGCGTTTTTGCTTTTTATCTATTTACTACGTTAATAAACCCAAAACCTTTAGATTTTTCACCCTGTGATAACCTTACATAACGTTCTATCATTTAGTTCACACTGGAGTAGATTCTAGTTCTTCCCAAAGAGTTGGCAGTTTTCTCCATGGATAAAGGTCAAAAACAGTGTTGTCCAGGGGGGTAGAACCCTTCAAAACAGGCAGGGAAATATTCCCTGCATTCTGGGTTCCCACACACTGTGGACTCTTTTCCAACAAGAAGCTCAGGTCCAGGGCTGGTCTGAGTCCTCCCAGCTGCCAAATGACACGGTTCTGGTCAGGAATCCTGCAGGCAGCATCTGTCCTGAACAGGGGGTGGAGTTTTTGCTTTTACTACATGTGTGTGGTTCAGGAGGGAACAGGAAATAACAGGGTTTGTTTGCATGGCAGGAATGAAGAACCCAGAAGAGTACATTACTAGAAACTTCTGAGCAGAAAGCAGAGAAGAGATCAGATGACTGACAGGGGAAAAAAAGATTGTAATAAGCAATGGTGAAAAATCCATTTCAATGTTGTGTGATTCTGAGAATGTGGTGTTGGGGTTTCTTTTGGTGCTGAAATGGGATTGACTGGACTGCAGCTCTTGTTCCAGTTGAAATGTTCCTTTGTGATGTGGTCATATTCTACCTGCCTAACTCACTGTCACACTCCATTCTAGTGTGTTTATCTGCCTTAACTTTCTGGTTATGTTTGGTTTAGTCACACAAAGTTAATTTTGTATTTCAGGTTTCTAGGTGTATTTAAAGAAATACATAGGCTAAGAATAGCAGTGGTGTAATACCAAGTTAGCTAAGTGTAGGCTAGCATTGGAAATAAAAATGAGGTGTTGGAAAAAAGGTATTTTAAACATGAGATTGGCTTACGAAAGGTATTGGTACCTCACTTATGTAAGTTACATAGAATTAGTAATTAACACCTGCATTTCTGAGGAGAGGACCTAGAGGTATTTGAGATCTTCTTTGGCTTCAAATTAACTTAAGAAAATAGCAAAGATCACATTTACTTCTAGGGTATTCCCTTGTAAAACTGTTAACTTTTAAATTGTAGTCTAAGTGGAACTCCCAGTGCAGGTGGTTTTCCTGTCATAATTAGGCATTAATGCACTGGTAATGTCATTTGCTGAAAACGGAACGATGCACATCACTTGCAGCTCTGCCACAAGTGAACTCATTCCTTATGGGATTTTTTTATTAAGTTGCCCTCAAAATGAAGCTGTGGCTTCCAAATATTCAGTATAGAAGTGAGATTGCAAGCAGAAATTGTCATCAATAAAAATAAAATAAGGCATATTTTTGTTCATTAAACTCTGTTTTTTTACAACTCTAGTAAGAACTTGGAATTATGCATGTTTATGGAAAGGTTGCAGTATTGGGACTTTTGGGAAAGAAGTCTGAAGGAAAAGAAAGATAATGAAGTTCAAAGGGTAATAACTTGCAGTCTTTATGCCATTGTATCCACAGTTATTATTAATGATGGATAACACTGAAGATAAAGTTGAATCCTACCGATTTCTGCTGTTCTGAAGGGTTTCCACACCTTGCCCTCTGTGACTGCCTGTGGTTGGCTACAAATCGTGGAAGGCAGGATGGTGTGATGCTTATAACAATGGACACAGTGCTGGGTTTGGCTAAAGGTTGAAACAAAGCCAAAAGACAGTGTCTCTAGGCTTTTTTCTTTGTGTCTCACCTGTCTGCTCTTTCCTCAGAGGTATTTAAACCCTAGGAAGGGTTCACAGTAGTCCTCTTCTAGTTGTAGCAGGATTGTGGCATATTGCCTATCTTCAGTTTTGTATGATACTACAGTGTGTAAAGTTTAGGCAGCAAAGAGGTGAACTGTTTTTCTTTGAATATTTGTGTGCTTTAATACAGAATTTTTCCATTAGCTGTCTTGTCCTTAGCATAAGAAATTCAAAGCTTGTAGAGCTAAGAGAGTAAATTTAGTAATTTTAACATACATTAAGTAAACTGTTGAGTTGCAGCCAAATTTCTCTGCTTCTTGTGATGGATCATTATTTCTGATGCAGTGTATCAGGATGCCTCTCTGGTTGACTGACTTAAAATTTTCATGCCAGATGGGACAGGCTTTGGTGCTAGAGTGGTTTAATAGTCAGTGTGAGGGGGTGGCAATTGTGCTGTTCTTGAAGAGCAAACAATGAGATCCACATGCAGGCAGTGGAACTGCTCAGCAGCCCAGGGGCAGCTCTTGGTCACCTTTTGTCCAGAGGGGGGTCTTGGTCCTGCAGCTTTGGTCAGGCAGGACAGAGAAGCCTTTCCTTTGACATTCTTCGAGTTCTGTGATGCGATAGAACGTTGTTGGCAGTAGGAACTGCACATCCTGGAATGCACTTTCTTCCACATGGAAGGTGGAAGAAGACGTTGCTTGGCAGTGCACCCATCCTGCCCAGCTGCTGAAATGGTTTTGAGGTGAGGAGGTGAACTCCTTGCAATCACTTTCCTTGGGTTCTGTTTGCTTCCTGTTGCTTTGGGTTTTTTATGCTGGCAGTTAGTGATGGTATTTTCTCTTCAGCAACACAGAGTTCCATCCTGTGCTAAATCTTCTCTACTTTTACCTTTGTAGTTTTATTCCTTTCCTGTGTATTACTCCCTTGAGTGGTTTTTTACACTTTATTAATGTGCATCTTTACAACTGGGGGTATTTTTTCAAACTGCAGTCTGTCATACCTTCTTGAGCAACATAATTTTAAAATCTTTTTCAGGATTTAAAAATCGTGTGCTCAAATGCCATTTGATGCTTAGGAGCTTATTTCATGTCCACTCCTATGTGCCTTAATGTTTGATATTTAAATACACATCATTGATACATATGTTTTGGATGCTATACCTTGTTTTCCCCCCATTTTCTTGGGTGGCTTTATCTAAGATAATCCTTTTCACATGCTTGTTAGTTCTGTACTTTCAAAGTGTGCAGTGGTGCTGGGATGGTAGTCTTGAAGATGTAAGGTTTTTGTGACCCATTGAGTGCATGTCTCAGTATGGATGGCAAAGTCAAGTTTCCCTGTGCTGCTCCAAGGTTAAGTCTTTAAGGCTTATTCCAGGAGCGTTCCTGTTGTTCTCAAAGTTTCAACATAGTAGAAGCCAATTGTTACTACTCCCCCCAAAGCAAAACAAAAAACCCCCAAACCCTCCAGCAGTATTCAGTCCTATTTAGTGTAAATGAGGGAGTCTTGCCATGTGATTTCAGGTCATAATGGTGAAAAGAATATTGTTGACTGCGTTCAAGTGTTTCCTTCAGGAAAGTTTGCTGTTGACTTTCTGCTGTTGTCATTTTATGTTTTATTTATAACTTTATTGGATTTTCAGGCGTAGCTGCCATTTTCCAGGAGTTTGTCTGGCTCTCCATCAGTCCTAAGTGCTAAGCCCAGGCCACAGAGGAGTGTGAAGCTATTATATTTGCGGTGGCTCTGGACCGTAACATTTTGTTTCTCTCTCTCCCATACGTTGTTAAGAAAGTTTCTTTATAAAGCATTTCTCAGTATAAGTTCTTCTGTTTTAAATTGTGTGATATCCTTTTACACAGGGAGAGTAGAACTGGTAGCAGGAGATAGAAGGTTCTGAAGTTTTACTGGTCAGACTTAGTTTGACCTGTTGGACTTTTATTTATTGCATTCACTTTTAAGATTTATAGGATTCTGCTTTTTTTTCCCTAGCAGAGAATATGTGCAAGAGATGCACATGTGGGTAAAGAATGTGGTCTGTCTTTATCTTCTAGCTTGGTGTGACCAAGTAGTTTAAAAGCTTTCAGCACTGTGCATTCACTTCTGTGCTGGAAAACACACATGGATTCATACAGTAATTGCTTTTAACTGTGAGAAACTTAAAGATGTTGGTGTTAATTACTGGTAAGATTATTACAGAGCTGTTACATACAAACTGTACAGAGAATTTGTAAAGTAATTAGTGTAGCTTGGAAGTTTAGGTGTGAAACTTTTCCTTGTTAGGGTACAGTACTGTAAAGGAGCGCTCAGTAAACTCTCATGCAGAGTGAAATTTGATGTCAGGTATTAAATTACTGGGGCTGTGAAGTGGGGTAGTGAATCATTTCCAGGCAGTCTGCAGAGTGTTGCTATCTGGGGCTTGAAGAGTATACGGCTGAAAAAAGAAGTGGTTATTCAGTCTTATTCATGCACAATTCAAACCAAGTCTTTAACTTGAGCTCTCCAGTGTTTGAGACATGCTGCTTTGTTCTGTTTTTATTTCCCTTGACTTCTCTCCAAAAATTCAGGTTAATTTGAGTCTTTTTCAAGCTTTTATTCTTTTGGTAATGTATCAGAGTTCAAGTTTGTAGCCGGATTGGATGACTTGAGCTGCAGCAGGTGCAGAATCAAAGTGCAGAGTGACCTAGATGGATGTGGAGCAGTGGCTTTGAGCAATGGAAGGCACTCTGAGCAGTAATACTTACATGCAAGGAAATAGAATATGCACCCAAATGCTGATGGAGAATATAATCTTTCCAAAAAGCTGATGCATTAGGGTGTGTATTTTCATTTCCAGATCTAATTATTTCAAATAAGAATAGGCACTCAGATTGATGCATGGTGATGCTAGAAAGGTAATTAGGGATGAACCACATTGGAAATGTTTATGGTTCTTTTACCAGGCTTTGGGTCATGGAACTGTGGCTATAATACATGCAATGACCAGAGAAGAAAAAAAAACAACTGGTGATAGGCTATGTTTTTGAAGCATTAGAGTTGTTAATTCAGTTCTAGTTGTTATGTTTAGTTTCTCAAGATGTAGTTTTAAGCATCTGTGGATGTTGGTGTTTTTAACAATGCATATATTTCTAAAATGGATTATATTTGGCAAACAAAAGGTTGCAATTCAGTTTTTCATGTCCAAACTATTGTTGGGCTTTGCTTGTGTTCTTTAGTCCTTAATGTTAGACCTGTGATTGCAGCCTTTAATATGGACTGCTCTTTGCCTAAAGGAAATGTGTTATAACTTTGTAGTAATTATATTGAAAATTCCCAGTGTATTAAAGATCCTCAAGTAAGTTTTCTAATAGTTTTCTGCATCTAATTCCAAGTTAAAAATAAGGGTCCAAAGTCTTACCAGTATGGTACCTTTATTTATAAGTTTTTTTTTTCTTAAATACCCTTTTCTTAGTAGATGGTTTATCATTTTAACTGTTTCTATTACCACCAGTGAACCTGGGAGTTTGAAGCTGGAGTTATAAACTAATTCTCGGCCAAACATTACCATTTAATGTCTGTGCTGGTGCACGACTCAGCAGCACAGGGCGGAGTTGCTTTGGGGGGGAGAGGAGAGGCGTTGCTGTTGTGTTATCGCAGGGCACGGAACAAAGTCTGTGCCGGTGTGTGCCGAGAGAATGGCACAGCGTCTGTGCCGGTGTGTGCCGAGACCGTGGCACAGGGTCTGTGCCCGTGTGTGCCGAGGACATGGCACAGTGTCTGTGCCGGTGTGTGCCGAGGGTACGGCACAGCGTCTGTGCCGGTGTGTGC
>VZRO01005794.1:1588735-1742133 GCA_013397915.1 Daphoenositta chrysoptera | reverse complement strand
TTTTTTTTTTTTTAATTAGGAAGATTTCGTACAGCACCTAGAAAAAGGTGCCTCTGATCAGCTGATCTGAATTATCCCCACCTATGCATGTAGAATTCCAATAATGTTATTGGAACTGCTCAAAGAAAGGCTGCTCGTGGGGCACCTGGGAACTCCAGCCTGTGTTTGGTGGGGAGATTAAAAATATCACTTTGTCAGTATTGCTTAATATATTAAACATGTTATGCAAACGCCCGTGCTCAGTGGAAGAGCATACATTTTGCTTTTATATTCCCTTTATGCCAGGAGCTTTGCCAACTCATAAGCAAAAATACTATTTTCTGTGTTCTTTGAATTTAAAACAGGCAGTAGACATGAAAAAAATCATCTCTAGAGTTGTGTGACCTATTGGGTTGAGTGTTTAATGAAAGAATTTGTGAAAGGCAAAAGAATCCTCCATTCCTGTTAAGGCTGGGGGTCTTTATTAGGACCTGGCATGTCTGAGATTTCTGTTGCATTCAGAACTGGTGATTCAGTTGGTTTCCCTACCCACTCCAGATCTGTGGTGCTGTATTCAGAAATAAAATCTCATTGGTGAAAAATAAGGTGATATTTTCACAGTCGGATTGCTGGGAACTGATTAACAAGAGAGAGAAAATGAATGGGAAAAAATCTAGAAAGTAGCATTTCCCACCTCTTTCATCTTCTGAATGTATAAAAATATAGATAAAAAAGATGCATATCTATGGAAATACATACAACGGAGTTTATTATCCACAAACATACTCGAGCCTGATTTACAGTTTGTTGAAACTTATGAGAGTTTTTCCAATTATCTGTGGATCATTGCCAGGAGATTTATTGTTCTGAATCCGGATTTATGGACTTTGGCTTTTCTATCAGAATTTTAAAACATTCTTCAGATAAAGATATGAGAATCAAGGTTCTCATTGCTTAACACTAATAAATTTCCTTTTACGTGGATCTCATTTTCTTTCAGCCTTAAATTTTGTGGCACAGAGTGAAGCATCCTCTGTGGATTATGAAAGATCCAAAGAAACTGCATTTGTTTTATTTCAACTGGGGTTTTGTAACAGTCTGCAAGTGCACAACTGGACAGTTACATGGCCAGGGGACTAAAACCCCAATATTCAGTCATATGCAATCCAGAGTTTGTTTGCACTCCAGAATGAAAATAGTGATTCCTGCTTCATGGCACTCCCTTATCACAGAAATTTTAATATTACCATTAGTCTTTCTTTTCTATCTGAGCAGTTTCTTTCTGGAGCTGTTTGGGGTGTTTTGGTGTTTGGTTTGTGAGTTTGGGTTTTTGGTTGATTGGGTTGGGGATTCTGTTTTGTTTTGGGTTTTTTTTTCCTCTTGGCTGGTTGGGCTTTTTTTGTTTGTTTGTTTTTAAAGCAATCCAAAGATGCAGTTGTGATTGTGTGAAACCAGTCGTTTCATCTCAGAGTTGTCAGATGTGACAATTAACCAATGTTTGAATGCTGAGGGATGCAGCACTTGTGGAATTGTCACACCGGATTTTGGAGTCAAGCTGACTAAATATGATTTGAAGGCAGTTCATTGATCACCTCACTGCAGGAAGTGGCTGGCAGTGCTAGGGCTGGCCCATCAGGAACATGGAGCAGGTTTTGGTGATATCAACACTTTAAACTCTGGTCTCCACTTAGTAAATCCCTTCCCACACTGGTGTAGTTCTGCTTGTGTCTCTGTAGGTTTTAGTGGGGGTTAGGAACATATCCCATGAAGTCATGGACAAAGTCAGCTGGACATTACTGAAAAACGTCCAACACTAATATTCATGTTTTAAAAATGGGCCTCCTAGTTCCTTTTGTAGTCAAAGATTTTGGGTTTTGCTTTAATGTTTGGGAACAGGGAAGCTGTCACTCCTTGTCCTGTACTGACTGTAATTTCTTGTAAGTGTGCTATGCCTTAATAAAAACAGATGGGGAATATCAGCATTGCCCTGTATAAAACAAAGTGATGTCAGTGCTGGAGCTTGGTCTGAGGCAAGGACAGTTGTTGCGTGGGACTCCTGTTCCAGCTCTCAGCAATTCACTGTTTCCAGCTCTGTCCCAGTTGGAATGGTGGTGCTGGGGTTTTCCATCCCCTCACTGGCAGAGGCTCCTCACACTGGGCAGAGTGGGGGGCACTCCTCTGCTGCAGCTTTGCTGCCCAGGTTATGATGCCATGATGATTTTTTGCCTTTTCTTTTATACCCCTTTTATGTACTTTTTCTATATTCTTAGTGCTTCTAGCCCACATTCTTATACCTAATATTTTGTGAAGCCCAGAGCCCGAAGCCCTTGGCAGCCTGGCAGTGAGGGGTCAGAGAGCCCCAGACACCAAGGACCTCTCCAGAGCACATCCTGTACCCTGAGCTGGCCCAGCCAGGGGAAGGTTCCTGGACCAGGGTTCCCTGGAGCCTCTCCCTGGGGAATCTTTGCTGGATGTGCTCATTTGTGAGGCCCAGGATGTGATCCCGAGTGCCCGTGGGTGTGCATTCCGTGTGCTCTGGGGCACTGCCCCTGGCTGTGTGCACCTGAGGGGCCGGCAATAAATACCCAGGGAAAAAACCCTTTATCCCCTCTAACTGTGTTTGGTTCTTAATTTGAAGACCAGGGAAAGGTGTCATTTAGAGGATAAAGTGCTGATGCTCTAGGGCAGCACTGCCTTGTAAAACACACCTCAGTGAGTGGGCGAGGTGGGAATCTCCACCTGGGTGAGCCGATGCTGCACATGGGCTTTCAGTTCATCTCCTCACTCTGTTTTGTCTGAAATTTGCATGGGGTTTTTATGAAAGGGGCTCATTTCGTACAAAGCCTCAGCTCTGAGTATTCCAAGCAGTACTGAATCCTTGCTGCTTTGTTCTCTGGAATATTTATAATGCAACATTCAGGGTGAAAAGTCCCTGACTGGAAACAAAGGGATTTTGTGCCTTGGAAACTCAGATCAGGATCCTTTTAATGTGTTTTATATCTGTTCACACTGTATCCGACAATAGCACATGTATTAGTTGTTAATACATTTTCCAGTGCTTCTGGCAGTGAATGACAACTGGCAGCACATTCACCCCACCCTCAGTTTAGAGGAAGAAAGAACATCTAAGCCTAACTCAGATACTACTATATACCAAATTATGTTACTAAATAATAAAGTCATCATATTGCTGTAATTTATCCCCAAGGCTAGTAGGCACTTCTCCACATTACACACTTCTTTTTTAAATCACACATTTTTAAATCTGTCCAATTATCACTGTTCTACTGTACAAAAGCACTTCAGTCTCTTGTTGGGATTTGAAGAGGAGGGCAGGTTCTGAAGCTCTTGTCTGTTTAGATGCTGAAGTCTTAGTGATGCCTTTGCCTTGTAGATGCAAGCTGCTACTTTATGGTGTTTCCTTCTCAGCTGCTTTTTTTTCCTGTGGGTGTTTTTTTTCAGAGTAATGTTTCCATTCAACTGTCTTTTAAAACCAAATCACGCAGTTAATTATCCGAGAACCCAGTCCACCGTGTCAGCTAAAAGATCATGAAACAGTGGCATGTTTTCCCTCTGCTGTCTCATTGATAGTTTCCAAGACTGCATTATATAATGAGGTAAATTACAGAAGTCATAACTAAATACTGCATGATCCAGCTTGGGGGAAAAAATCCTTATATGTTGTAACACTTCTCAACAAAGGATCCTCAAATATTATTTGCATCTCAGAAGAGTTAAGCTGGCTCTGCTGGGACAGAGCTGACCTACCTCAACCAGGAAGAATAATATTCTTTCACTTCTATAGTTTCTAATTGCATATTATATTTGAATTAATTACATGGAAACATAACTAGGGATGTGACACTAGCTTGCAGATTTCCCATTAACTATATCCAATGTACATTAGGGAAAAAAAATGGTAAAAAAAGGCTTGCTTTATTGAACACAGTTTTACATAATGCAGTAGTCATAGCCAATTTTTGTGGAAGTGGTGATCAGGAAAGAAAACAGCAAAATCATCTCCAGTGTTATAAACAATTAACACTGTGCCCTCATGATGTGCTAAATATATCACACAGCTTTTAGCTGAGGAGAGTCTTTTTATGCTAATCAGTTGGTTTGAGAGAAAGTTTTGGGGTTTGATTTCAAAGAGAAATGAGAGTTTACAAAAAGATTTAATTTCTAAAGGGCTGCTCTTGCAAGTATCTGGTATAATAGGAAATAGGGAGCAGAGATGGTGTTTAATGCATTGTGATATTAGACACTGCTTAGTGTTCGGAAAATACTTTTAAGAAGCTGCTGCAATTTTTGCATTTCTTTTCCAAGCTTAAAGTTTTTCAAGCTCTTGTTTGATAATAGAAGTGAGGAATGGCTTCTCTGCTGTGCTGGCTCAGCAAAGACAGTTCAGCTGGGGAAAAAAGTGATCTGGAGTCTCCTTTGGCCTGTGCATCAAAGGCTCTCCAGTGTGAGCTGTAGTTCTAAGGTTCTGGTCAGGGTCATTATCTTTGATATGATTTATCCTGGATATTCCTCCTTTTTGTAGGCACTTGTAAAATAATTAGACATGATTGCACTGATAAATTGTGGGCACAGCCTGCTTGAGGCCAAATTGATCTGCAGGGCACGAATGAGGTCTCTGCTTGCCAAATGAGGAGTACTGCATGTAAAAGGAGGACCTACAGTATTCAACTTGGAATTTTAAACCTGCAAATCCAGAGGTTTTATGACAGCAGCTAGTTTTAGCAATTTTTTAAAAAGTCACTAGTTATGTAAAGTCCCATGACTCTTCAACAAAATGGTAGAAAATATTTTTCTCTATAACTGCATATTTGTAGGAAGTGGGAGACAAAGAGCTTAAAAGATACAAGTGTCTTTCTGTTGGAATCTGCCTCGAATAGTCAGCAATTAATAATGCTGCATCATCCAGATGTAACTTCCACATCCTGCCTGGACATCTCTCTAATTTTAGAACACGTTACTCATTCTATGTAGTAGGTCAGAGGATAATGTTACACTCTAAATCAGCTGCTCCTCTCATCTTTCTAAACCTTTAATGCCTTCTGTCACACAGAAATGCAATTGTCAGCTATTCAGTGTCACAATTTGCAGTAACAGGATGAGCAGTATCTTTTCCCCCTTTTTGCTTGTAATCATGAAAGAAGAAATATCTGTTACTGTTATTTTCCCAATCCAAATGGATTATTACACCCAGTGAGAAGTGAGGGATGGATGTTGGGACCTCATTAGAACTCCATCAACTGCACATTTCTCAGCACCAGCTTCTTAAGGACAGAGTTTCATTAGCAGCTTTCATCTGTGGATCTTTAAGAGGTTTAATTACTTAATAATAGCTGTGCATTAAATTAATGAGTTAACCCATATTGTAGACCTTTGTGGAAGATCCAAAACACGTTTTAATCTTAGATAGGGAGAAAAACTGTCACAGAGGTTAACACTTATCTCACAAAGTGTGTGTGATAAACTGGGATCTGGGCACTTCAGATTTTCATGGGTGTTGCAAATGTGAAATCAAAATTGGCTGTCTGATTTAATGACTTGGGGAAGGCTGTTCTAAATTGTTTGCCCACAGCTGCTTGATGACCCTGATCATTTAACTCTCAGTCCCCTGCTTTAATGATAAGGCATGCTTCGCTCCACTGTGAAAAAAATATGGTTTTCGTTGCCACTAAGACATTTCTGCCACATAGAAAACAATCCAGCAGTTCTCTTCATAGAAGAGAATCCAGCAATATTTGGATAAAAAAATCCAGTATACCATGCTTCATTGGTGAAAATTAATAAAAATAGGGAATATATATAGTGTAATTTTTAAAAAGTATGGCTTTTAAACACCAGAAAACATGTTTTTTTAAGAGAATTAGTCAAATCAGAGGAAAAGGACCTGCTTTTTCCAGTCTTTCTCAGCTAAAATAGAGGGGAATTTGGCAGAAGTTGTTCCAGTAAAATCTGCTTTAGAATAAAAGCACTGCCACTGAAGCTAATGTAAAAAACCTCATATTTTTACCAGAGCTAATGAAAAACCCTTTTACTTAAGTCAGTGTGCTCTCTATTTTATCTGCAGTTTTTGCACAGTGTTTGCCCTACTTTATCTGCGGTTTTCTCACTTTATTTTTTATTCTGTAAAAGAAGGGGTTGACAAATGGCTGCACCTATCAGATCCTGAGTATACAGCAGATGACACAGAGAAGCGTGGCCGATAGTGGTTGTGCTATCAACCCAGGGCAGCTCCCTCTGTTAATTACTGGGTCTGGCTTACAGGAGAAAGTCTCTTACCGTATCTTGTGAGAAGCCTTTTCAGTAATAGATAATGAATTAACTAGAGGGAGGTTAACAAAACAGTACACATCAGCACATAAACCTCTTCCATTGAGCACTAACTGCATGAATTGCCCCCCTCTCTTTTTCTTTTAGAGATAAGAATAGATTCATTAAAGTAGTTCTAAATATTTTATCACCTTTAATGTACTCGTACAGACAAGACTTTGCAATACAGCCTCAGACATAATTCCTAAATGAGCTCTCTCCTTCATAAAAACTCTCATTAATCTGTCTAAAAGAAGATGTGTGTCTGTCTGCTCTATGCAACCATTGTCAAACCTGTGATGTGTTGGTTTATGTGTAATAAAATAAAGCAGCCTAAACTCTGTAGATAAAAACATTAATGACAGAATTATAATTCCTGGAGCTAATAGAACACTCGCCTTGTTTTCTGTGGAGAAATAAGCTTCTTGGGGTTTTGGAGCAATCAGTGCCTCTCATAATTAAATGAGTGGTCATGGAGTGGACTCATGGTCCTTCTGAAATAGAGGGAAATTCTCCCTCCAAGTAGTGGAAAACTGGACCTTATTAAAACCATTCTGAATTTGCTTCTAACTCCAAGGATGTAACTGCTGAGCCATTCTCTTTGGAGTGCCTAATCACTCCTTGGATTACAGGTTTTACCTTGAAAACTGAAAATTGTCTTCACTTTGACAGAATTTGTCACATTGTGACATCTTCTGGAACAAATCATTCCTAGTACATTTGGTTACACCTTCTACCCAGCAAATGGTTGCTGTTTTCTGACAGGCACGAGGGTGCTCCACAGAGAGACCTTTTTCAAAGGCTCCTTATCATTCACTATGGTATCAAGACTTGTCTTCATGGCACAACAGAACACTTTACAAAAGTCCAAGACATTTCGGGCAGAATGGAGAACATTTCCAAAGGGCAATACAGCAGCCAAATGAAAAAGCAGCTTGTATTTCTGGAGAAAAGGGGTAGGCAGGCATGTGAAGAGAATTATATGGACAGATAGAAGAAGTGCACTATGTAGAAATATGTATTTTAGTGAAAAAAAAAAAATTGTCTTGGAAGAGCAGTGGAAGCAGAGAATGTGACCCTGGGATTGGAATGTTCATCTTTGTCAGGAGCCTGTACATGGAAATGTAGCATCCTCTGTCTCCAGGCTGTTGTGGATAAAGAGGTAACCATTTAAACACTGCTGTGGGGAGCTGTCCCTTTATAGATTCTTTGTTCACACTCTCTTTAGTGGCCCATTATAAATCTTTACTTTATGTGAAGGGAAGTGAAGGAAGGAAAGGTTTTCCAGATTCATGGTAGAATCTCCAAGTATTTAATGTTTCATTAGTATTATAAGTACTAACATTAAAAGTCCTATTTAAAAAAAATAAATATAAAGTTTGAAAAGATGAAACAGTTATTTTGCATTTCTTCCCATTTTCCTCCATCTAGGACAAAAATACCTGTGTGTTCAGCTCTATGAACTCATCAATACAAACCTATGGAAAAAGGTATTTAAGGAGCAGATATGCTCCTGGTGCATATCCTCTCTTGGTGTAAAGAGAGATCTTATCCTCTCATGGTGTAAAGATTTTGCCCTGAGAGGCAGAACAACTGATACTAGCAAAGTTCCAATGGCTTAAGAAAAAAGCCCAAAGCAATGGAATAATTGAGGTGGATTTCTGTTGGCACTCCATGCATGGCCAGCTACAGGCAGACCTGAAGGAGGACACACAGGTTGATGCTGCAAAATGTAAGATTTGGTGCATGGCACTGGCAGAACCGTGATCTTTGGAATATTCCCAAGGGCAGGTTGCACATGGTTAGTGAGCAGTTCCTGGAAGAAGGAGGATGTAATCATCATTTGAAAAAAATTGGTTTGTTGTTTTTTTATTCCTAGTCAGTAACTTCATAATTCCCTTCTCGTGTATAATTCTAAGGCAAGCAGATGGGTGTGGTTTTGCACAGAACGTGCATTTTATTTCCCTGTGTTGTTGGATAAGGGCTCGAGCTGGTGCTTTTGTACAGAACCAAGCTCTGTTTCCTACAGTCCTTCATTCTGGACTTACTGAGTTTGCACAAGCTTTACAAATAAATAAAAAGTGCAGCATACCTGAGTGCAGTGGTGATGGAGCACAGTAATGTAAGTGTGCCTAGATCAGTGCCTGATGCTCCCTGAGTAACAGTCAAAGAATCCAAGATGGGTTTTGAAAGGGCAAGTATAGCTACTTTCAGAATATCCAGTTTATACATAAATATTGATAAGTTCCACTAAACAAACCATTAAAAACGCTTTAAATGCATTAGGATATCTTATTGAAAAGCCATTCCCACTATCAATATCTCTGTGCTGGTTATGCTTTTGTATTAAGTCAGACAAGGAACATTGTGAGGGAGAAAGACTTGTCAGGAGAGTGTGGAGTGTGATGTTTGAAACATGAAGGAATTTAAGTGATTTCTGAAACCGAGGAAATTGGGGGGAAAAAATCAATGTAATAACAGCATTGTGTGGAATAGACAAACATTTTTCTTGTTGCACTTTGCCTTGACATTCACACAGTGATACCTCCAGAATATTTAAGAATAATTTAAAAGAACAAACAAGGGCTTTGTCCACATGAAGCTTGCCAGGCTGATTCTGTGACTTGTGCCCAGTGAAAGCCTCTCCAGGGATCCCATACCTGGGAGCTCTTGCAGGACATCTGAATGAATTCAGACAGATCCTGGGATGTTTTATAGGAGTACACCCAGGTTTCTTCAGATGGGAAATCTGGAAATCATCCCAGTCTGGCAGGGACATGGCCATGTCTGTACAGCCCACCCTAAACTGGACACCTCACTGCACCCACCCCACAGAGGCAAGAGTTTCTCACTGGGGCAGGCAGGAAATGCATCACAGCTGCTTCCATAAGGCTCAAATTAAATCAAAATCCTCGATTAAAAACAGGGGTTTATTCTTAGAGCTGTGTTCCAAGACAAAAATAAACATCTAAAAATAGTAAAAAGACCTGGAAACTTCAGGTTATTCTATGTTAAAACATGTTACAAACTGTATAACTTTTTTAGAGCAACTTTTAATTTTTTTTTTTAGGTTATAATACCAGTACTATATATTTCCTATATATTATATATATAGTATAATATTATATATAGGTTATATTTGGTGTTATAATACCAAATATAAGGTTAAAAAAATCATCTGCCGGGAGCAAAACAAATTGTCTTCAGCTAAATGTGTTTCCTTTATGGAGTTTATAATGTTTTCTTTTCGAACCAGAGCAAAACCATATTTTAAATTCTCAGAATCTTTGTCAAGTGGAATTCTTCTTCTGCAAACATCTCTGGAAAAATCTGGAAATACGAATAGCATTTGGAGTGGAAGATACCACTCTTAAGGTAATTGTGAGTAGGGCAGAGGTGCTTCTCCAGGAAAAAAGAAGTTTACTGCTGCCAGCAATTGAAAAGTCTTAACCAAAGTCTGTGGCTTTTTAAAAATCTTTGTATTGATTTGGGACTTTTATATTCTTTTGGTTTATCTCTGAATGTCTTTCAAAAAATAATTGTTGCAAATGTTTAGCAGAAGTGGCTGTTTCAGTGGTGCATTCGAGACTGAGTAATTTCAGTGTTTCAGACAAAATGATGTGTACTGAAGTGGCTGTTACGTTTGTGAGACAGTGAAAGCTTTTTTACTCATAAATTATGAGTAAGCCGAGAATGAAGTTATGTACCAGGAGAATGTCTGCTCCTTAAATACCTTTTCTCCATAGGTTTGTATTGATGAGTTCATAGAGCTGAACACACAGGTATTTTTGTCCTAGATGGAGGAAAATGGGAAGAAATGCAAAATAACTTTTTTTATCTTTTCAGACTTTCAATTTAATTTTTTTTAAAATAAAGCTTTCAGTATCAGAGTTACTTATATTTTTATAATGGAGGAAGTGGTTTGAAAAGCTTATAGTATTACAAAATGAAACTTTATTTTGAGCAGATAGTTGAAGTTGTTGTTTTTTAGTTTCCTTCAATTTTACACCTGAACAAGTACGTGGTACCAAGTGAAAGCCAATCTGAACTCTTTTGGTTTGTTTAATGTAGTGAAAATAGAAAATAAAAATAACTTGATGAAAAGCATTCCCTTGCACCTGGAAGCTGGACAGGACAGCAGCACACATTTCCCTTCTCAGGATTACTCTCTCCTTCTAAATATTTACATATCTTGTGCAGAAATTAGTAACTCCCAAGAGAAGTAACTTGACTACATCTACACCAGGGGATTGGAGGAGCTGATGTAAATCTCTGGTTTGGTGCAAGGACAGAGCAGATTTGGAGAGGAAAGGCAGCATCAGCTCTGAGGAGGCTTTAAAGTGTCGGACTTGTGACTGGAGCCATCAAGAGCGTGGAGTGTACAGAGTGATCCCTTTCCACAGGTTTGGGAAATGGGAACCAGGAGTCCCTATCAGCCAGGTAGGCTGAAGTCTATTTTATAGTCCTGTAGCAGGCCACAGAAGACATCCTTTTTTTAAAGGATTTCTTGAGGAAGGAGTCCAAAGTGCATCCTTTCTTCCTTGGCTGTTTCTTACAGCCGCAGCTGGAAGTTACTGCAGCCAGCAGTGTCACTGAGGTGACTTTTGGGGGACATTCCCCCACAGGATCCCATAGCAGCTGGCTTTTGCCTCGTTTGCAATAAAAAGCCCCAAACCTGCAATGCACTGGGGAATCAAAGCCATTGATTCCTGCAAACCACAGTAACTGTTTGAAGTTGCCCTCAAAGACGATCAGCGAACCAGGGAAGGATTGAATGGATCAGTGAGGGGATAGGCAGAGAGTTCCACCAACACCTACAGACCCCAGAACAGGAGCCCTCGCAGGAACTGTGGTACCAGACCCCATCTCCCACCTTCTGACCTCCCAACAGCTCACAGGAAAAACTCAGGCCCCCCTGATGCTACTTCAGAGCGTTGCTTTGCTGCTGCAGCAAATCTTTGCAAGATTTCCTCAAGAATGAGAACAAGGTGTATTTTCCCCCTTATTCTTGTCAAAGCAATAATGAAATACTTTGAACAGGTTCTCTTACTAGTGAATCTTGAATAGAGAATTCCACTTTCCTGATGCCTATCCCTTACAAAGCTAATTTCCTTCAGGGATGAATGGGTTTGTATAGGAATTCATCATTTTCTCTCTTCACAAAAAAAAAAAAATCTGAACACAGAGGAAAATTCTTTCTCTGGGGATTTTTGAAGAACGCAATTCCTACTGCTTGAAATCTTTATCAGACCTTCTCATTAGATGGCTCAATCTACTGCAGAACAATCTTTAAGCAGCTGCTGCACAGACTGAGGGAACTCCTCGTTGCAGGATTTCAAACACTTTCCTTAATCATGTCTCTTAATGAGTGCTTAATGATGGAAGAGGGAAGCAGAGAGGCATTCATATTCTATTTCCTCTTTGAAATAGTTTCACCTGACCTTTCCTAAATGACCCTCAGATTAGGTTCCTAATAACTTCTAATTAACACTTTCCACATGCTGCTCTACATAGGAAATCTGATGTCTTACTCCTTTCCAATACCCAGAAATTACTGTGTTCGGTCACAACATGATCTTGACATCAGCAATGTCTGTGAGGTCATCCCAAATTTTTTTTTTTTAAGATGTGCAAAATACAGCTTTAGAAAAAATGAATTTATAAAGTGGTGTTAGATGTGCAAAGTGTATTTAAAATATTCTTTTCTGTGACAGACTAATTTTTTAGCAGATTTTTGTTGGAGCATATTAAAGGTTATTATGAATGAGTCACGCTGCAAAATCTGTAGAGATAAATCTCATGCTGTCTTTCATAATCATAGCATGTTGAGTTTAAAAAAATGCTTTTTTTACATTGGCAAAGCCTTTATCAGCAGTAATGTTGTTTATTGTACAATCATAATCGTAGTTTTGTGTGCATTTTACATCTAAAAGTAGGCAAGTAGAATAAAAAAAATTTCTTTTTTAAGATTTAAGGAAGAGATAGTTGTATCTGGATATAAAATAGGCTTTTCCCTAAAATTATTCTGTGTGAGTGCAAGAGTTCCCTTTATTAACAGGCAAATCTATGATTTCATCTACTCTGACTTTCAGCTGTTTCTGATGAATCTTTTATTCTAAAATCCATTATATATGTAGGTAGTGGAGGACTGAGATGTAGTGATAGATCATTTTCCTGAGGTCCGAGCAGCACTGACATGCAAAAGCTCTCTAAGCACAAACTGAGGGTTTGGACAAAAAAAAAAAGGCAAGTAGAATTAATAAATTTGAAAGTGTGAGCTGTAAAAAAATGACACTCATAAAATGTGAATGGAGAAGGACTTAGAAGTGGAATTTTGAGCATAGTGAGAGATTTTACAGAAATTCCTTCTACAGTTCAGGCATTAGGAGATTATAGTGCCTGACACAAGAAGCTGGCAAGTTTGATGGCTTTGTGATAGTTTGTAATAAATGGTGTTACAAAATGGCACCACTGCAATTCAGAGACAATTATAATGAGGCAATGGTTGCTCTTCTTTGCAATATTTACAGGATGCATCAATTCACCAAAGCACTAAAATTTCTCTATGGAATTACAAGTGACCTACTATTGAGATGTTTCTCCATGTGCTAAAAATACTTCTGAATTTTTTTTTGCATTTATTTTTGAACTGACTTCACAGTTCTTACCTGAATGCAGCGCTACTTTGAGAGTTCAGAGGCCCCCAGTGCTCACACCACCAGTAACATTTATAGTTCATTGGAGTATGAATGGCAAACTGCTCAAATGCCTCCTTTTCTATTACAAAATTATCAATATTTTACCAGTGCTCCGACAGTGTGTGTGCCAGGAGTATCACAATTCACACCATTCCAGCAGGAAGCTGGTGTGTTCCCTGCATGGCAGTAATGAACAGATGGCAGACTCTGCAGCAAAGTGCTGACTTCAGGCTTTGATCAAACAACTCCTTTCCACCACTTGTCAATTGCTGGGATTTTTTGAATCGTGATCAAGATGCTTTAGGAGCTGAGTGGAGTCATTTAAACCTTAGACTAAGGCAAGTGTGAATTACTTTCTTGTTCTGTGTTCTCTATTGCCAGTTTTTCTGAAAGTGAGGAATTGATCTGTTGGAAGTCATGATTGGAGTAGGAGGGAGCTGTGCATCCAGGCAAGAAAATATCTCTTTTTATTTGTGTATTCAGAAACTCAATGATTTAAAATACACAACTCTCATGTGGGCTCACGCTGAAGTGATTGTCCAGGACAAGTTCTGAGTGTATTTCAGACTTCATGTTCTGTCCCAAAGATACAATTTATGTTTTCTCACCCCAGGAGTATTCAAGCACAAGCTTTCTTGTTCCCTTTTTCCAATGTCACCAGTCTCTGTAAAATTTTATGTCATTGCAACAAAATTGTCTCATTTGCAATGGACGTCTTCTCTGCCTTTTCTGGGATTGGTAGTGATTCATTTTGGAAGAAGTTGTGCAGTGTCCCTTGTGCTACCTATAATAAAGTTTCCATTCCCACAACTTCCCAGAGGATGTCTTCCACCTCAGCAGAACCCAGAGGTTCTTCCTGCTTTTATTTGAAATGCAGCACACAGAGAAACTGTGGCTATTTTTGCCTTTGTGGCACTATCACTGCAGTTATTATCGGTCTGCACTGCCTTGGCTTACTTTATCGAGTACCTACATACAATACGCTCATTTTTATTTCTCTTTTTTCTACGCACAGTGATTTGTTGGCTACGTATTAATTGTTTAGTGGCTTTTTGGTTCTACTGCTTCTGATTACTGTAGCTTCATGCAGCTCCAGATGAAGCCCTTTGAGCAATGAGATGTAGTTTAATGTCTGTCCCGTTAGAAAACCTAAAGAGCTTGGCATTCTGTGTCCAGCCCCATTTTCTAGGCAGTATCAGCTAACTGGTGCACTCTGATTCTTGAAGTCTGGGGATTAAAAATCTGTGTAATTCTGCTGGGATACACATGCATAGGCCCATGGGAAGACGAACAGATATTCTTTCTAGAGGAGGATTCTTCCTCAAATTTCATGACAGATAAGTTATGATAACACCTTCAAATGTCAAAACACCTATTGAAGTTATGAAAGAACTCAAATGTCTTCAAAGCGATTCTGATCATCTTTTTAAAATATCAGCAAAATCCATTCTCTCTGTGTTTTGGGAATGGTTCATTAAATGCCAACGTGTATCAGAAATACTGTTGTGGAAATATGCACAAAATCTACTTCCCTAGGCAGAAACCCTAATAGTGGGAATACCTTTAGGTTTGACTAGACTGGTCACTATAAACAAATTCACTTCCAAATAATAATGAAAATTTCCAAATTTTCGCTTAAAGCTGTTCATCATTTGTTGCTCAGGTGGGTCATTAGCAAAATCAAATCCCGAGCATCATGTTAAAAGAAAAAAGATATTTCTGAGTCTGACTCACAGACAGAAAATCTGTGACCTTTGAAGTCTTCAATTACTTCCTAGAACCTGAATTTTCACCTCTGAATTTCTTTACTGAGCTTACTGAAGAACTTAGAGCAATCCCTCAGCTAAAGGTCACAGTGTTGTGTGGTGTTACCTGGGGTTTTATTATTTCCTCATAAACTATGACATTTATAAAATGTCAGCAGCTGAAGAAATCAGGGCTATATGAACATGGAGGAAGAGTTTAAAAAAAACCCCTGTTTACTTTGGTAATTCCATCAGTGGTGGTTCAGAGTTATGAATGTAATCAAATAATGTTGTTTACAGATATTATTAATTACTGTCCTGGCTTGCCAGACGTTCATATTGGTACACTTAGGAATAAAAAGTAAGTCATATCATACTTTATTTAATAGCGTGATTGTGCTGTTTTCAGTGACCACAGAAAGCTCTCACCTGTCAGAACTAAAAGTACATTCCACTTTCTCATCCCAGCCAGGAGTGATCCACACTTGGGTAGCTTATTAGGAGAAAAGTAGATCTTTCTCGTATTCAGATAAGCCAGAGATTATTTTGGGGTAAAAGAGCGATAGTCATAGTGACAGATATAAATAATGGAGATAGCAGGAGGCAGCATGTGAGGTGATGAAAAAGGGACAGCAGAGGAGCACAGTGAGCAACACCCCTGAGTGCAGCAAGCTGCTTTCTCTTCTTGCCACTGCCATCTGCTCCTCTGGTGCTCTCGCCCTGCTGCCTCCTCAGCCTCGGCTGCCCAGTGCCCCTCCTGCCCAGATCCCAATTTATGTCCCTGTGAGGTGAAACAAAACCCTCCTGTTTGCTCATCTCTGTGCACAGGCACGAGGTGATCACACACTGTGGTACCAGTGAGGCGCTGGGCACTTGAGACAAATCCACCAGTATAAAGCCGTGGAAATCCTCTGTCTTCAGTTTTATTTATTTATTGTTTATTTTGATTTACCACAAGGTTGGGATCGGATTGGGATCAGCTCGGGTTATTAGCCTGTAACTAGTTTTCCTACTTTAGCCTGGTTAATTTACACTAATGCTTGATTGCCCATCCCCTAACCCCTGATAAATACCTACTGAAATCAGAGGGATAGAGAAAAAAAATCTCTATTTTTCTTTCTGATTTTTATAATCAGCGTTTAGTCACTGCAGTGAGTCAGGGAAAAGAACAGCAGCTGTTACATCCATACTCCTTATTTCTGGATTCTAGCTAGATGCACTGTCTGCATGCCTGGAGCAAGGCAGGAGGATAAAAGGTTTTGGTTAGAACCAGGCAGAGACCTGGGCACAGCTGAGGGAAGCTCCTGACAAGAACGATTTACATCTCCTCGAAACTATTGATTTTCATGTTTTTCTGTTGGAGTTACAAGTGAAATCCAGCAGCCCTGCTGACAGCAGGTACACACCTTCCCTCAGGTGTGTTTCAAGTCAGGCAGAAGGAGACACAGTCCTGGGGCATCTGATTGAACTTTTGGAAAGAGATTTGTAATCTGATTGAGAATCAAGAGTTTTTAGTGGCCTTTAGCAGAGGCAGAAGCTAATTGGAAATTAGGAGATAGAGTGGATAAAAAAGGTGGAAAGGGAGCAAAAAGGAAGGTGATAGTAGGGATGGAGAAGTAATTGAAAAGTCGAGCAGTGAAAACAGGGGGTTACAGGTATCCTACAGGGCATATGTGGCAGCAGTCTGACGATGATTCAGCTGGCAGGGATGGCAGCCAAACAAACAAACAGCCCGGACTGGGCTTGCTGGAGCATCTGGACTGGGACTGGGGATTTGGTGGACTGGGGAATATCACCCCTTGTGACTGGGGCCCAGTTCTCACAAAATGACAGACAGTTAATCAGGGTTGATGTCACAGTTACAGCTGAAAATCCCAAGCAGTTGTGATACATCTTCAAACAAAAGTTTTGTTTAATACACAGGATTATTTTGTCACCTACAATAATAACTAGAAAAAATTCAGACCTTAGGCTTATCCTCCTGCAAAGTTTTTGCCGACTGGTTTGTTACTTGAATTCCAAAACATTTTTCTGATCCCATATGTTTATTATGTAAAATATATGAGCAGGTTCCTTCTGCTCTCCCCCTCCCCCTACAAATTATCATACGGATCAACAAAACAAAACCCCCTCGTAACTTATCTATTTTCAGTGAAAATCAGACCTGTACCTCACATACAGCAATGTAACTGATACTTCAGTTACATCAATGCAAATTAACATCTCTGCAGACATTCTTGTTTATTTCTGGGTATTACTATGTTATATGTAATTGAAGTGTTATTTGACATTAAATAAAAGGTGGAAAATACATTCTAACATTTTAGAGCATTGATCAGTTTATACCTAACGGCAGACTTTCTGTTACAGTACAAATAATAAGCATAAATAATGTGTTAATTAGGAGATCACAAGGGAAAAGAATGCTGACCATAACAAGAGGAAGGAGCATGAGTAAGTCACCAGTGAAGAGAGGGCTGGGAGGGGATGGGATCTATTTCAAAAATACCATAGATACATTTGTCCACATCCAGACTTGTTCTCTTGACTCCTCTTATTGTCCGTGGAGAGAAACATGGCAGAGATTTACTCTTTTTTTCTAAAATTTGTATCTAAACTAGGATGCTCTTTGTCTTTTTAAAATGCATTCATTATTCTGTTTGCCAGCTAAAATTGATAACTTGCGTTGAGAAGCTGATCCAGGTGTGTGGTTCCTGAAAAGCCACATGAACCAGAATAACATAGACTCAGTTATCTGTTGACAGTGAAAGGCAACTAAACATTCTTCAGGAAAAGTGGGCTTCATTTTCTTCACACTTTGGTAATTCAACTGACTTGTGGCTGTGATTTGGTGCCCCATAAACTGCATCTTATGGCTTTCATCACTTTGGATTTTTATTTATTTATTTATTTGTCAGAATGTGAGATTCTAATCCCATTATCAGTGTAAAATCCTTGGAATCAGAGTTGCACAAGTAAGGAAATGGGGTGTGAGCAGAGAGTATTGGCTTTGAACAGCTGGGTTGATTATGGAGTTATGCTCTGTCTGCTGGGTCATCATTGCAATGAGATACTGAGACAAGCATGGATTTTGCTAAGATACTGATAAGGATGGAGTAGTTTTGCACCTTTCCCCAAATATATCTATTTTTTTTTTTTCTAATGCAGTGGACATACCGGTACTTTTGACCAGTCTTCCATGGTTGCTGCTAAGGGCACTTGTTCTTTTACTCGTTTACAGCATTCTCACTTGTTGTCCTTGAACTGGTAAGGCAACCTCCCCTGCAGAGGAAGCAGGTCCTGGGAGATAAGGTGGCTTTTGAAAGGAGAGTTGATTGTCAGCCATTTCTTGACATCAGTAGATGAGTATAGGAGAGGAAACAACTCAACATTTTCAATACAATAGCCAAGTTCAGGAGTGTTTGAAATAGAAGAAGTATGATCATTAAACATGCTGGAAATATTTCAGTATTTATTATTTATGTCTATGATCACTCTGAGCCTTTTTTATTAATCTGGTTGCACTATTCTTGAATTTGCAGTTTACAGATCCTCTTTACCTAGGGTCCAAAGTCACATATAACCTATAGGATCCAGTGTTGATTTTGTGTTGTGTAATTGACAGCATTCATCACATTGTGCTGGTCTTGCTCTCTGCTTCACAACCTTTAAAACTGGAAAATTATATAATCTTCAGCAATTCATGATACTTTGAAGATATGATTTATATCACCAGGTTTAAAGATTCATGACTTGATTCCATAAATCACACTAAAAAGATTGGTTCACCGAGTCAGCCCTTGTCAAATGTTCTTTGAACTGAGAAAAAAGGGTTAGAAAAATAAAACCTTCATGGCCTCACAAAGAAAAAAGTGAATTAATATCAGTTCTATGCCTCCAGCTGTACTGTCCCCTCATCCATAGGAGGTTGGTACAGCTGCCTCTGTCAGCACTTTTCCATCTGTGTCCCCTTCTTGCTCTCGCTGCTTCACCTGTGAGCTGAATACTCATGAGCACAGTATCAATACTCATGACTCTTCTGCTGCAAAGGCAGAAACTTTTTGAAATCCGTTTGTCCAGCTTCTTAAAAAAAATGCAAATAATTATTAGCTTTTTTGAAACTTTGTCAAGTTTCACCGAAATGATTCACTCTTTCTTTGATTTGTCTCAATGCTGCTGGAATTTGCTAAGATAGAGAAAATAATGCCAGATAAATGCAATGTCACAGAATGACCAGGAAATGATGAAAAAAATTAGATTGAAGTCCAAAGTTCTGGAGGATAAACTATGTTGTGGGCACAGCCCTTTTCTCAGGACAAGAAACACACCCTATAAAGTATGAAAAATATGAAATTCAATAAAATAACATAATCAACTTCCTATGAAGAAAGAATCCAATACCACTTGACTGAATCCAAAAGAGGGTGCAACTAAGATGAAGCAGTTACTGGACAAGACAAATCTCCAAATAGCTAGAAGATCTAAGATGCAGCTTGATAATGAAAGGTGGGAAGGGAAGTAATAGTAGGCAGAGAGCTGAACACTTTCAGCCAGACTCACTTTCTCCCACAACATCATGAGCTTGATACGATTAAAGAAAATGAAAGCTGAAGTTTGGCTTTCAACAATGTGCAAAAAGAGGACATTTATGAAAAGTTTTCTAAGTTAATTCTTACTGTGCTGTTTGAAACCTTTTACACAGCGCTGGACTTCCCTCTGCCCTCTACAAAGGTAAGTTTGGAATATTTTTTATTTGATTTTCATTAATCAAAGACACCGTTTGCCTGTCTTCCAGGATGGTACTGGAATCCTGCTGTCTGTCTTGCAGCTACAAAGTACTTTTACCACAGGCTCAGAAGAGATGCAGAGGACATCAGGCCAGGTCAAGGTAGTCATGGACTTGAATTCCCTTTCTCTCCCCTCTCCTGCCTCATCACTCCTTGGAGCTGACCCCAAACCTGCTTTACTCTTCTTAGGACATAGCCTATGTGATATAATCTTGGATATAAAAAACTGTTTCCAGCCTCTTTTTTGCTGCTGTATCAATTATTAATTATTATATTATTTTTATTATGTCGATGCAGTTACACCAAATATTGATACTATTATATAAATTATTTCAAATATGCTTTTTTTCTTTTCCAAACTTGTGCAATAGAGACAAATTGAGCGCTTCTTTAAGACAGAGAAGTTCCTCTTGACATCATTCCTCATCTGTAACCCCCTGCTGACCTCCAGCACACGAGAGCCTGTAAAGAACAAATAACAGCATAACACTGATCCTTGTCCCCACAGCAAGGGGAAAATAAACAGCAGCAGCAAAACCTCAAACCCAGCGACCTATTGTGAATTTAAGTGAAATTGTTTTAGAACTTATGATCCCTCTGTCCTTAGGTGTTCATAGAGGGATGCCTTTGATATATTGCACTGATAAGAGGCTTATTCCATTAAGCTGTAGTGATTCTCGCTTTCATGCATCATTTGACAGAGAAAATGAGAATTTGCAGAAATAATAGCTAATGTAAAGTATATCATGTCGCAGTGCAGTTAGACAGGTAGGAAATAAAGTTTATGTATTATGTTATAGAGAGCTTTGCATGTTTTATCGTATGTGCACAGAGGAGATCTTTTGGGGTTGGTCTTTTTCCATACCAAATTTAAAACTGCTAAGAACATTGGGTTTGGGTCAGGATGTATCCTCTTAACAGAGAGCAGGGTTTCAGTTTCAAATAAATATTCTTACACAAGTCATACAGGTTAAATTAAAATTGGATGAAGAAGAGGAAAGCTGGAAAGAGAAGCGTGAGGGAGGTAAAATGGTAGCTGACTCAAGTAACAGTTCTACAGTTCCAGAGCCTGCCTTGTATCTTCAGACACACACAGACACCGCCCTAATGCTGAAGTAATGCTTCTGGGACATGTTTTCAGAGCTATTTCAAAAATTTGTCAAGCTGGTTCTCACCCTGCTTGCTGAAGTTCCCACTGAAGGGGGATTTCTTCCCCGTGCACTGCTACTTATGGGGGGATGGCATTGCAAATATCAAGAAATTGCATTCCAATGAATGCCTTTGCATCCCAAGAACAGATTGGCAATGGTTAAATCATTTGTTGCACAGCAAGTTGTGAAAGTCACTTGCAGTGGCAAAATATATCACAGGCTATTAAAATTTCCAAGATTTTTGGACACATCATAAGCTCCAAGGTGGTAGATATTTTATTCCTGCTGCACTTTAGTGCATCCATAACTTGATGGCCCTTGTGAGCAATAATCTGAATTGCCAAGCAGAAGAACCATTTACGAAAAAGGGAAGAAATAACTTAGGATGTAATTGCTTCTATAAGGAAATAAAGTGACTGTGGCAGCTTCTATAATGAAGGAAATCATAAGCACAATTTTAAATTGTGGTGTTTTCATAGTTGTGCGTAAGAAATTAGGGATTGTGGTGTTAGGAATTTGATCATTTCCCACTCTTCAGGAACAAGATACGAAGGAAAGGAGAGACAAAAGCTGCATCCTTCACACCATGCTCTTGGAGGAAATTTAGCTTAACAGGATTTCATGAACACGCCTCAAGTATTTTTACTAGAGCTGATAGTTTCCTGGAAACTTTCCTACTTTTAAAATGTTTCAACTGCACCAATAAACCATCAAAACCTTTTCAATTTATTGGAAAATTGATGGTTTTCCCCTCTGCAGCCCTTAAATAGAAGATAGAAAGGAGAAAAAGCCCCATAAGAGTATGTGTGTTGGTTCAGTAAGTGAAGCAATATTCTGGGATCTCTGAAACCCGGGTTCATTTCTCTGGTCAATTTTGTTTGGAGGGAAAAATTACTTTCTAAGACCATGCAGATAGCACCAAAACAGACTAAGGGACACTCCTACATGCACAGGCAACATGAACAGCCAGCTTGTAAAAAGCATATGCTTTTTTCATCAAAATTTAGTTAGAAGCTTCCAATTGATTCTTATTTTTGCCATATATAAAACAATAGAATACTTTGTTACTTCCATAAGACTTTAATCATAAAGAAAAAATGTGTTTATATTAAAATATTGTCAGATTTTTGAAAGGTCTTGGTCCTTTGCTTATAATGACCTGCTCATCTCTAAATTTTGGACACATTATTGTTGTTTCAGCTCTCAGTTCTCTGTTCCCCTTCTTATTACCATGCTGTGTTGTATTTCAGATAGCCATGCAAAGACAAAATATCTCACTCCTTTCACACTGAGCAAGAAATTTGCAAGTGGTCATGGAGTTGTAGAGTTGGAGCCTTTGCTTTTTAGATGACTTTGTCCTCTGAGGACAGCAGAGAGCAGTTGCTCTTTCTTCCTTTGGCAATCTTGATTATGAGGGAAATAGCCAACAAAGAGCTGGGAAAGTCTCTGTGCAGCATCACTAATTTTGCTTTCTACTGCTTTTGCTGCTGAGTGTAGCTTCCCTTTTGCTGCTACTTCCATGTTATGACAACTCCTACAGTTCAAAACTATGATTCTCATTATACATGACAGTGTTCTGCAGTACAAAACTGATTTATAGACCATGTAAACAAAATATAGGAGCTCAAGGTGTGGTAGAAAATGGAAGAACATTAGAACTTAGTGAAAAAAAAAACTGTGCATGTCTAAATACTTCTTTCTGTACTTGCCTTGAGATAAGTTTTAACTACATTTTTTTTCAGCTACTACATTATTTGGTGTAGCCAAAATCACTAAGAGAAATAGGGAGATTATAACTGAAGAAGAATGCAAGTCATCACAAAAGTCGTAGGTTTTTACCACTTCATATACTAATTTTAGAACATTGCAGACATCATTGCTTTCCTAGGTCAGCTATATGCATTAAATATGCTGTAATAAAATTTTCATAACTTCCAATTCTGTTGCTCACAGAATTTCCTAGTAGCCATCATAATCTTGTCTTTAAAACATAACAGTGTAATCCAGAACTGTGATGAAAAGGTTCTGAGTCTTTGACAAGGAAGTAACAGCTTAACTTCATGTTTGAAAGCCAAATATTTTTAGTGGGTGACCTTTTGCTTTTCTATTTATTGTCTTCAGGGAAAAAGGTTTTGTTTTATGACAATATGTTGCTATTTATCTTGATTTCACAAGTTTTTTCTATATTATGTAGCACTGAAATAGATCTGTTTTTCAGGACTGTGATTACTTGATATTTGGTTTGCTTCAGAAGCACAGAGCCCAAGGCATTTACAGAGTATAGGAATAGCATATATCGTTCCAAAAACATTGACTCTGCCTTCTGGATACAAACAGAGTGACTTTTGCAGTTAATGCTTTGTGTTTGTTTGAGAACCTGTAGATTAAATCTTCTTCATTTGCTCACAAATGATGTAGACTAACTCCACTTGTATAAACAAGGTCACACAATTCCTCTGATGGAAATTCCAGTCCAGGCAAGAGGATCCCACGAAAGAGTGTGCTGGGAACTACTCCATGGCACATACCATGACATAAGGGAAAAGGTATCTTATCCTTCATTCCAAAATCCAGTCTGAGAGGTGATCGCAGAACTGAAAAACACCTCATCATGGTAAGCACAATGTACTGAGCACAGTGTCTTGATAAAGGTTCAGTCAATTCCTGTGCCCTCCATAATGACTAGGAAAGTACACTTTCTTCAAGCTTTGTAAAAGTGATTTTGAAAATCGAATTTTCTAACTCAGGAACTCTGTCCACAGGAAGTGAAACTTCTTTTGAATCAAAAATAACCATTAAATCATTTCAATGCAGTCAGCTCAGTTGTCATAACCCATTGTTTAATGTAGAATACGCGTGCATTTTTCTTGGTAGTTTATGCATAAGTTCATTCTGAACAGATGAAGTTTATTGGTAAGTACTCTAAATTCACTTTCTTGTTCTGCTCTTGATGTTTAAAGTACTACAAAAGTATGTGCTGAAAAGACTGCATGATACATTCTAAGAATTTGTTTTCCCACAAGGCCACTTTTTCAAAGATTGCTGACATAAAAGTAATGTTTGTTTAGGTACCAGACTAAAATGACAATTCTAATTTTTTTTTTTTTTCCTACAGGAACATAAAAAAATTCTTATTTTATTACAGTGGAGTTTTTCAGTGCAATTTGTTCTGGGAAATAATGATTTAGTTGTCGTGGACAATAAGAAGGCAAACTCAGATGCTGTAAACCAGACAGTTTTCCAATAAAACCTGAACTGGTGCTACCAGCTAGTTTTATGGAGACTGATAACATGGATTTTATGACTACTCTGTAACATGAGCTGGGTATTGGCCAGTGACAAAAATAGATATCCTCATATTCCACTACAGTGCTCCCCTGCTATTATTAGTGGGGTTACACCACCATCTACAGGCCCAGCTAAGACTGAGCTACGATAAAGGAATACCAGTGACACCCACGGAATAGTTATTAGCTCCTCTTTGAACTAATACATACAAATTCTCTGAACTAGTTATGTAAAACCACAGTACAGCTTGTAGAGCATTCCATACCAGTGAAAACTGTTCTCTCTGCTGTGCGACCTGAACATTTGCATGAGTGCCAGAAAAGCGAGTCCTGTTTATACTCATCCTTCAATCCAGTGTGATTTATATGATCATTTCAGTGTGTGCTCTTTTTTGGCCTAATGGGGGATTTAAGACATAGCACAAAATCGTGTTTCCCCTTAAAATGTAAAGTGAGAAAAACCCTCCTTCCCAGAATTTCTTAAACAGATCAGCTCAGAAGATATTTTGGGTTTAAGAATACTGGTAAGAAATTCCTGTTTTGAAGTGCCTTTTGCATACCAAAATTTTGCTCTTTCATGGCCCATTTTGCTGAAAGTTGTCCAAAGGTGACAGTGCAACTGCCTGACAGTGACAACTCTGACAACTTGCTTAATAACTCCTAAAGGAATTCTTCTTGACTGTCGGGACTGAGAGTAAATCCTTGGGGGTCTAGCAGAAAGGTGAAGGGTATAGTTTAGATATTCTCACTCAGGAAAGTAAAAGCACTTTTAAATTTTATTTAACCCCACTCTTTGCATCTTCTCATTATTTGAACTAAAACATGACACTGTGGTTTTGAAACAGTTATGCTGGAGGACCAAACACCCTCCCATCTGGATTTGCAGATGTCTTTGGCCAAGTTAGATGAGGAGAGGTGAGTAGAGCACTATGCTGGTATTTCTTTGGAATTGTCTAAAAATGAGGATTTAATCTGTGTGGAATTCATGGCATAGTGTCCTCGGTAAGATGTAATTGTTTATACAGGCAAATTTTTCTGAACAAGCCCTGAATGAAGATGATTTCCCCCCTCACTTATGGCAGCTTCTCTTTTAAGGTTTAGAAAAAAAACACAGACCTAAAAATACAGATGGTAAAACCTGTGCCTGGATCAGGAAACCCTCAACAATCCTGGGAGCTCCAGTGGTCAAGATCATCTTGGGTCTCCTTGAAATACAGTGTGGCTTTAGATAGTGAAATTATTTACCAAATGCAACAGAAAATTATTTACCAAATGCAATGGACTGCATAAAGGAAGATCAGTGTGAAATTCAGATGGATGCAGTGAAAACTGAAAGTCTCAATTAAACTCCAATCTATCCCCACAGCACCCAAAAATCCAGTGGTGCCTGTGTTTGACTGGGGGGTTTCTCAGGGCCTCTGCACATGCCCACAGCCCAGCTGTGTGGGAAAGGCTGCCAGCTTCTCCCCATCTCCCCCTGACCTCATCTCTGAGTCAGAACAGTCAGACCTGGGGACATTTGATTTCATCTTCTGCAGAGCTGAGAATTCATTTTTCATGCCTGGTGCATAGGAGTGACATTAAAATACGTGGCAGCAGTCACAGGGAGATGAAGGCAGCGCTCCATCCAGGAGAGGACAGAGCTGGTTCCATGCCTTTCCCAGCTGGAGAGGGTTCTGCTTTCCCGTCCTGTGCTGAGCCCGTGCACAGAAAAACACCAGACCCACACATTCCACTGGTGAGGGGACATTCCCTGTCCCTGCAGTGAACGAGCCCCCTGAATTACAGCCAGTGACAGCTGAACAGAAACGCTCAGGACTTCCCATGTGCACATCCCCCTGTGCAGACAGAACCAGGAGCTCGTGTTCCAGCAAATAACAAAGCTTTATAAATGTCATTTTTAGCTGAATTAAATTACACAAGTTCATGATTAACCAAGAGAGGAGGCAAGAAAGACTTCAGCATCCTGCAGCTTTTATAGGACTCCACATAAGGCATCAGGAGACGCTAATACTGCAGACTAGTTGTTTATGAACTACCCACACATAAACACCCATAATTAAATTTATGTTAATTTTTGTTGTAACTGATCTAAGAAACTCCGTATTGTCAGAACTTTTAATTATAAAATATAAATTAGCCAAACATCTCTAATACAAACAGCTATTCTAATTTATTCCAATAAAAACCTAGCCAAGTACTAAAGTTAATAAAGAAAAGTGATGCAGTTCTGGTTCTTGTGCCCATGATGAATTTAGTTAAGAATCCAGACACAGCTGCAGCAAACAAGCAAATATTCAATCTCATGTTTCCAACCTCTGTCTAAGCTACTTTTTTTAGTTTGTTTTAAAATATCAACTCTCCTTGCTGATTACAGACCTTAAATTGAATCTTTCACATTGCCCTATATACACGTTAATTCTAGTTAATTATAGTAAAATGCAGATACTTAAGGTGGCTGTGTGTAGTGAAGTAGTAGTACCCTTGCAAAGACCCACTTTTTCTGTTAAAATGTTACGTTTAACTTCCTAAATAAATCTGGATAGAAGGCTCTGTATGAGGTATAATTTTCCAAGAAAATTCTAGAGCCAGTTCCATCAATGCAGCAACTCCCAAGTTTGTGGGGGTTTTAATACTCATGAACTGTGGGGAGTTGTGTTTGGCACCTCCTGTTTGGATTGTCTGTTGAAAGACCCACCTGATGAAAGCTAACCATGAGGAAATGGTTTGGGTCAAACCAAGAAGAGGGACAAAGGCTGGTGCCCGATGCCATCAGTTTGGTGCTGACATTGTGTGTTCACTCCCTGCCTGAGCCTCAAGCAGCTAAAATGAAACATTGCTGTATTCATAGACAGCATCATTTTGGCCGTGATCACAAGATGGCATCATTACAAAACCCTTCCCATCAAAAACCCCACGCTTCTATAGGTAAGAAAATTTTATCTATTTTGCCTTTGCTTAGACATGTAAGAGTATTTATAGCTTGAATACAAGCATCTCTGTTTACCTTTAAATTATTACATGCAAATCATTTAATTCAACTATTAAATTATTATGTTACTATTTAAATGATGCACTTCTGAATATCTTTAAAGAGTCAAATATCTCTGTGACATAGTATGTAGGTAAGAAATATTCAACAGGGTGGTCAGTGCTCTGATGGCTGACAGAATGATCACACAGCTTTCTGAGGCCAAACTCAGGAAAGGGGCTAAAGTGATTATAATGGAAGTTACAGCAGTTCCATAATCTATGCAGAAGCACTGTGAGCTCACTGGAGACACGTACTGCTTTGTCAGAAATAAGGGGACCACCACACAGCAGATCATGTGGATCAGCAAGCTAATAGTAAAAAAAAAAAAAAAGGAAAAGCTCTCTCAAAGTGTACAAACAGGGAGAAAGCCTGGAGGACACAAAGTAATCCTTCTATTCTCCTTCCCCAGGGAAAGGCTTCACCTGAGGTAATGAATCCCCTTTGTCCTTTCAGGTAGGTGTGAATCCACTGGAGAGAACTGAGAAGGAGGAATGAGAGTGGTTGGGAGTTCAGCAAACATGTCAAGTGAAGCCTGGGAAGGGACAAGGCAGAAGTTATCAGAGAGAAAAAGAGTATTTTTTTCAATGCTTCAAGAGGTAATGAATTCATGTAGCATGGGAATATCAGTTTGGATTAAGGAAATAAAGTAAAAAGGCATTACATTAAGTAGATGCTTTGGAAGGTTACAGGGCTTAAATTATTTAAATACAGATTAGAAAGGTACAAGAAGACATTTGTAAGAAATGAAGTGGTTAAAACTGATACTGTTTTGGGGTGACTTGTGGTCTAAAAGCCATGCTAAGGTCCTTGTTTAGTTCTCTATGGACATCTGCAGACCAACAGTTAACCAGCTCTCATTCTCAACCTCACACTTTGTTTCTCTAGGTGAATACTTACATTCTGTTTGCATCTGCCAAAGAACCTAAAACTGTGGAGGATGTCTTCCTTCAGAAGTACTGCTCTACAGTGCTCAGCATCTTTGCTGGTGAAAAACTGTGTCATTCTAGTACCACTAGAACGGCATTTTCTAAGGGAGACTGGCACCATTCATAAATTCCCACATCATCCCTGTAGATACGAACCAATATTCTCTAATCTGTACATTGCTAATGATTGCTGACAATGCAGTCTATTTTAATTAAAAGAAAACCAAACCAAACACAAACCCAGACATGAGGCAGCAAATTGCTGCAGCATTACTAGATTACTGTCTGTACTACACTCCTTGCTATAGTTCACATAGATCCTGTTTCCTTCTTCAGGTCAGCAAACAAGATAGGGGCTGGAGCTTTGTTCTAGCTTTTTAAAGCTGAGACAGCAAACTGTGTAGTCAATTAGTTCCTGTTACTCGATTACTTTGGCTTTCCTCGACTCTGTGGCCCAACACCTGTGAGTTATTTGTCTTTATTTCTGCAGCAAATAGCTATTGCGTGTTGAGTACCTGTTTATGGCCCTGAAAGGGAAGTCTAGGGTAATACAGGGGAATGTAGATACAGGATAATAACCAAGGAGAAGTGTGACCAGTAGCTAATTACTTACTGCTATCAGAATGATGCACCATTGGCAGCTGGATAAAGCTGGATTTAGTCAGTCATTTCGTCAAAGAACACAAGGAGGAGATACCCAAAGTCAACACACCACATGTAATAAAATCAGGCTTTACATGCAACTGAGAACCAAGAAAGAAAGAGGAAAGTATTGTCTTGCAAAACACATGGAAATCAGCACTGCTGGGTTCTTGGGTAGCCAACATCAGGATGTTCCTCCTGGTAGAGACTGGGGGGCACTGGCACCTTGCCATAAACTGCTCTCCTTCTTGAGAAAATCTGGTGCCACTGAAACACAGGACCCCACCAGAGGAGCATTAAACAACGTGAGTGTGACATGAGAGAAAAGAGGGAGATACCAGGGACTGTGTGTAGAACTATTTCCCCCCCACCTTCCTCACTCCCCCTTTTGCTAATAACAACTAAATTAAACCAGTAGCTATTTTCTGATAGGACATTTTTGTTAGAGTAACAAGAAATTCTTGGCTCCTCGCAGACAGTCTGCTCCCCTTTTATCCCATGACAAATTTTATTGCACTTCACTTGCATAAAAACAGGGAGGGAATTGTGCTGTTTATATGTGATTAAGTATTTAGCAGCCATATTTCTGTGTGTACTTTAAGAAAAAATTATATAGCAGTTAACTAGAGACAAGCAAATTCTAGGATAGCTTTTGCTGTTCAATTCTCTTTGGAGACTATTTTTAAATCCACAGTGTACTTATATAAAGGAAAAAAAGAACCTAACATACTTCTTCAGTTTTTCACATACTTCTGGTACATTTTTAAAATTACAAATATTCCAATGGAAAAAAAATCCATACTATTCCTGTGTAGAAGTAGCATTTTGATGAGAGTAGCTCAGCCTAGGCGTAATTTAAATCAGAAAAAGACATATACAAATATTTTACACTACACTAGCAGATAAATACTTTATACATTTCTTAAATTAATTCCATATGCTCCTTAAATATGTGCAATTGTTATTAATATACTTCTTCAGTGCTTTATGCAAAGTGCTTAATTCTCTTCCCAGTTAATTAAGCCATTTGCTGATCAAATTGCTGTAATTGTAACAGAGAGTGGTTTTAAGGATCACATACCACATCTTTTACTCAAAACCTTATTTCAAAGTTTGAAAAACTGAATGTAGATCTTTCCAACAATACATACCAAGGTAATTTTATTTCCTCACTCTCTCCTCTCCCCACACCAATCCATGTCACACCTCAGCAGTGCTTGTTTAGGTGAGTTTCTGTGTGCAAACCATAGAAGGGTTACCTGGGTTCTCTGGGAAGCCAAATGGTGCAGGTAAAAGAGAGTACAAGCAGCTCTCTGTTCCCTGTGTGCTTTTTTTCACCTGTAACCCGACAATAAACTGGTACAGACAGGAACTGCAATCTCTGCTTCTCTTTATAACCACCGAGAGCAAGTGTTGCTGAGGTGCCCAGGTTAATCCTCCAGATGCTGTGCTACATGGGTGTGAAACTCACTTCAGGCTGCAAAAAGGAGGGGTTGAGCAGTTACTGGTTCATCTCACTGGCTCCAGGGCCATCCCTGGGAGGTCCCTCAGAGCCAGCAGGAGGTGGGGCAGGGACTCTGCACATCTGCTCCTGCTGAAGGGCTGGTGAGCAGTGCTGAGCCAGAGGGGCTGCAGGACACGGCAGTGCCCTGAGAGCCGCTCTGCAGAGACGCTGCTTTCCTTCAGGTGGGTGCATCTCCTGCTCTGTCCTCGCTCCCCAGCTCATCCTTTTAGGGACATTTAGTCAATACGCCTAAAGCTGGCTCAACTAAACCAAGACTAAGTAGTCAAGATGCTGTGATGTGTTTGCCAGTTGGCAGTTTGAGATTAAATCAGCTTTATCTCGTACTTTCTGGCAGCCTGCTGCTTGCACCTTCAAACACACCTGGCATTTCCTCAAAAGATTACTTGGAAATTTGCCGTTCGTGGGAGCGCCTTGAACGGCCTGACTTCAAAAGTCATTACTTCAACAAGCTGGGAAAATATCAAAGCATTGCTACAATGTGAGGGGTTGGTTTTTCTCTTTTTTAAATCCTTCCAGAAGTCTGTGATGGGATAGGGTAGAATTAGAACACAGTGAGGTAGATTTTCACTCCTGAGCTGTCAAATCTTTTTTTAATAAATAAGGAAAAGATAACATAAAGGGGAGTGTAAAGAAACAGTACCATATTAATTTTCCTTTTTCTCTAATTCCTTTCCTCTTTTTCTCTACTCCTTTTCAGTCATCTTCTTCCTTTTTATTATTTTAATAAGGCCTAATTATGGGCGGTTTTTAGCACATATGAAGTAATTTTAAAATCTGAATGTAGTTAAATGTGTGTGCATCTGAATAATCAGTGTATTCCAAGGCAACCTAAGATATACTGCATTTTGCTACACACTTGCTTTTAGAAAAATAATTTTCATAATTATAATTGTTTTGGTTTAATGGTATGGGTAATTACTGTGGGTAAGCATTTATTTCTAAAGTATTTTTCTTTTTTCTGTGAAAAATTATAATAGAAAAGGAGTATTGTATTTTGAGAGCTTCTTGGCACTTTAAAAAGTCATAAGGAAGATAAACTATAATTATTTTTGAAGACATACATACTGTTTGCTTTTTAGCAGCATGAATTTTCTACTAATCTTGTAATAACTCCATCAAACTTGAAACAATAAATATTCTAGCTGCCTCTTTAAAAAGTCTTCCTAGAAGTTTCTGTTCTTTCCACAACGGAACCAGGATTTCATCTAATGGAATAGCACTGTCAAAACAAACAGAAGTCAAAGACTTTGACAAAACATTTTTAGCTTAATCAAGAAAACTTCGAATATTGAATGCACTTAGAACATTGAAAATTACCTTCTGCTCCTTTATTTTCATATGCTGAAGTTCTTATACTTCAAATATCAGTAAAGCAATTAATGGGTACAGAAATGCCTCTCCGCTTCTGATGTTGTACTGCCCACGTTCTTTCCTACGTTACTTTGTTTTTTGGAGCCCGGATGTTTAATATGGTATGATGCCAAAATATACAGTTTCTAAAGAGCTAAAAATGTAAGATTGCTAGAGCAAAGTTATTACTTGCTGTGTTCTTAATGTTTTCTAGGTGTGTGATAGATGTGAGCTGCATCACTACAGAGCAGTTTATCACAGAATATCCGTACACCCTTTTCCTCCCAAGCTGCAGCAGCTGGAAGATCCTGTGGCCCTTGGAGAGCTCTCACTGGGGCAGACTTGTTTGAATAGGAGGATGAGAGAAGGACCTTAATCCCCAACCCACTTCTGCTGCTGAAGGGGCAAGAAAAGTTGAGTTGAGCCCAGGAAAAGATGGGGAGGATGCATTGGTTTTATTTCCGTCTCTGTTTCTCACTATCCAAATGTATTTTAAATAGCAATACATTGAAATTCATCTTGGTCAGTTTTGTTCTGTCCTAGATGGTATCCAATAAGTGATCTTCCTGTCCTTTATCTTGACCCACGAACTCTTTCGTAGTATTTTCTCCCCTTGTCCTCCTGAGGAGAGGGAAAGTGGGGTGAGCACGTTGGTGAGTGTTTGGATGCTGGCCAAGGGTTATCCACCACACATTTACATTCAGATTATACAACATCTATTTTATCCAGCTTAAATTATAGTTGAGCAGAAAATAATTTCTTACTTTGCATTTCTATTGCATATTCTAAAATTATTAAATCCAATCTCATTTTATAGACTGTCTCTTCATTGCTACAAGTGACAGAGTATTTTTACTTTATCAGATAGGTGAATATCCTGCTGCATTTTCCTTTGTGTTAATACACAATTCCTCTGGAAAAGACTTAGAACAGAAAGCCAAGGACCTGTGAGCTTGTCCTCAGATTCTCCGTGGGAACAGAGGTAGGATTCCTGATTATTTCAGTCCTCCTAAATCTGTCATTTCTTTGTGGAGTAGCAAGAAACTACGAAAGAATTTGTCAAAAAATACCATGGTTGTATGACTGGGATGAACCTATACTTTAAAAGATTATGGTAAGAAGAGTTTAATTTTGCTGTTTGATTGTGAGCTACACATTGCATCTGTTATATAGTGTTTTGGCACAAAAAATCTGAAAAAAACTAAATTATTATACTTTTGCAGCTCCCTTTCAAATACACATAGAGAATCCTTCGGAGACCAGAAAAGCTCTTTAACACAGGTAACTTGCCCTTCTCTCCAGGTAGCATTCTTGGGTGTTAGCAGTTCATGGTGTGAGGGATACATGCGATTATCTCCTTCTCCCTACAAACTGTGGAGCATCTCCAAGGCTTAGATAAATTTCTGTATTGTTTCATTGAAGGAAGCCAAAATTTGATACTAGCTATTGTGAAAATCACAACTACCCAAAGCTACAGTATTTGCAGTTACAGTACTTACACTTTACCTGTCCTTGCAGTCTGGGAGGATGGGATCAAAGGAAGCTGAAGCCATTTCAAATGGATGGATGTAGATTAAGCCAGTTGTTTCAAGCATTCTTTACAAAAAGTAGTTGCTGGCAGGGGGCACTTCATCTCAAAGTCTGTCTGCATTAATGTTTTATGGAGCCTAGACAATCACTTTCAGCCATGTATCAAATTTTTGATTTGTCATGATAGACTCCAATGCTGTGAATCCATAATCAATCATAATATTTCATTAACTTTCTATGATTCAGTTATGTGATAACTTTTTGTAAAGCCTACAGGAAGTTAAGTTGTCTTTATATTTCACATATATCTCATTGTTTAAATATAGGTCTGAATAATTTCTGTTCTATCTGATGAAATTATTAATTTTAATAGTTTATTTATTTAGTTTCATTTATTTCTTACTCTTTTTATCATACTGTATTTCTCTTAGGAAGAAAAGCCTGAAAACTAAATAATGAAATTTAAATTTTTTTTTGGTCTTTGATGAACATTTTTGCAACTTATTCTAAAATGAAATAATATGATATTTTTAACAATAACAAAATGAAAGGCATCCTTAAGAACTGGAATCCTGAAGGCAGCTTTTATCTTCCTGTGTCACAGAGGAAAACAATTACAAATTAGCTGCTCTTCTGACAAAATATCTACTTTTTGTGCATCCTCTCACAGCTGCCAGCATGAGCTACTGTAGTGGATTCTTCTCTCCCATGGATTGTACCAAGAGAAATCTTTTCCTGGCTTTTGCCATCTCTTTTACAGCAACGTATCTGATTTCCTATTTTTATACTTCTGATCACTTTGCTGCTCTAGCTAAAAGTGATGATCTTCACATAGAAAGTGAAAAGAGCTTACTTAAAAAAGTGTTCACAAATTTCAAACAAATCTTGGGGAAAGAAAATGGAGAACTACCACCCGAAAATGAGAAATCTGGGAATAAAAACACATCCACTTCGACAGAGCCATTTACATTCATTATTAACGAAGAAGAGAAGTGCAAAGATAGGACACCTTTCCTGGTATTGCTGATCTCAACAACAGCAGCGGAGCTTCAGCACAGGGACGCCATCCGAAAGACGTGGGGCAGCGAAGCCGCGGTTCCGGGCGCCGCCATCGTGCGGCTCTTCCTGCTGGGCGTGGGGAGCGGGGCCGCGCACCAGGAGGGGCTGCTGAGGGAAAGCCAGCAGCATCACGACATCATCCAGCAGGACTTCCTGGACACCTACAACAACTTAACTCTGAAAACGCTGATGGGCATGAGGTGGGTGGCCTCGTACTGCAGTGGCACGAGGTTTGCTATGAAGACAGACAGTGACGTTTTTGTCAATACAGTGCACCTGATTGAAAAGCTCCTCAGGCCTCTCCCGCCTCCCACACAGAATTATTTCACGGGCTTTTTAATGACAGGGCACAGCCCGATCCGGAATAAAGCCAGTAAATGGTACATATCAGAAGAAGAATTCCCAGGTGACAGATACCACCCTTTTTGTTCAGGAACTGGCTACGTCTTTTCTGGAGACCTGGCTGCAAAAATCGTCAATGCTTCTTTAACCATTAAATTTATACATTTGGAGGATGTTTACGTAGGGTTTTGTCTTCATGCAAAGGGAGTAGAAATAGTACCTCCACCTCATTCACTGTTTAACATACACAAGGTCCCGTTTTCTCCTTGTGGGTACAATAAATTAATTACATCTCATCACATTTGGCCACATGAGCACCTACTCTACTGGGAAACACTGCAAGAGAAGAAGCACACGTGTTAGAAGGGAAAGGTCCATCCTGGAGCATCCTAGGAACTGTCTTTGACAATGGACAAAGCTGCAGATGTTTTCTTAGTAGAAACAGAACAACCGTGTAATAATTTTCAAGGACCAGGGATATCCTGAATCAGGTGCTTAGGTTTTGTATTAGGTAGAATTCAAACGATTTTTCTTCCATAAAGAAGCCTTTCTCTGTTGAGTGAATGCTGATTAGTACCTTGTTTAGTTTTGGATGAAGCATCAATTAATTTTTGTACCATTTTAAAATACAGCAAGACGCCATATCAACCCTACTGAAGAAAAAGCAAAGAAGATGCAATGAAACATTTTTTCATTAACAACTAGTAAATTAACGTGTTATTTTTATACTGCTCGGATGTAATTTGCCTATGTACCATTAAATGTACTCATGTGGCATTCCAGTGTGACTGAAGAAGAAAGTATAAATGATATCCTGTGCTGGGGAATTTAGTGCCAGAAATGTGGGCAGGAACTGCTTCTTCAGAAAATCCTACATTAGCATTTCCCAGATCTCTATTAGTGCCCACAGTGGCTACTACTTTCTGTGGTCATATATACAAAGTACACCTCACGCACAAGATACCACTTATTTGTTATCATGGAGATGTAATAAAAAGAGGAAAATTAAATGCTGATAAAGCGTCCTGGTAGATATATATAAATTACATTTTAGGGCAACCAGCTGTGTACAAAATATCCTTTTTAAGGATAAGTACAAAATAAGATGCTGCTTACTAACCTCAGAAGATAAAAGTTTCAGTCCAAATCCCTATCAGAAGCACATGGAATCAAAATGTCAATCACATAAATACCAAATACTTCAGCTGGAGGTGAAGTGAGTATACATTATACACATCCGCAATGACGTTTTATGGACATACAATATGGTGTTTAATAAAGAAACCCCTGAATCCTGCAGTGCAATCTTTCTGTGCAGCTCCATTCCACCCAGGACTGACACACAGTGGGAACCTGTCGTGCAGCCACTGAACACAAGGCATTTCCTCCTATGGGAATTTGGTCTTAAACCTTTCAATTAAGGAATATTATTATTCGTCTAAAACATACACAGGACACTTTTTCTATCCCGAATCAGTACCTATTCATTTGGATGATCAAGACCTTTTTGCATTTACCTCAGGAAAGATACAGCTAACACTCCCTCAGGGCTTTCCTGGACCCTCCAATATTTTATAAAATTTTAGAAGTTTTACAGCATGTTGTGTTTAAAAAGTGTGTCTTTTTTTGACGTAATATGTCGATTACTTGACCGTAGCCATGACATCTTGCATAGCTGACACCTCTGCCTTACATTAAACAATGTACTGAGCTCAACTCTGAAGTCTGTTCCCTTTACCTGGGTGGGGAACACCATGCCCTGGTTGTGCAGTAACAGCCATGAAGGTGAGCACAAGCAAACAGACCCAACCTTCACATGTTCTACTACCTGAATGGCAATAAAGTTCTCCAGGTTATTCAGTAATTAATGAAGATGGGGGCCCAGCAGAAAAGGACCTGGGGGTGCTGGATGACAGCCCAGCACCAAGAGCCAGCATGTGCCCAGGTGGCCAAGAAGGCCAAGGGCATCCTGGCTTTCATCAGGGATAGCGTGGCAGCAGGAGCAGGGCAGGGATTGTCCCTCTGTACCCAGCACTGGTGAGGCCTTACCTCAAATCCCGTGTCCAGGTCTGAGCCCCCCCGTCCAAGGAAGACTTTGAGATGCTGCAGTGAGTCCAGAGGACAACCGAGCTGGTGAAGGGCCTGGAGCACAAGTCTGAGGAGGAGCCTGGAGAAAAGGAGGCTCAGGGGAGACCTTATCACTATCTACAACTGCCTGAAAGGAGGTTATAGGAAGGTGGTTGATCTCTTCTTTCAGGCAACGAGAGAGAGGATGAGAGGAAATGGCCTCAAGCTGCACCAGGGGAGGTTCAGGTTGGCCATCAGGAAGGATTTCTTCATGGAAAGTGTTGTCACGCATTTGAACAGGCTGCCCAGGGAAGTGGTGGAGTCACCGTTGCTGGAGGTGTCCAAGAAATGACAGGATGTGGCACGCAGTGCTATGGTTTAGTTGGCATGGAGGTGCTTGGTGAAAGGTTGGACTAAATGATCTTGAGAGTCATTTTCCAACCCTAATGATTCCATGACTGTATAAGATAAGGTAACAGAGGCTTCACCACAACCTGAAGCTGAGTGCACAAGCAGCACAATTGGTTGCATTAACAGAGACTTGCCAGCTGTCCAAATATAAGGCAATAAAGATACAAATTCCCACTCCTGTTTGGGACCTGCCACACCACTGTACAGTCATGGAAGCAGCAAGAGTTTATAATTCCTAGCAGGAATGAATACCAAACTAAAATTATTAAAAGCTATAGAATTGCCAGCAAAATGAACCAGTTTATCAGCCAGCCCATACTGGTGAAAGGATAAGAGAAATAGGAAATGATCTAGAGAAGTTTTCCTGTAATCAGTAATTGGTAGTGTGGGTGTTAGTGATTAGTCAAACCACTAATGTGGTACCCGTGTGCTATAAAGGTACCAGAGCCCTGTGCAGACCCCCATTCAGGGTGCCCCAGTTTCTCTAAGAGACCTCATGCACGTGAGGTGCATGAGTGTTTACTCTTTCATCTCCATGCTTTTTCTCCCAGTCTCTCTCCTGGTTAGCATGGGCCAGTTGCAAATTGTAACAGTTTCAAGTCTAGAATTTGCAGAACATTTAGTTCACAGAAACATCAAATGCTTGTTTTTAACTTAATGAAGTAGAAATATTTGCCTTTTTAAGCCTCTCAGGAGTTTATGTTGGTGTTGAATTACCATTACTGACATCCTTGCATTTGCAGTGGAGGCAATAATTAAGTATATAACAACGTTACCATTAATATTGTCAATTAACTTCAGAAGATGAAAAGATGCAAAGTCTGGGTCATCTCTCATAACTTAATATGAATTAGTAATTCTTTTCCTGTATCCCTGCAGTGCATATTCTGTACCAAGCAGAAGGAACAGTGGCTGAACATTTGAAGTGCTGTTCTTTAGACATTTATTCACTGTACATCTGTTTCAAGGTGGGTAGGATTGCTTCTAATTGAATATCAAGAATACATAAACATATTTTATGCATATTGCTTTCTTTTATAAATTCTACATTTATAGCACTGCCTTGAAAAAGTATTTTTATAACCTTGATGTACCTGCATAGAGCTGCTTCATGTCATTAATTCATTTCCAGATTTTAGTGACTGGTTTCCATTGGATATCGAGTGAAATTCAATGCTGCAAAATCTCATGTGTCAGTGTTCTAAAATTACAGAATGGTTGCTGTCAGCCCTCTAGAAACTACAGAATTGTGTGTTACTTCTTCTGCATTTGATGTCATTTCAGTTTTCCTCCACTGCTGAAGCCTAAAATTTATTTGTTCTTTAGCTTTTTTTGGTGCATTAGTAAATCAAGATGTTGCAATATTCAGTAATATGTATTTGTATACTTGGAAGTTGTTGAAGTGTAGTTGTAGTACAAAGTTGTTTGTGAGAGAGAAAATATTGATGCTGGGAAATAACTGCTCTTTTAATTTACGAGACAAAATGTCACAACTTCACCAGTTCATTCCACTGCAGGTTTTAAAAACTCAAAAACTTCATGGTTTTTACTTTATATGTGAATCCACGTGTGCTGTGGGACTGAAATGAAACAGTTAAGGAAACACACTGCATTGCCATTGAAACAGTTCTCGTGACTTTTTTATTGCAGACTAGGTAGCACATTTTCATAGGCCTGGCTTTGCTGGACATTCCCTTGAGAATGAAGCAATTATTATCAGCTAGCACTTCCCTCTCTGGGTCTGTGACTCTGGGTACCAAACTGCTTGGGCTGTGCTACGGCAGTGTTGGGGAAGAGGGGCATCTTTGAGTTGTTGATAGAAGTGAGCCAGGAGGAGAAATACATATGGTTAAGCACAGATAGAAATAATCTTTCTTTCACAGCTCCACGTTTCTCTCTTTACTGTTGCCAGCTCAAACTCCTCTATTCAACAGTCATTTGACCCTGCTCATTCTAAGAACTTCACCATCCCTTCTCCAGCATGGAGCCGTGAGATTCCTGTTCCTCAGTCTGGTCTCCAGTCCAGTTAGGCTTGTGTTACGTTTCTGATAGTGATGATGAGAAAAAAAGTGTATGAACAGAAGATTGCCTGTAGGATGAGCATTAAAGAATCACCTCCGTGGCCACTGAGGGACTGTGCATACTGTCTCATTCAGGGTTAATGTAGTGGTGCTTAGTGTGGTCTTGGAAGACCGAAATTCCACTAGAATGCAGTCTGTCTGTGAAGATATTCCAGAGGAAGTAAACCTGTTCTGCTTTCAACATGAAAGACAGTGTTATTCTGAATAGCTAAACTGGTATATTATTCATGGGTTATTAGAACTTCTGCTTCATCAGAAGCTGTTAGTTTTTATTACCTTGCTTGTCTTCCAGCAGATTTTGAAGAGAACTAAGTGTTTTGTTCACAAAGATTGCCTTGCATTCATTTTAGGGACTCCAAGTGTCTCCAGCTGTCTTTGTGTTTGCTTTAGCAAATCTTCTGGGGCTAATGAGCAATTAGAAATTCATTAAGCCTGAAGAAATACCAGGTCACATTAGATGCCACTATTCCAATCTAGCTGAGCAGCAATTCTGCTGAGTTAAGTGGGGAAATGGACACACCTGACTGCTTGTTTCTGCTGCTTTATGGGCTGTTAAATGTGAGGACTCAAGCCCTTGCTATGGATCCTTCTGGCAGAGAGTCCTTAAATCAGTGGTGTGTACTATAGACACACACAGGGAATTCCTGTGAACCTTGACTCCCACTAAAAGCAGAGTATCCAGCTTGCCTGCTGAAGGATAGCCATGGTTCTGGAATCCTCTCTGCCTCCTTGAGACTCCATTAGAAAAGCCTTCAGTACGAAACAACAGATCCTCCTAATATTTTGGAATGAACATTTTTAAGAAACTTGTATTTTTTAAAAAAATATTCAACTGGAATAGTCTTCTCCCTGAAGGTATTAAAAATAGAAAAGTTATTCACACTGCACGTGTAAACTCTTCTGGGTAACTTCTATGACAGGTCCTGGACAAGATCCTTTACCATATACTGTTTCTTGAAAAAATGAAGACTTCAGTCTGTGCAGCTGCTTCAGTTGTTTGTTTCCCATAGTGCCCATTTTAAATACTTTATCTTTACTTGTGAATAATCTGATGAATGCCTAGTGTGTGGAAAAGCACTGAACAATAATGGACTCTAAGCAGAACCACTGAATTGTTAAACCTGGGAATCATTAAGAGGAAGGCAGGAATTAAGAGCAGATTTGCTGTCATTCCTAATATGAATGTGACTTGATTTCAATATCCTTACAATGCTGATAAACACATATCCAGGAGCTGCTCACTGGGCAACTTGGTTGTGGTTTCTGTTTCAGAAATAGAATGTACTTCTACCAATTAGTATAGAAGAGGATATAAACAGTTTTGACTGTTTTTTTGGGGTTTTTTTTTGTACAAGTAGTCCTACTTGTACAGGGGAGTTCAGAGAATAATCAATTTTTCCACATTAGGCTACCTGCCAAATTTCTTGTACCAGTTCTTTGTGGATAATTGTAACAGTAGGGTTTTAAAATCTTAAGTATGTTCTTCCCCATTTGTGATAGTGATCTTGGAAGATCATGGACAGACATGCTGAATTCTCTAGAGAGTTTGACCAATTTTGGTTGCTTCCTACACAAGCAGATGCTTTCTTGTTTAGTTCATGCCAAAGTAGTTTTTAGATCCATAATGCTTTTACACACTATATGGAATTACATTCATTTTGTGGAATGGGATATAAATTAATTTAATTTTCAATGAGATACATAATTTCTTGTGAAAATGTATCACTTTTGGGTAATCTGGATGACTGGGCATGAAATGTTTTGGACAACTGCAGTTCTGGCATATTCATGAAAATTTTAAGGGCTTGTTGTAGGAATCATTCCCTAGAGGGATGCTCTCACTTTTGTGTTTATCAGGCTTCTACAGAAAAACTCACCAAGGTTCAAAGGGTTGTGTTTCACCTGAGCTACCACTGTATGCAGCTTCACACAGGAACGTCCCAGTTTTCTGCCAGTGTAGGGGGGTGCCTGTGTGAGGTGAGAGGACTTTCCTACAGCTGGGCCCCTCTTCCATTGATGTGTCTCAATCTCAGCCTCTGCAGTGTGACCAGGTTGTGTCACTCAACCTGATCTGTGTAAACCCAAGGAACAAAAACTCAGGTCCTGGAGGCTACAATAGGACTGAAACTAATCTGTACTAACACAAATGGGCGACAGGCTGAGATTGAAAATTATTTCAAAGACTGAGTTTTTGACACGCAAAGCCTTGTTGGCAGCTTTAAGTATTAACATATTTGCTACTACAAATTAGGCATTGTCTCTCTATGGGCATCAGATAATCTGATGTAGGTCAGAAGCTCAGTCACTGACATGCTGCCACCTGCATAAATACGCTTAGGAGCATCTAAGCAAAACCCGGTGGAATCTGACATTTGCTCATATGGGTTAAATAGCAACAGGTGTCATCATTCTGTTAGGCTGACAAAGTTCAACTACCATACTGAACAGGCCACAAGCCTGACAATCCCTGAAATCAGAGTTTCTAGGCACCACATTTCTGCATTTGGTCACTTACCCACTGTCATTTTGTTTCCAAAATCTGAATAAAATGTACCTCTCGGTTTGCAAAATGGTTAGTGGAAACAACATGTGTATAAAATTGTCTCTGAATTGTGCAGTGAGTTACATATCAAAGCTGTGTCTCCTCCCTGGTGTCCTGTCCCACTGTAGTGCAGAAGCTGTTCTTTCGGCTGGGCGCAGCATTTGGAACGTAAGTCAATGGATCGGGTCGGATCAAGTATCTACAAAAAGAAATTACAGCTGTTACTAAAACACGGTGGTGCAAGCCAGGGTAAGTGCATGGAGCTGTAAAGCTGAAGAGATGTGGGGAAGACTTAGAGACTTGCTTTGAAGGTGGTTAGTTTAGTTCCTGTGGTATCATTGGTTAGATTTTTTCAATTTAAAATACAGAGTAACAGGAAGATGAGAGCTTTAGAACATTACAAATATATGTATTATATATTTGTATGTATATTTTAAATATGTACATAGATAGTATAATTAGATGTCTCTTTAAATAGAAGTCTCCATATTTTATTTTTTTGCAGATCTTGTGACTTTATTTTTTTATGTGTGTGCTTTCACTTACACTATATCATTCAGCTCTAATCTTGTATCTGGAGAAGGGTTGATCAGGATGTAAGAAAGGGTGTTCTGATGATCATTCATTTCATCTAGAGAACAAGGCAAAACAAAGTACCAAATAAATTACATTGAAAAATGAATTGTGAAAAGCATTATTTCTGACAAATTAATTTGTTGAAAGTTCATAGAGCTGTAAAAATGTGTCTAGTGTTAAAAGTGTCTGCTTTTCACTTCATAATCAGAGTGATTTCAAGTAAGTTCAGCAATTTGTTTTCAACTGTACTTGAATTGAATCTACCTGACATTATTATGTTTTCAGTTATCAGCTCTAAAACATCCTGTTTTCTAATGTTTTAAAAATCTTCCAGTTTTTTTCAGTCATAGCAATTTTGAATGTAACCCAATTTCAGTGTGATTTACCAATCTGTCCTGCAGCTTAGCAAGTTTGTGGGGAGTAGGGACTCCTGTGCTTGGCTGGCATCAAGCTCAAATAATGATCAAGTGTTAATGCAGGTGTATGGCATTCTCATCCATCTCCAGACTGGGTCAACACAAACCTTTTTTTCCCTTTTTCTATTTATCTAGGAAGCACTTTCCTTTTATCACCTGTGCCAAGGCCTTGAAATGTGAAGGCTGTATAAATGGAAATTGGTATGTCTTTCTTGCATTTTTAACTGTTCTGCTAATGAAGTGTTGAGATGAAGGCTGATAATTTTTTTTCAAGGTTTAAGCCACACTTTCGTAGCTGCCATTGGAGTATCTTTGTATCATTTTCTCTTGGCACACTCCTTGGGCTGCTGCAGTGAGACTGGTTTTAATCTGATCAGACTAAAGAGGAGAGGCAAAAGGAGAGGCAGTGCTTCTGTTTAAACCCTCTTTAGCTTTTTAGGAAAATGTGTAACTCAGAATCAGATAAATGTAATAAGGTAAAGCATTTAACTATCAAGATTTTGCTGCTCTATAGATGGTATCTAATAGTCCTAAATTTGAGTCATTAAATGAATATTTACTTTTGGCTTTTAACTAGGATTTGAAAAGAAAAGCAGGAATGCAATACAGCTTTGTTGTTACTAGTATAAATACGAATTAAATTTACAAAATGTTTTTGTGTTTGATCAAATGTTATTGTGGCCTGTGAAACCCCTGGAAAATATTTAGCCCTGAATCATTCTGCAGAGAGTTGTACAGAAACAACAAAGACAGCACAGAAATTATCCAGATGGAGTGTGGAACAAGGAGTCTGTATTTACGTATCTAGAAATTCCTGGTGTTTCTAGGAATTAAAAGGAAATTAGAAGCCACAGTCCTGGGGTTTCCACCCACCAGGCTATAGAGCCAAGGCCAGAGAAAGGCAACCCAGCCAGCTGTGGTGCATGTGTTAAAAGGTGTTACCGAGCTCCTGTCCATAGCTTAAACAACCCCAAAGCAATCCTACAAACCAAAAAGCAACCCAAGATCAGCCTTGCTGGAGAATTACTTGATGGATAAAAATGGCATCTAAAGACCTAGTGAAACATGCTTTCTAAAAATGACTTTAATGTGATAATTTGGCATTATTTTTGAAAACTGTGGGGAAAAGGCAATATCCTTCATGTATAAACTCCCTGCCTTGACATATGAGTGAACTTCACAACAGCCCTGTCTTCATCTTTATTTCAAGAGGTTTGTGGAAATATGGTGCAGCCTTTCAATGACTGGGGAATGTTTATATATTCAGCATACACATATCATCTGCTAAATATAAATGTGACTGACATGCCGCCTTCTGAGCCTTCCATCTCAGCATAGGAATGGGTGAAAATAGAATGCATTAAAAACACTCCAAGTTACTCTTGGTAAATGAAAAAAACAAACAACCCAGTCCTAAACCAATGAAACAAAAACCATTATCATAAACTTAATATTTTGTTTATGGCTCCATCATCTCTTGCAAATAAGATCATCTTGCACAATGCTAATGTTGCTGTTGAAGTACTGGAATAGTGGTACCGTATCCTGCTGGAGAAAGGCCCAGGTGCTTCATTCTGTTCTTCACGAGTTCAGCAAGCTCCTGCCGTTCTGACCTCCTGTAGAGGTTCATTCTCTGCTGGTTGATCTTCTCAGCAGTTTTAGCAGAGTGCCTGGGGGCCCTCCTGCTCAGGCGCCGTGCCCACTGCATGCTCTTCCTCCGCAGCAGCGGGTGCTCGGACTGGTCGCTGGATGTCGAGTTCCGGTGGTTCCCGCGGCAGCCGAACTGCTCCTTGCTGTCTCTGGTGTCCTCCCACTCCTCCACGCTGATGGAGATTTGGGACTGGAAAGGAAAGTGACAAGAGAGATGAAGGGCTTTATTAGATGGGAGCAGACGAAAATGTTCTCTCGTCTTTCCAACAGTGCAGCTGGACATGGGGTTTGGCCGCAGTGGAGCTGGGGGGATTCAGCTCTTTGTACTTAGCAAGTGTTCCTGAACTGGGCACCCTTTACTAGACTTTGACTTTTCATGTTAAAAGCTCATTTATACTATAAATAATTTTGTTAAGTGCAAAAGCAGATAAGTGTTATTTTGTGCCCAACTGCACTGTGATCCTGAGAAGAGCAACTTTAGCCTTCTGATACTGCCCTTCCTGGATCTAGGAATCTGTTTGGAATGACTTCTCCACTTTCTTCCTAATCTGCATATTTTCAGAAATTCAAGTTGTGTAACTGCTGTTTAGATGTGTGTTGTGGATTCATTAAGTAATGGTTCAACTTTGGCTGCACTGTTTTCTGTAGTCTCTTAAGGCCACAGGTAGAAATGTGCCTGTTAACTGTGTCTCAGATTCCCAGGCATTCTTGACCTTTCAGCACACATGAAATTAGGATGCAGTAACCCTCAGTGTGATTCAGGGCACCTCTTGTGAAAGAGCTAATTGATTCCTAATTTAAAGAACAGTGATGATACTGTTTCAATCATATAGTGAGAAAAGTCCCCCATAATTAAAAGCCAAAATCTGTCCCTCTGTTGCTGTGTTTTCCTTATGCCACCCAGATAAGACCAGTAGTTTGTGCTTGTACAAGTACTGGAATAACACAGGTGGATGGGCTACACGTGCATTTCTAACATACAAAGGTTCCTAGGGAACATAAGAAGAAGCATTTCAAAAGATAGCTTCAAAATTGTTTCAATCTCTATCTTAGATTTAACAAGCAGTTTTTGCTTCTAGTTTCAAAACCACTTCCTCACAATCCTGGGTTACTCTTATGCTGTATGAACACCTTTTATTGATGGTGAAATAGCGAAGTCCTGACTGGTGTCAGTACATACACATTACCAACTTACTGGTCACTGATGTCAATGTGGTGAGTGTTTAAAATAAATACATGAAGTATAAAACAAAGATGATGCAAGTGAACAGGCTGAGTTCGTGTGACTCGCCTCAAACAGAATATGCTGGTAGTGATCAGCAAATAAAGCAAACTGAACCAAGGAGCTACTGAATGGCCTTTTCCTGCTAAAATAAATCTGAAAGCAAGATTCTGTTGACCTCATCAGTCCTGAATACAACCTATCTCTAACAGGCTCACCACAGAGTTTCTGGAGTCCATAAAATACTATTTGATATGAGTAAGCTGGATATCGTGTGAAAGATATTTGTATTATTCACTTTTGTACAAACTAGCTTTTATCTGTGTAAAAGAAAAAAAAAGAAAAAAGTACCAAACAAACAAAACCAAACAGCAAAACAATCAAACCCCATAATTGAAAAGAACCCTACAGATGTTCATGTTGTAGTGCTTCAAGTAAAATCACATTTTTAATATTCTAGACTAGGATCTTGCAATAAGCCGTATTAAGGCTTTACACTTATTAAGTGTAAAGACCAGCTAATTTATTGAGGCTCTTCAGCTTACTCTGCAATAGAAAATGGATTTCTTCCTTTTTTTTTTTTTTTTTTATGAATAGATGATTTTTTAAAGTTTTGTTACTGACTGCTGATGTTGGGGCAGAAGTGAGAACCTGGATCCATTTGAACAGGAATGCAATTTGATCTTGTTGTTTGTTAGACTGTCATTTTGGGTATGTGTGCATTTTACAGCAAGGACTAAGGGAGGCAGGGTACATTCCACAGGACTTACAGATAGGAAGGAGCTATTTGGTATGAACAAATCTGATACAAACTGAGTGTAGAGGATGGTCTTGTTTTGCCTTTCTTCCTGCCTGCATTGGCAGCTTTCCTTGTCAAGCTCTTGATAAAACAAATAACTGGATTTTCTGGCAGCATTAGTGGAAAGGCAGAGACCAATCCCAACCATCGTCCCTACAGGAGGGTAAGTCACTTTTTGAGCCGGAGATTAAATGGGAGAGGCCAAGTAAAAGAACAAGTTTTTTGTTTCTGTGAATCTGTAAATCCTTAGCTTGAACTTTTGAAACAGACACAGGTGAGCTGAAACCATAAAGGAAGATGATAAAACTGAATATTTACTTCAGCAGCTATGAAGATTTTATTGTGCCTGCTGAGAAAGCTGTGCAGAATGGCCCTTGGCTGTATGCAAGAGGAAAAAATTCAATTTTAAAGACAAAGCAAAATCAAAGCCCAAACTCTCTTTCAAAAGCAGCACAAAAGTGTGTCTGCCAGCGGGAGCTGTTAAATACACAGAAGATAAAACTCCAGTGCAAAGTACTTCTGTCCTGTTCTGTTTTAACCAGTCTTGAAGTTCATTTAAAAATACTTTAGTAACTATCATTACTTTTAGGTTTGATTGTTTTCAGTAAATTTCATTTCCTTGTTCCATAGCAGGTAAATCTGTTCCATGAGAAGCATGACTGATGTCATGGTGTCACTCCTATGCCACACAGTGAAGCAACATTTGCCTTGAAACCCTTGCTTTGTTTGCTTTTCGTTTTTTAAAGGCAGGTCCCTGTCTCACGTATCCCACTGTGTGCCCTAAAGGGTGTGACTGCTCACTTGTGCTGCCAGACATCTGCGACCCACTCAGGCATGGTGTTCTAATAGGACGTGTCATGCCCTAAAATTCAAACATTAGTGGGACAACACATGGCAGGAATGGGAATGTAGTCACGGACACACCAGTGTGCATATTTGAGATGATGAGGGTGTCTGTGCTGATAACACCAGACATCAATTAACTTGAGATTTTTGCTCCCTTGCCTTTCTGCTCCCTGGGAGCTGTGTGTAAAATGTGAAATAGTTTGAATGTGTAGTTTCACCTGTTCCATTCTGAAGCAGTGCTTTATTTTTACCTTACTGCAAGTTCCATATTAACTAAACTTTACTGCTCTGCCTACCAGGAATGCTACCTTGCATCCAGGGTTCTAGAAATGCTTTTCTGCTGCAAAATCTGTCTAAACCATTGCTAAGTACAGCCACAAATTCCTTTTATAATAAACTCGGGGATTTTGCTCCACTGGCATTTAAGGTGTTTAAGATCAAGGCTTTCACCAGATGATTTTTTCACTGTAAAGCTGATTTTTTATCTTCAGAATTCAACAGGAATAGGCCCAAAATGAACCAGAATTCCACTGGGCTTCTTTGAAAGTCCCAGTCTGTCAGCTTTCAGATTTTCAGCAAGATTTTTGTGTCCAGAACAATGTTGCTTTAAGTTCCATTTACTCAAGGATGATGCATTGCATAGTTCTATTTTCTGTGAAGATTTTACTCCCACAATTTAACCTAACATACAGTTTCTGGCTGGGATTGAGTTACATGTCTTCATAGCAGCCGGTATGGGATCTGTTTGGATTTGTGATGGAAACAGTGCAGATAATAGGGATGTTTTCATTACTGCTGAGTGGTGCTTACACAGAGCCAAGGCCTTTTCTGCTTCCCTCTCACCCCAGCAGTGAGTGGGCTGGAGGGGACACAGCCAGGACACCTGATCCCAGCTGAGCAAAGGGATCCCCCTTCTCCATGGTGCTGTGCTCCGCAGGAACAGCTCCAGGAAGGTGAAGGAATGCCAGGATTTATGGCATTGCATCCCCAGCTGTGCCTGACGGAGCCCTGCTCCCCTGGAGATGGCCAAACCCCCCCTGCCCATCACAAGTGTGAGCAAATTCTTTGCTTTGCTTTCACACACAGCTTTTGCTTAACTCACTGAACTAACTTTACCTGAACCCACAGCTTCGACCAGGACACCCAGAAACAGGCAGGCAATAAGCAAATACTTACCTGTGAAGCCATGTCTCGTGACTGACAAAGGAAGGGGAAAAAGAAAACAAAAGACATTTTAAACAGAAGTGAATCTAAAGAAACAAATATGGACCATTAAACAGGAGCCACAGAAAAGCAGCCACACAGGTAATGAAAAAAGATTTCACATCTCTTTTTTACATTTTTTGAATGTAATGGAAATGGTTTGGGTCATAGGTGTGACACTCATTGAGAGGCAGGCTAGATCCACTTGTTATTTAGTTACTGGGTCACTGAAAACTTGCTTATTTTTAAAGAAATTGTGAATATCTGTCAGTGAAGTGAGGGCTTCTCATTTGCAAAATGAAAAAGGGAGAGCCAAAGGATAAACTGTACATATTAAATATGAATACTGGCATATTTTATCCTTGTGACCCATGTCATTACCTGACAGCATCCAGGTATGTGCAGTACAAATTTCGTTTCTTATGTTTGCTTAAACTCAAAATGGTAATTATATTGAAGGTTCTCTGAGTTATAAACCTTCAAATTTATGGTTAGAAGTTCATAGTTCCTGAGTAAAAAGAGTGAATTAATTTTCTCTTATTTCCATTTTAAAGATCTTACCCAATGACATTTTTCTGGCTTAATGTATTGAAAAGCTAAAATGTTAACCCATGCTAATATTTCATTATTGAAATTAGTCAAAAATTCCTTTAACTTCAAAATAAACACTTTGCAGAAAGATTAGGGCTTTCAGCCTCTCTGCATTTGTAGGTCTCTATCCATAAAGGCCACAGATGCAGAGCTAGATGTTGCTCTTTTGTATTCTGGGGAAGAGGTAGGTGAGGGGAGATTTCCCTGCCCGTCTCTAGAGGGAAAGGTTGTAACAATTCTCACTCACTAAACAAGAAATTGAACAAGTACTTGTGTGAAAATACCACTGGGGGTCTGCATTCAGAGCCTTCAGCTTAAAAGGACGAACAACTGCTTTTCCTTCACTTAATAAACAAGGAGTGCTATTCTTCCACGTTTGTCCAGTACCTCACAATTTGAAAATTTAACTGGATTTCTCCAACCTCCCTTCCTTACTCCTCTACCTGATTTAACTCAAATTCTTTGAGAGATTACCTGTGAAAGTTGGTAGGAAGTAATAGCAGAACTCCTTATTCTCTTTTTTTTTGGACATGAAGTTAAATAGCCAGCCCTGAATGTGAGAATAAAGCACTGCCATGAATTTTATCTTATCCTTATGTAATGAATTCTTAAAAACTGGTATGTCCTCTGTTTTGTGGAAAGCTGTGACAGACTACTTTTCCATATTAGCAGTAAGGCTGAGTACATTCTTCTCCAAGGAATGATTTTGCTGGATTATGTTAAGGCTGCTATAGTTAACAGACATTGTTGCAGGGACAGAGTCCACTGGCTAAGCTGTAAAAGGCACCTGCAGAGATAGCAGTGGTCAACAAAGAGATAACACCCACTGAACGGGGTGGAATCTTGCACAGCTTTTTGTCACCCTGTTTAAAAATTGACTTCAGCTGAATGTTTGTACTTCCTCGAGAGCAAATCTTGGCAGATAAGCATTATATGCCTTAATGTTTTCTATTACCTTTCTGCAATATGGAAAATAAAGTATAAATTGCCTATCTTGGAAATAAGTGTAAACTATGTCTGAGTCAGAAAAAAGGAGAGAGTTGTTGCTCACTGTTGCATTTTAAAGCCATGGTTTAATGAGGTGGCAGTAGTAATGGTCATGTAAACAAATGGATAATACATGACAGAAACCAAAGCTGCCCAAACAAAAATATATGTTAAATAGTGAGGAAAAAGTATTTTTGTTATTCTTTGTATACAGAGCGATGGAGAAATGTACACAGTTATGTGGCAAACACAGAAATACATGTATAAAATACTACTGCTGTTTGGCAGCTGAATTTAGAGAGATCCCACAATACTTTGAATAACACTAACTAGAAATGAGCAACAAGAGGATGAATTCGAAGGTCACGTGAGCAGTGAAATGCCACCTGTTTTGAGCCACAGTTCTGGCACTGTTGACACAGCAGGGCCTGGTGACAGGGTTTGTCACAGACACGACCTCAGTGACCAGAGGTGAGGGCAGAGCTCACCCCCCAGCCTGTCCTGGCCGTGCCCAGCTGTTTCCTGGCCATGCCCAGCTGTTCCCCAGCCATCCCTTCCCTACAGGGGAGCACAGGGTTTGGAGCCCAGGTGTGCACTGGCTCTGGGCAGCCCTGGAGGCTGGGGCTCAGCCCGGGGCAGTGTGACCATCCCCGTGTCAGTCAGACCCCCAGAAAAGCACAGGGAACTGACCCACCTCGGATGTCGTGAGCTTTTGGGACTCTGTCCTGTAGACTCCAATTGGAATGTCTCCTGTAGAGGAACAGAGCTTCTGATACAGTCTGGCATACGTCCTAATCCACAGATCCTCTTCTGTGATCTTCATCTGAACAGGTAAAGATAGGAAGGGGGACTTATAACTCTTGAGGGCTTATCACTTGTTCTCTATGCTACTCATGAAAAAAAATCAAAACTAAACACTAGCTGGTAATTATCCCATTGTAGTATTGCAACTTTGCTCCACAACAAATCTGTAACTTCTATTGAGTTTGTCAGACTGTTTCTTTTGTTTTCTTCCTGTTTAGAAGACATTGTAGTGGAAGCAGTTTAGCATTATGAACTTCTGGTCTTGGTTTAAGATTACTTAAAACTTACAAGACAGCCTTCACCTAGTTTTTATCTTTGACAAAAATATATATGAATAAACTAAATATTGTCAGCAATAAGAAACTGGTGTAAACAGACTGCAATGCATGAGTATTTTGAATATGAATTTTGTCCTCCAGACTGCAGGCTAAATATGTGGGGACAAGGGAGTGGGGAGGAAGTAATACACTAAGTATAAGTGGCATTAAGAAGTCTTAAATGAAGCTCACTTATTTCATTACTAGCTTTATTTTAAGATACATGAGTTCCTTTTTAGAGATTCAATTGTACTTTCAAGTGTTCTTACATTCACTGTAATGAAGATTAATGATTGACCAAGAAATACGTAACTTTTATTTAAACAACTTTCTTAAACCATCATTGATAACTTCCTGCCACTCTTTATAGATCCCCACAGAGCAACTTGTAAATAGCTCAACTTGTATTCATCTGTTTATTATCCAGGGTATGATGGGTGTGGGAGAAAACAGAAAGGCGAGGTTTATTTTAGTAGAAATGACTTCAGTTGTTTAATTTTTTATGTGTGTAAGTATACACACATTTAAACTGCATCAGGGAATATTGACATACATAATACCAAGATGACTTTTTAACTATGACCCCTGGTGATTTAATACGTCTGATCTTTACGTCAAAACCACTTGTGCCCTTTATTGCCCATAGCAGTGGGGACTGGGAGATAGTCCTGGCCAGGTCACATAATACAGGAAGTGCTTCCTGCTTTTTATATATTTAATTTTAAGTTGCTGAATTGCCATTGCTATTTCATATAAAATGCACTATTCCTGTGTTTTCCTGACTTTCCAGTTTTCTGCTTAATAGAATGAATTGCGTTTTCTTGGGGAGATGTTTTTTGCTATGGAACGAAAAATGGTTATGTTTTCTGTTTAATTTCCTCATCTACTCCCTGATGAAAAAGGAAACAGATGGCCTTTCTTGGACTTTCATAGAAGGAAATGCCATACAAAGAAAGTTCAAGTATTTTGCAGACAGTACAGAATCTTCTCTGGTACTCTGTACTATTTTTTTTTTTTTCTTTTTTTTTGATAACTTACAGAACAAAGAAACCCAGATCCTGGTGTGGTGTCAAGTCCCAGCAGAAGTCTTGTGATAGAAATCATATAATCTTTCACAAATGACTGCAAGATTTTTTAACAGGAGAGACAGAAAAGAAAGAAAAAAGCTTTAATGAACAGATGAGTAGGTAACCATTAGCACCATGTGTGAATTTCAAAGAAATTACACATCTGTGTTTACAATCCACCTGTTTAAGTGTCTTAATCACTGTAGAAATACCTATCCATTTCTTTTTGCTGAATTTACTTATATAAAATAAGGTTTTTTAATTGGCTCTGCATGTGCATGCAATGTACATACAAGATTGAGGAGACTAAGGCATAACAAGGCACGATAAAAGCAAAGATGAATGTGTCACTGGAAGTGAGGTGTTAGCCTTTCGAGGTGTGAAATTATAATGAACTCTTCTGTGCAAAGGAAACGCTGGCATCTGTTAGATGGGTCTGCAGTCCTCAGTGTGTACCTCTGAGGTGAAACTGCTATTATTTTAATTCAAATGAGTAATCTGAAGGGTTTTTAAGGGTTGATATACCTTGTTGCTCTGCTAAGAGAAGTGTGTTAGTATTGGTTAAAAGGTAGAAATTAGGTTTAGTGTAGAAGTGTAGACTAAGGCCAGGAACAGACATTCTGTCAGCTAAAATCACAAATATTTCTCCTCCTGGGTTGGGCTGCTGCAGTGAGAGGGCCGTGTGGGTGCTCTTCCAGCTGTGACTGAGCTGTTCAGTGCCAGCTGCACTCGGGTGTAGCAGGGCAGCACTGCAGTCCTTGGCATGCAGCACACACAGAGCTCTGCTGGCTCCGTGCCAACGCAGGGCTAACAGAGGCTTCACAAAGAAATACCTCATAAGGGTATTACAGAAATCCTTTAGAGTTAGAGAATCTGGATTTGTTCAAACTCAGAAGCTAGATGGATTTCATTTGATACATAGTGATTTAACTGCTTTAATTTTTGTACTGGTAGTCTCCCAGTTGTGATGGGCTAAACACCAAGGAGCATCTCGAAGAAAATTTATTTGCAACTTAAACTTATTTGTTACCTTGGCTGCATAATTTCTGCCATGGAATTTTCATTAGATTAACAAGTGTATTCACCAGGATTTGCAAGACCAAGTTTTCATTTTTCAGTCACTGTCCTAAGGATAATTCAAAGGCTTTTCTTTCAGCCTATAATGGGAAGCACCAGCTGTACCCTGATTTTCCCCATGTCATTTACTCTGTTTCTTGTATGCAGAAGAAAAAGACGTAGTACAGAAAATGGGACCATGAAAAAGAACCAAGAGTTGCTGTCATAGAACTTCTGACTTGGAATAAGAAAGATAATTCTAGAAAAATGACAGTTCACCTATGAGCAGTAGCATTTCAAAGGAAGGACAGATGGAACTTAAGGGAGAATGAGCATGTGAGGCTTTTTTGTTCTAAACACTTCCCGGTGGATGGTGTTACTCTGTCAAGTCATAGCATGACTATTCATGTCTAGGAGCAAATATAAAATATTGAAGTTACTTATGTGCTGGCAGGAGCTGTTGGTGATTGACAGATCTGTTTCTATGTATGTGTCTTAGGGGTTTTTTATTTTTTTTTAATTTTGTTGTATGTGATGTTGATATTCTGGGGCATGATTATGAAGATGTTTTATATGCAAATACATTTCTTTCTAGAACCTTAAAATATATATGTTCATATACATGACTGGTTTAGATATTAATGACTTCTTGAGAAAAGTTTAGCTCCAGGAATTTTTCTGTTTATGTTGGATTTGCCTCCAGGGAATTTATTTGGAAGTAGAATTGCGATGAAAGAATACTTTTCACACACCAAATTACCAAGTAAATTAATTTCCCCGCAAGGATGTTTTCCACCTGAATACAGAAGCATCCCCAGGCTATCCCTAGGTACAGCAAGGCAGGAGGCTGCCCTGGTGAGCAGATGACGTGGGCTGTGGTGGTGGTCCTGCTTGTGCTGTGTGCCGTGATCCTTGAAGGGCAGCACTGGGGCTGCTGCTCGGGCATCCTGGTGTGCCAGAGAGCAGAAACGTGGGCACTGCTGAGGAGTGAGCAGTACTGGCCTGTTCCCACCCTGAAACTAGCAGCTACTGCCTTCCTTTGCCCTGACTCTCTATCTTCTGATATTTTTTCTTCAGCTCTCTGAGGCAGTGCCCTTCCCTTATTCTCACTGACCGTCATCACTACTTCCTGCATTCTGAGCAGCAAGGGTGAACTGCTGCCTTTTCTTCCCTCACTGTCTCCTTGTAACCACTGAATATACTCCTTGCCAGGGCAGGCATGGCTGACTTTACAATATAATGATGGGGCCTCTCGACATCTAGTCAGCATGAGTAAGAGAACAAGACACTATGAAATAATTGAGGCCTTTATCAGCAAATGCAGGAGAGTAATCAGTTATACATTTAAGTAATTCTGTTCCTTTCTGTTAGGGACACAACGCTATGGCAATGGGCACTGCCTTTTTTATTGCAGAGTACAGGCATTATTAGTCTGTATAATCTGTAATTTATGTAGGACTTATTGAAGCTATTTGACTGTGGAGAGGTACATAAACAATATTATATTATGTAACATTAGATTTTGTGCAATCACTGGGTGATTTTGGGATTGATAACTGAACTAGTACCATCATGTAGAGCATGCTCCATTATCTTTGGCCATTGATTGTTCCCAGTATAGACGTGCTTTAATGGATCCTATGTCGATAAATAAGGTCATCTAGCAATTAAGCACCATAAAATGGGTGGTGATATTTGTGTTAAGTCACATTATTATTCATAGTACCTGATAAAGCAGTGTGTCCAACATGCTGATGCTGAAAACCCTGCCGGCAGCAAAGGGCAGTCGAAACATAAATGCCAGATTAGATCCCTTCTCCCGTTCTTTCTGTTAAAGAATTAAAAAATAGGAAACATTTTTAATGCTGGTTTTGGAAGGACTGCAGGAAAAACATGAAAAAGGTATTTTCTTGAAAGAAGTCAAGTGTTAAACCCCTTTACCCTCAATATAGTTTCTTCCTACAAGTATGCAGCATCTGTGTTCCATGTAAAATAAGACACCAATAATAATAGGTACTAATCTCTTTTTAAAACTCATGTGTCATTATTGGTTTTTATTACTTAATGTTAATTCAAATTTGCTTAATACCTGAATGATAATAAAGAAAAAAAAAATGGAGACAGGAAATAGGAGGCCCCATCGTGAAGGTTAAAAAAGCAGCCTGGCTGTGTGTAAATCACTGCAAATACACTGGGCCATCCCAGATAGATTTTTAACATCTGTGTGCTTATTCCTGTGGAAGATACAAAATCACAGGATTTGTTTGATTAAAAGATACAGGAACTTGTACTTATTTCAAAATGATCACTTAGAGCTTTAGAATTTTTATCGTTAACACCTGCAATATTTACTTGGAAAAAAACCATAGCAAAATAAAGTGTGAATCTTAGCCAAAACATTATAAACCTTTTCTTTCAAAAAAGAGGGAGTGGTTACCTCGTTTCTTTCCTTATGCGAAACAAATGGAGAACACAGATTTTAAGTTTAGAGTGTGGGTGTTTTGTTTTTCCTTTTCTCTGTTGTACAAAGGCCACTGCTCTCTCCTATGTCAGGGCTGAGTTTACTGTCAGATTTATTTAGCTCTAAAATGAGAAAAGTTGCAGCTGCAACAGCAGATGGACATCTGATTTGTGTATCTGTCTTCTGCAGCCCATTAGATTGAAAAGCCAATTTTGCAAGTGTGTTTCACTGCTACCTCAAGGCAACTTGCATGATATTCTTAGTCTTTCCGAAAATGAGGTGCTTAATGCAGAAATAACAAGCAACTATATGTCTGACTGCTTTAGGTAATTTTTACTGGAGTTTTTAATTGCCTTTCATTTTGCATGAGGGAGTTCTGAAACATCAAATGAACTACAGCACCACCTGTGAAGTTCTCCCTGCAAATGTTAAGATGAAGTGACTGGGAAATATCAACAGCAGGCAACTGCAACAGCAATGAAGAAAATGTTCTTTCTTTAACATAATTTATCTACCTCTTTTGCAGCAGAGCATAGTTTGGATTGGAAGTTCATTAAATGTTCAGCTTCCAACCTGTCTTCACAACTTTTGCACAATAAATTAATAAAGATAGTCAAGAAGTTAAAATCTTTTTAAATATTTCCAGAACATTTGCTTGAAAAATTAAGGAGCCTATGAAAAGCAAGAAAGAACTGAGATAAAAATCCTGGTATCCCTTCCTAAAGGCCACCCAAATATTTATATCTTGTGGTTGACATGTATGATATTCAACCGAGTACAAGATTTACTTCTCATCCTTATCCTGTCTCATCCACACCGGCTGAATTTTTGCAGCATTCAATTCCTCTGTAAGAAACTGGACTGGGAAGATAAGTTTCTATGAAAAGGCTCTTTTCCATTAAGTATATATTAAAATTACCTGCATGAATATTATACAGTAAATAGCAAACTCTCTGAGATCCCCAAAATCTAGGAAATTTACGGTACAGCTAGGAAATGGAAATTATTTGTTAAATCTATATAATGGTAATGAATGGCATGAATTCAAATGCACCAAGATATGTAAGAAATCTGAGGTGCACAGACTGGGAGGCTACACAAGGAAACCCAGCAAGCATGCTGATTGAGAGATCGATAGGGGAGAAAGAAGAGACTGTAGTGAAGGATTTCTGCCCTTGAAGACCGTCACAGTGATATTATTTGTCTCTCAGAAACTCAGAAAATGGCCTGAAAGATCATGAAGGTAATACTAATACTGTAAGATTCAGGGAGTGCAGAGGTGTGTGGGTCAGATCACAATGAATATCTGTGAGAAAGAGGATTGTCTTTGAGTTTAGAGAGTTAAAATGATGCACAATATTACTTATTATATGCTCCACCTGTTTAAGTAACAGTAGTTTGAACAAGCAAATTAAATCCATACAGCCAAACAGTTCCAGTTTGAAAATGCCAAATATGCATCTTTAATGTATAGAATATGAAGGTTTTCTCTAACATTTAAGCTGTCCCTATGATCACTCTTACAGAGAATAATTGCTGTTCTGAAACCATCACAGTAATGCCAGTATCTCCCACAGATACACAGAAATGTGTACAGAAGACATGATTATAGTGCCTTTAAAATGAAGTGGAATAAAACGTACATTATTATAAAAGCTGTATGTTTTAAGCGTTTAGTCAGTTGGAAGATGTTCCATGTTAATTGCCTGTGTCAGCCTCTTGGACAACTACATTAGCTCTAAATATTCAATTATCCAAAAATATTTAATTTTCCTTGAGCAAATTCCACCAGAGAGTTACTTGATTAATATTATATTGTGAAGTGATGAAATCAAATCGAACTTTATTCTTAAATGAGGGTAGAATTTTGAAAAAAAAAAGTCTTTTACAGTAGCTCTACAACCATAAATCATTTCACTGTTTCCACTTGTTTCGAAACCATTGTTACAAAATCAGGAAAAGTAATAAAATCGTAACATTTAAATTGGGGTGGGGGGAGGCAGTTTTCCTTACCTTTTCCAATTTGGATAGAGCAAGAGAATAGCAGTCTTTGGCTCTGAACTGCATGAATCTCATGTTGGCTGGGTGAGTTAGTTCTGTGATAATGCTTAGGCTGGAGAACAACCTGCATTTTGAAAGAATGTAATGGTTATACTCCTAATTATAACAATTCTAATTATAACAATTCACAAATGTAAGGCTCTACATAAAGCTACAGCTTGTGCTCATGTCCATGTTTTTAATGAAGGCCCTGAAACCTGTGGTGGGTCTGGGCCCTGTGAAATGCTGGTCCAACAGCAGAGGAGACTACAGCACATTCTCTGTAGAATTCACAAAGAAGCACACGCTGAGCTCACAAAATACCTAAATGCTAGAAAGAAACCGCTTAATTCCATTATTAGAGGCTTTATTTAATGATTGCTACAATATCACAAATCTGTAGGGAACAACAAAAAATGCAAAAGTATAAAGCTTGCACTTAGTACCTGGTTGCATGTAAACTACTGCTGATTTATGTATCCATTGCAGTTGATTTTTCTTCCTTGAGGTCTGTTTGTATGCTGTGACTACAGTCTGAGCAATATAGATGGAAAGTGACACTTGTGGGAGTTGCTGAGAAAATGTATGTTTATGTATACTTATGTTCTCACTTTGAAATATTTACATATACAAAATATTTATAACTTAACACCAATTCAGGCTTCCAGTAACAAAAAGCAGTGAAGAGAGCTCAACAGTGAACTGGCTGAATTACACATATTTCCAAGCAGCAAAATAAAGTACCCCTCCTCAGCACTCAGGGGTCCAAGAAACAGAAGGAAAATCATAGTTTACACTATTTAAATACCAAACAAGTTGGAATATAACTCATATTATTATTTGAGTATTTCATCTACAGATTCGTGTCAGAAAATGCGATGTACATTTGTAGCCTCTTCTGCTGATCCCGAGGGTACTTATCTACACTTGGCAATAGATAATTGTAGTACTAATTACATCATTGATGTGGCTTCTGTCTCAGTTTTTATGGAAGCAGGATTTAGTAAGTTAGTGTCAAATGGAATTCAATGCACCTTTTTGCAAGTCTTGTCCTTTTCCCTCACTTTTGCAGGGAGAAACATCACTGAAATGGTAATTCAAGCAGTGCCTAAATGTGGGGAAATGTATATCCAGACTATCTGCCAATATGTGTTAATCCCATATTGTATTTGAAAACTAGCACTACAGGATTCAGAATTAGGAGTAATAGAAAATTAAAAGCTGATCTCATGATAAAATATACACAACTACAGGAAAAAAGGCAGTCTGTGATGTTTCTCTTAGACATGATTTCGTTTATCACTGAGATATGAAAACTGATTAATATTAGGAAATCAGTTTCAAAACTGGTATTGGTATAAATATTTTACTCACGAGTGCCTTTTAGCTGAACTAGGGGAAATCACTCTCCAGGTAGTCAGGGGCAGATTGCCTCTTGCCCTGGGTGCAAGGCACACTGCCTCCAGCTTCCAGCACTGGAGCAGGCTCCTTCTGGGCAAAGACCCCTCTCTTCTACCCCACCCTAGTAAGAAAGGACTGGATGGGGCAGAGAAAGCCCCATTAGCCTGATGGAAGGCATGGCTTGCTGTTGAACTGGTTATTTGGAAATCAGACAAGCAAAAGAGGCATTTAGTTCTTTCTCAAATCAAAATGATAAACCAAGAAAACAATGCAATGCCATCGTAGCACCTCATCTGGTTTATCTCTAAATTGGTGCTGACAGCTAGATACCAGCCAAAATACTGAGCTGTTAGGTGTACTGCTGGCAGTGGGTTTCCTGCAGGATTTGAAACACAGACTTCAAGAGGTTAACTAATTAAACTTTATAGTAGTACAGCCCTACTGCCTGAGGAAACCTGCTGCTTTGCTGAGGTGGACTCACACCTGTCTGCAGAGACTCAGCAGTTGGCTTCCCATTTTATTTTAAAAAGTGAAAAGTATCTTAAGGCATAGTCCAAGACTATTCATTTCTCCTTTTATTTTTAAGCTGTGATAACTTGTTCTTTCTTAGTCAGTGTGCCCATTGGAGTCACACTTCTGTACTCCTTCTGACTATGTCAGACAAGCTAGTGCTGTGTCAGAGTTTTAATTGGGATGGCACAGCTTCTAGCCCTAAAGGTGCTGATAAACCTGTCCTTATAACAATGCATCTGGCTTCCAGGGTGGGGAGCACGCTCTCCTGGCAAAGCAGGATTGCTGGTTTTTGTAAATGGGGGAATAATGACAGAAGTGGTGTATGAGAACTGCCAGCCTAGGCCAAACAGTACTGCATCATTCTGACGTGGCTTTTTCAGGCCTGAGTAACTCACATCAGGGAGGTTTAGATCAGCCTGTATCCTCTGAAGGATTTCACCTGGTGTGACTAAAGTGGAGTCTTCTTCAATGATGTGGTATCATTGAGAACAGCATGTATTAAATCCAGTGGTTTAAATCCCTCTTGAACACTACAGTTGGTGTCACGTGCTCTCTAGCATGTCGTCTTTCTTCATTAGTTTCTGATATATTAGCTATTCATAAGTAATGAAAAAGCTGTCACTATATTTTTAAAGGTCATTTACAAAACTATTTACCTTGGTACAATGAATGTAGTTTATTCTGTAGAACAGGTAAATGCCACTACCTTATGCCTCTTCCCAAAGCTTACTTATTTCTACAACTTTTATATAATACAAAAGTGCAGTGAAATTGCTGTACGTGTTCTAGGGATAAAAAATAGAAAACAAATTTATACAATACACAATTTGTGAAAGTTTATGAAGTTTTATGAAAAAAGTATTGCTAAGTCTTAAACCAAGATATTTATTTTAATTTACTTTGATTGCAAATATGCAGTGTTAGTACTGAACCAGACATAGAGTTTGTGCATGAGTTAAAGCTGCCATCTAGTTGCAAACATCGTGCAAGACAACTCAAGGAGTGTACAGAACATCTAATTGGATACTTATGGTATGTAGTTTCTCTTTTACAAAGTAGAACACAACTATGGGAAAAAACAATTGGAACGTTGCAAGTTTTATTTTTGATACAACTTCTTTTTCCATTTGGGGGTAAAATGTATTTCTGAAAAACTGATCTATGTAAAAAACCTCAGTGAGATGCCCTAGCACGGTATGGTTAGGAGTAGATCTGAGTGATGCACAGATCAAGTTCAATTGTAGTTTCAACCCAAATTTCATAGGTGTGAGTACGAAACACACCTGTGCAAGTATCAGGCACCCATTCAGAAACTGATAGAACAAGACAGAACTAAAGTTTCTTGTGCATTGCAGATTTTGCTTCCTTTGAGAACATGCAGAAATGCAAAGCATTTAACTGCATTCTCACAGAGCTGCATTTACAAAAAAGCTCCATTGAAATACTTGTATTTTAATGACCTCAGTTTTCTAAATCACTGAAGGATTCAGAGGACTTTTACTGTGCACCTCTCTCTGGTCTTTCGTGGAAGGCTTGACATGGAAAATGGGTAATTGCAATAAAAGCAACATTGAAGGACACTCAATTTTCTTCCAGGTCTTATTAGAATGAACACCAGGAACTGCTAGGCTTAAGCCCCAAATCAGGGAGGCATTTTGTAGTTGACTGTGTAGTGTGTTTTCTTTTGTGTGAGATTTTTTGGGTGTTTTTAATAAGCAAATAATATTTTTCTCAGCTCAAAGTGACACATTTTTTCGTACTTGTTGAACCAAGATATTTAACACAAAGGCTTTAATGAGGAGAGTTCTCAAAAGGAACAGCAAACCTCAGTGTTTTGCTTTTCATCACAGCCTCCTCAGCCTCTTTACTAGACTGATCCTTTTATACTCTCATGACTCTTACCACGTTGCTGTCATTTGTAATGTTGCATATATGTACGTAAAGATCTGACTTTTGTGCAAAACCAAATATTCAAAATGTGAACACTTACTACTAACTCCATAGTGATGTACTGCTTACCTTTCAGCATTAGAAGGATCTGCTTTGCATATGGGCTTTAGCATTATTGTGAATTTTTTTTCTCAACTATCTTTTGTCCTAAGAGTAACTTTATTTTCCTTCCATAAACCTGACAGCTACCTTTTAAAATGATCATCCAGTTTTGGGATGTAAAGCATTTTACCTGAGCTTTCAGGAGAATACCTCAGGATTCTAAGTGAATTGCTAAGCAAGGTGAGAAAAAGTTTGCCTATGTAAGACACAAATTAATGCAAGGGAAAACTTAAGTAGAATAAAGAAAGAAAGATTTCTTGGCACAAAAGGTATCAAGTATTCCACAATTAATGAGGATGTGCAGATAGACTGCAAAAATGCCTTACCTGAAGAGGGTTTGCACATTCACAATGGTCTTGGCATCTGCCATGTAGTCCTCCTCAGCACTCATGGTGCTTTCTTTGTCCACCACCACCATATTGGCTGCAAAGGTGACCCCACACCTTAATAAGTCATCTAGGCTTTTGTGAAGAGAAAGAGGGAGAAGGAAACAAGCAACTTAAATCAAAGATTGGCCATGGTTGGCATCTGCAGATCAGCTACATACCGTAATTTCTATTACAATCAAGGATAACATCTCAATTAATTGCTAGAATAGAATACAGAATCTACTTCAGTAGGCTCTTTTTGTTAATGATAAATTTATTTCAGGGGTTTTTTTAAAATAAGCCTTTAACAGTTACTCGGGAAGACTTTGGCCTTATTCACTGCAACAATTGCTCCATTGCATTTACTTCTGACAATAGAAAAACCCAAATAAATGCTCTGTGTTGCACTTTCCCACAGTTTTATTTTGGTTTCAAAATGTTAAGAAATGAATTGAAGTGTTTTCAGGATGCTTTTGGGAACAGCTGCAGAGCAGCAGAACCTTGTGCACAGCTGGACAATGTTTCTGTGAAGCCCAACCACAGAAAATGCTCACAGACAGCTGAGTTACAGTTCTCATCAAGCCTTGCAGCTTTGTCTCCAAAATGAAGCATGTTTCAGCTGTTTTAACAACATTTGCCACAGACCCCAAGCACCTTCTGACAAGCATGGTGGGTTTTTTTAACAACTTGTTTTGGAAGAACGTATATAATTATTTTTGAACCTTTGTAATATCACTGATGGTTGTCTAGCAAAAGAAAAACTGATTTTATATGAGCTATGCCAACAACTGCAGTGCACAAGTAGAAGTCCAAACTTTTTTCTGAGTAATTTGTATTTCTGCTTTTTCAGACTTTCAGTTGATCCCTGAAAATGGCAGCATATTCTGAAATACCCAGATTTTCTGCATTTCAATGTTTCATAAGCTCAACAGCTATTCTTATTTTAGCAGTTACATTCAGCTGGCTTGTGGAGAATTTGAAAAATGCTAATGTGGAAGTATTATAATTCTAGGTCTTGGGTACCTCTAGCTAAAGGTTTCTCAAGATTGACTAGATTTCTACACAACTCTAAAATCTGTTCAGTTACAGATCTCAAATCCTACCCAAGGACTGGGGGACAGCTACCTACTACATAACACACTTTGATTAAGTGCATCTCTGCTATGAATTTTGGTAAAGCTGTTTTTCTGTGATCCATCTACTTCTAACAAAAAAAGAATGGTAAATGAGAGTCATTCCTTCAGCGGTTTTCTCTCTAAGATAATGATATTTCATTGCCGGCAACCAAATGATAAATATGTTAGATACATATTAGATTGTAGGTTTGGGAACGTATTTTATATCCCTTAAATAAGAAAGGGAAATTTGCATATTTTACGATGTATTTCTTAATCTATAGCTGATCAGACCTATTAGTTGTAAATGATTTTAAAACATTTTGAAGAAAACACAGGGAGTATGTATGAACTATATTTTAAAAAATATTCTTATTGATGAAAACAGATGTCAAAAAAACCCTCTACAAACTATGGTTGCTTATTGCACCCGGAATTAAAGTGATTTTAGTGTCAGAAAAGATGCAGAAGTTCATGCTGGAATTACTGTGAACTTTTGAATTCTGAACAACCACTTATTCCAAAGACTACATGCTTCATTTTTTTTAAATGCACTCAATTCTAAAAGATCAAAACACCATTAGGGAGGGATTTAGCAATTTCCATTTTGAAATAAACTCAGCAAATTTAAACAAAGTTTAATTTTCTACATTAATAAAACAGGTTAACATCTCAGTTTTTAATTACTTTGAATACTTTGAGCAGTGCTTCTCGAGTATACGTTTAATTGTTCTGCCATTATGAGTTCTTTTTATAATTATTATGGAATTAAGAGTTAAGAAAGTAGTAGATATTAATAACCTGTGACCCTTTCTTGCTCTAGAGGAAATAATGTAAAGTAAAAAACATTTCTGTAGACCCCTTGTAAACCTCACAAGGAGGTACCTATAACCAAGGTAAATCTGTAACTGTATCACTATTATAAGCAGCAAATAGGTTTTTTGATTTCTACAGGGAGAATTAATATTATGGACTTGTAGCCCCAATTCAGTATTCACTATGTAGTGAAGCAAACAGTTTTCTTTAAATTTACATTATACAGAGGAGTTTACTAAAATACTCCTGAGTCCTTGCTCTTCTCTTGTTTCTGCCTGATTTTTACATGAAATTTCTGTTGCTAAACCTATATACATAAACATATATTAGCAGAGGTGAAGACAGAAATGTAGGAGTAAGTGATAATTTAAGTAGTGGAAGATGAAGACTGTTGGACACACTCAAGTCTGTTTACATTCTGTAGCTATCTTTACAAAACCTGAGTCAATGAATTCCGACAAGTTAGAACTCAGTACAGACCAACACTAGAATCAGGGCTATAATCTATTCATTTGTAGAAACATATGAACTCACCTAAATAACTGTTAATCTTATGTTTTTGAAGATACTAACTTGTGCTCCCTGACATGCTTTTCACTAATGGGATCCTTTATAAACCAGAAATTTGAAATCCCGAATTCCAGCACACAGACACAGACTAAGCATGCAAACAGCTCGTCTCCAGCTACAACACACCACTAAAACATGCAATGACAACACACAACAAACCACTGAGACTACAAAGGTAAGTTTTCTAACAGTTATTTCACCTACTTGTCGATAGAGCCCACCATGTAGTAAACCATTGGAAACCAACAGATTGCATCCAGAAAATGCATATCTGGCCTGAGCAGCAGATGGAATTACAAAATGAAACACAGTATCGCAACAGCAGCATCTCTTCTAAAATATTTCAAGCAACTGGTAGTTTGGGGTTTTCTTAAAAAAATTAACTTTTTTAAACTTTGACATTATAATATCAGTTTAAGCAGGAGATAGGTTTTCAGAAAGCTGTGAATCAACAGTTTGCTGTGATCATAAAGAATGATCAGAATTAACATGCTTATATTAATAAACACACCTCTAAAATCAGAAATGTTATGGCACAGGACAATTCCAAATATTAGAATGAATGAGTGATGTCAAGGACACGCTACCAGGTTATACTCAATGCATGTCTTAGGAGGACTAAAAATAAGCATCAACAATTCTTAATTAAAATGTGAAGTTGAAATCAAGTCATCATTTGGGTTTTGTGACACCTACTGCTTTCAAGCCTACTCCCTTTCAGAGGAGTCACTGCAAATGCTGCATAGAGGGAAACACTAAGGGTTGGTTTAATTAGCAATCAGAGCCTTTACTTCACATTAATCAATCAAAAGTGGGTTTAGCCACGAAGTGTCTCAACAGCACTGCAGTGTGTGAAGTAGGGCACTGTGCTGACAGAAAAAGCTGGCACTAGAGGGCCCCATGTGCCCGTGGCTTTGCTCTCACGCTGCCAGCGCAAGCGATTCAGCCTCATTTGGGCTTCTCAACTTGTGTAATTCACTGTATGCCATAGTACCTACATAAAAACCTTCTGTTGTGCAAACACAGGTGACTAAGGAGCTGCCTGGGGGAAAGTGGGACACTTCACAGCAGGCCTTTGTAGAAAAAAATCACTTAAACTGGAACAGATCTACGCAAAGGGAAGTGTCAGCCTTGGAATCACAGCCTACAAGACATTTTTGCTTTCTTAGCTTGTTCTACTTTTCTGTGTACAGTGAACCTCTGTTTCTGTGTCTTCAAATTGTGATTTTAAGTAGCTGAGCTGTAGCAAAATGTGGCAAAAAAAAAGAAAAAAAACTAATTCATGATCAGATTATAAATGAACCAGTCTTGACAGAGACAAATTTGTCTGAAATTTTAAAAGCAGGAAATGCGGAAAATCCCAGCGACCCGCAGATAGATGTAAAAGTAACAACAATACTGCAGGCTTTAATTTTTATCCATGGCTTTAAATAATTTTAGACAAAGTGTGTCTGTGGGTGTCCTGTTGGCTTAAAGAACTGTTTATCTTTGAGTGAAGAGTTATTAAAAATATCCCTAACAGGTCGAGGCCAGTAAGTGCATTGTGTTAAGTAGGTTAGTGCTGTCATGTAGCTGTGAAACTGTTACACAGCTTGCTTTTTACAGTGTTTATTAAGTTATTTAATTTTAGCAGTAACATTCACAATTTTTGGGATAATTTTAAGAAAAACTTAGCTGAAACATTGGCATGAAGAATAAGGACATTTAAGTTTACTATGGCCATTTACAGTCAGTAAAAGGTCAATTTTGTATAAGAAAGTGACCAGAGGGTATGATTTTTGTCACTAACTTTTCTCAAAGATAAGCGTGCCATAATGTTTATGATTTTCAGTTGGCCACATGAAAAGTGGTCATCTATTGAAGTAATGGCAAAATGAATTTAAAACTTATCAGAGGGGGGAAAAAAAATCTTCTTACGGGTTATCCAGCAGTAATACAATGGGGTTTAGTTCTTTCTTTGGTCGGTAATAAGCTCTGAGTGGGACAATGAAGTTATATAAGCCATTTCCAGCAGTTTCTGCTGCAACTATAATCAATTTATTTTTGAATCCATAGGCTTTGGCATCTTCATAGTAGTTATGCTGGCATCCCTAAAATCAAAGTAAGAAACAAGTTCAGTGCATGCGAATATTGTACCAGATGACCCAATACAGACCTGGTTAGACATAAACACTTGGTGATGAAAAGGAGGAGAAAATATAATATTATAGCAGATGCTGCACAGACTTCATCTCTAAGGAGAAATCAGAATTTAGCTCTGCTCAGATGCAACAGACAAATGAGAATGCAGGGTTATCCAGGAACAGACACTCCCTTTACCTTATCTAGTCTTAGACAACAGAAGGGGACTTTTTCATGCAGAAGATGGCAAAAGGTGGGAGAACTTCCAATATAAGGAGAGTAAGGAGGATAGCCTTTGGCATACCTAAAATAGAAAAAACCATTTTTCAGTATAGCAAATTACCAAAACACAGCTGACTGCACAAGTATTTTATGGGATGTTTATACATATATCCAAGTTTTAGAGTCAAGTACACAAAATGAACTATGTTTAATAGAGGTCAAAAGAATGTATTTTGCAGGCAATTCGACAGAACTTAGTGAAAGCTGCCATGCTTTCAAGGACTGAAGGAATTTTTCTTGGGTTTTTGAAAATAGTCTGTTGTATCACAGTGCACTGTCATAGTGTTCTGAACTGGAAACTTCTAAGTTAAAAAAGGAAGGAAAGAAAACAGAAATAATTGTGCTCTTCCTTCTCCAGTTTTTTTTTTTCAAACACTTACCAAGAATGAGTGAAGTCATTACCTTTTTGCTTTAATAACATATTTTCAAAATGGCTGAAATAAATTTTAAATGGCAAATCCTCTACCCAATGAGATGCAATTTCTAATTGGCCTTAGTTTTTTATTACAGGAGGCCTTTTAAATCCTGGTGTTTCAGTCTGCACATTTAAGATGACTTGTCCTATTAATTTTTTCTCTGGAGCTTGATAATTTTCCCTGGGGCGTCTCATGCTTGCCACTGGTGGAGATGGGAAACTCTGCTGGTTGAGGCACTGGCTTAATTGTGTATTTCAGTTTTAACACCCCTGTCAGCAATCCCAATAAACATAATTGCTCATCTGCACAGCAGGATGGAATCTTCTGGGTTTATCTGAATAATGCATCATTCTGAACAGTAACACCCTAACAAGCACTTTGAATTAGATGTGATAATTTTGTCCCTCCTGCATTTTGTCATTCCTGCATTTTGAAGTCACACACCCAACCCCAGCACTCAAAAAAGCCTGTTGGATATCGGACTATCACTGCATTCTCATGACAGGAATACTTACCTGTTTACAACTTTGTTGAGTGCTGACTCAGTATTTATAGAAAGTTAAAAAAAAAATGGGCATAAAATATGCTATGAATGCATTGCAATACATGACTACAGCTTTTATAACTGAAAGGAGAAAATCTCCAGCAAATGGAAGAGTTAATCTGTCAGGTGTTTTTGTATTTCAAAGTAGGTTTACGGTATTCTGCTAGCATTTCCTAGAAGGGAATAATTCCAAAATTGGGCTTCGCTTGGGACTCGCTTCCTACAAGTCCTCAGATTGATCTGCATGTTGTGGATGCTGAAAAGCTCTCAGCAGAGAGATCTCCCAGCTTTCTGCAGTGTTCTGTGAGAACCTTGTCTTTCTCACACAAGCCATGAGAAACAGTGAGACGGTTTTGTAAATGAGTTCTCTGTCTTAACACCTGCAGCTCGTTTTCCGAGTTTGTTATGGCTCTTTGGGAAAATGTTTTGAAATAGGTGTTGTAGGGTTTCACCAATCATGCCTGAGAGGTGGATGGTCAGGGACCAATGGCCCTACACCACTCCAGTGAACTAAGAGATATAAACCAGTCTGTAAAATAATTAAATAATTCCATTTCTTCCTGGGTCAAGTCTATGTCGTTTGTCTGCGGTCCCCGGGACAACAGCGACAGCATGTCAAAAAGATTATTGATGCCTTCTATATAGCATTAACTTTTCCCCTGATTTTACATTTACTATACGTACTCCAAGCCTGCAGAGACTTCATCGTCGGAGGGGGTGGTTTCATCCTCTGACTGGTCACTGAGCAGGTCACAGGTGTGAAGGGAGGAGGCGTCGGCCACCTCCAGCACCGGGGCGATGCTGGGCCTCCTGCCCTCCTTGCCCCCCTCGGCAGGAAGGGCCAGGGTGGCCCCGCTGGCCCCGCGGCACCCGGTGTCCTGCAGGTCGATGGCCACCGTCCCTGAGGGCAAGGGAACACATCTCCTCAGCCTGCTGCTCCAACATTCCAGTGAGATTCCCCTAATCACTGGGGATTCCCTGGCCGCCTGGCAAAGGACTGGCGGCAACACTATGCTGGTTGTGTTTATGCCATTAAGATAAAACAAATATTTAAACTGTACTCGAGGAATGGAGCACTTTTCCTGACAATTAGTCTGTCTTCTTGTTAACTGCCTCTTTAAAATCATACCTTATATAGTGAGTCCATATTTATATGCATCAACAACCTGCAGATTTTACTAATGGTGTTTTTTAAATTAAAGAAGCTCACGCAAATTTTTTACAAACAATCAGGTATGAATGCCAAAGAAGTGCTCATGTGATCTACCCAGATGTTTTGCTCTGCATACACTTCAGTATTACTTTTTTATACCACAGTGTTAAGTAGTTTAATTCCACACTGTCAAGTAAAAGAAAAAGAGAACCCAATTCCATTTGTTTGGGTTTTCTGTTGTTGGTTTGTCTGTGTTTGTTTTTTTTGTTTAATATTATGGAAAATGTTTAAACTTTTTATATTAATTCTTTCTATACGTAATTATAGTTTCTTAAAATTTTAGGAAGTTCCTTTAAAATGTACTACTCATTAGGTAAGAATATGTTGTGATGTGAGTTTTTATTCTTTTTCTACTTACCCATGCTGGCTATTATACTGTGTACTGGTAACCTAGAAGCTCCATGATAAGATAATTTTGATTCGTGGTTTTTTCTATGCTTTTCTTGCTTCTTAAAAGCAGAATTCTCTTCTTTGGTGATATTTATATAAAAGCATATATCTGTAGAACTCATGATATATCGAGGACCTGGATTCAGCAAAATGTTTTTGTTATCTTCCTTTCTAACACCAATCAGACAGACTCCAAACCTTAATTAGAAAAGGAAAGGCATGGTTCATTTTGCATAGTCCTGCAAACACCAGAATTTCCATTGTCAAAAATGAACCTCAGGTATATTTTTATTCTTTGCACATTATGAACATTTGCAGCTTTCTGGATGACAAAGATGTTTGAAAAATGTTTTCTGCTAAATAGGCCACTTCAAATCAAGCAGTTTTTATGAGCTCATGAATTCCTAGGCAGTTGAGTGTTTTGCATAATGTCCATAATATTCTCCTAATGTTGTTCTAGTTGATTTTTTCTGTCAGATGAATAGTTCTTTTTGGGAAAATATTGGTAGAAAAATGGATACATGATACGAAAAATTATTAATCATGTTAAATTCTTCCATTATTTATAAGTAATGGAAACGATTTTCATAATTCATTTTTGCAATTCACTCTTAAAAATGTATTTGATTAGTGATAGAAAATAAGGAATTACAGCAAAAAACCCTCTTTCTCTCCTTGATTAAATATGAGAATAAGCCCAGAATTTAGGGTTTGATAAATGCTTATTTTATCAAATATATACAAACATACATGATTTGTGTTTATTTTGTATGTTCATCTCACAGAGTAGCACGGGGTAAGTGATGCATCATCTGCACCTTAAAGTATGTGTGTTATCATCTAACAGAAGAGTTTTATGTTTGAACAATCACCAGAATGTGCCATGTACCACTTTTAAATTGCACATTTTCCATAAAATGAACATGCCACAAAGGAAGCCAGATTTCCAGCTGAGTCCTAAATGAATAAAAACTCCACAACTTCCCACCCATTCTTTTCTAGATTGTTTTGGACTTGGGAAAGGATTGGTGTTCTAGGAAAACCTCTCTATGGTGCCTTTTTTTTTCTGGTTGTCCAGCTTATCCTTTATATTCTATTCTCTTAGCCTGAGGTGGGCTGCACAGAACAAACTTTTACCTGACCAGCTCTAACTCACAGAAATATATCCATATTAGTGGCCAGGTATTTAAACCCAGGAACAGAGTCATGTGTACTACTGTGCCTTTAGTGCAGAGCTACGTTGCAGGCAAAACAAGTAATTATTTCTTTGATTTCTTTGAACGGCTGATAGGAAAAGAAACATACTTTTTATGTGCATGGAAAGAAGCATATGTGAAGCTCTTCCCTTCATACTCAGCAAAAAAAGTACTTTCTTCCAGGTTAATGTGATACACTTCATTACCAGAGCATCTGCCATACATTTTCTGCCATTGTTCTGGTGATTGCTGACTCTCCCTGAAACATAAAGAGAATAATTTAACACTTAATGTAAAATTCTTATTAATCAGAATGGTATTTCTTGTCAATAGAAACTACAAATGCCTATTGAAAAGATCCCATAGGCTAATCTGAAGGAAATATTTGAGGTCAAATCTTGGTAATATTGTGAGTACAGAGATTATTTTAATGTATTAAAGAGAATTTTCTGCTAAGTAATAGACGTATAAGAGTATGTGCTTTAATATCAGGAGAGAGATGGCTCAATTAGTTTAAATTCACACCATAATAAGTATATCCATGGCAATTTGAAGATGACAGGTAAAGCCAGCAGCATGCTCTTTCTATTCATAAAGACAGTTTCTTCACATGCTTTGTGGCAGACTCTCTGGTTCCTGTGTGAATATCATTAATGATAACTTATGTAGGAAAGAGCCATTTGTCTTTGGTCATTTTATCTATAGGAGAGATTTTTCTGCATTTGCTTATCAGTGATCTTTACCCTCTGGGTATTTTTGGTTCCTGTGTCCTGTAGACTATTTATTACAAGTACATAGCTCCTTTTCTCTAGTGACAAAGCAGATCATCCTTTACTCTGCAGCTGCCGCCCTTAATGCAAACAGTTTAGTGGAAATGTTCCAAACCTCAGCAACCCCAAAACTTGTAGCCCTGGAGCTCCTGGGAACTTCTTTATTAAGTTTCATGTGGAAACAAGGTTCTGCCTGCATGAGTGTTACTGGAGATAACTGATGTATATACACACACACATATGTGCAGATAGGTCATAAACCTGACAAGTGCATTCTGTGCTTTGCCATTAGGAGTGAAGATCTCAAGATACTGGGACATGCTCCTTTATACATTTTCAATATCTTAAAACAATTTCTATTTTTTTTTCAATTGACCATGTTTCTCCACCCTCCTCAGGAAAAGAATTTCTTTCAAGATAGAAATAAGTAAACCATTTTTGTTGCACCAGTTGCACAAACACTGTACTAGGTATAGAACAATGTAATTTCAGAACATTTTCCCTTATTTCACTGTTCCCCCTGAAATAAAATGGTCACCTGTTTAATGTCTGCTTGGTTCCAGTGAGCTGTCTGAAAGCTTCCCATGGGGCTGTACTGTAAAGATCACATTAACTTCAAGTCAGAAATGTTATTTTCTTCCAATATTTTGTATCATCAACAAAGCCTAATAGAATTGTATTACTATTTTAGATAATCAAGTAACAGTTAAATATAAATGTTAAGATTAGTAATGAAGATCGCTAATGAGATTATAAATAAGATTCAAGGTGGAATTTTGGTGTTTTACAGACTAAAGTTTTGAATTACATGAAGAGCTGAGAAGACAGTGGGATTATTTACACCTCCTTAACAGGTATTTAAAACTTGAGTCCTACATAAGTTTTAATGCAGGTATTAATAGCAGCCACGATAATAAAAAGATAATTGAACAAGAACTAATGTAAAGGAAAGCAGTTCATTATTAACACTGGACGTCTGTTGAAAAAATTACTTACACTCTTTTCATCATTTTCTGTATTGTGTAGATCTAATTTAGTATTTGGTTTGGTTTATAAATATAGGTATAGTTAAAATTTTTATTTGTAGGTTAAATAATCTGCTTTCACTTAATCTTTTTACTTAGCCAAACACAACTGCTCACCTGACTTCATCTTTCATATGCATAAATAAAGGTAATTTAACCTATTTTAACAAGTAGTAGTTAATTTACCTCTTGTTCAACAACATAAAACATCTAGAAAAGCCAAAAAAAAACCCTCTGAACTATAAAGCAGTCAAATACAAAGCAGTTTTATGTCTGCAGTACAAGGACAAATGCCCTTATTTTGGAGTCTGTCTGAGAATAAATGCTTTGAAGAGTGCTGACTACAGTAGATAAATAATAACCCGATATTTTCAATTTTTCAGTCTTTCTGTATAAATACAGGAGAGTATTCTTACAGAAACATACACTGTACATTCTTGCAGAAACACACATTATTTTAATCCTTCTGGATTCAAAGTAATGCTACAACTATTTGTGCAAAAACTTTTTTTTTTTTTTTTTCCCCCCTGGTATACAATGACCAGACTAGAAAACAGTTACTTTTATTATGCTGGTTACATCTATTAATTCTGATTGCAAAAGAAATCTTAAGTGCTTTGAATTCTGTGCCAGTTACTTTGCATCATAGTTGGGAGTCTGTAAATGATCAATGTGACTGTGTTAAAAAATGAAATGCTGAAGCTTTTAAGTACTGCAGAAAACATTTCCCTTTTGTGTGTTTGGTTTTGTGGTGATGCAAAATTCTCTGACAGCTGTTAGGAACATTGCTCTTCTTTTATGTGCATGTAATAGGAAATAACTGGAAAAGGCTCTGTATTCTGTGCATGTCACAGAATGAAAGGTAGGCAGATAAAAATGTGTAAAAATTGTATTTCACCATGGTGCTCAGCAGGTATCAAAACAATGTTTTGTTGTCATCTTATTAGGAGATTCTAGTGCAGACAGTGCCACTAAAATCTTGACATTTGCTGCTCTCAGTAGTAAAAGTTCTAGGAAGAATTTCTGTTTTCCCCATTCTGGGCAAAAGGGAACACTAGAAATGTCATACAGAAGGTTAAATAACTCTGCTTATAAATATAAATATACTGGGCTCATGGTTACTTGAAAAAAAAGGTAGTGTTTTTACAAGACTTGTGCAGTGTATATGCAGCTATTCCATTTCCAGATGAATTTTGGGATTTATTCTTTAATGCATCTGTGTGCCCACAACATTTTAATCAAGATTACCTTATTATTCCAAGAATACAGCATAACAGAGATATACCAGATGTGGTAAAATTCTTTTAGTGAGTTCTACTGTTCTGCAGAGGCACCATAATTCTGTACCCCTTCCAGCAGTGCGGGCATGTTCAAAATCCTGTCTGTTTGTTTGCCTCTTAATGTACAGGCACAGGAGAGCAAATACCACATGTTATCAAAAATACATTTTTGGAGTTCACTGAAACAGATCTTCAAATTAACATATTAAAATAGATATTCTTAGGACTTGTTAGCGCTCGTAAGTAGAACTCAGTGACAGATCCACAATTCAATCTACGAAATTGAAAATACAATTTTTTCATATTGTGGAAGTGGTGTAACAGCATGCAACTGTTAAATGCTGGGGGGAGGGGGTGCTCTCTTCAAAATTATACTGCCTCGAGTAAGGCATTTTGATGCTTTTATTGTGCAGAAAGTTCCATTTTCTTTTTTAAAACTGTAGTTGTGTGGGAATTCAGGGTAAGCTGTTTTCCAAAGAATATCAGCTATGACTTTTCCAGGTTGTTTTGGGGTTTTTTATGGTGGTATATACTTACTGTCCCCTAGATGTATGAACCAGCAGAGTGATTAATGTAGAAGTAGCTGGGCATATACAATTTAGAGCTAGCATAGCATATTTGAATTCCTCTTCACACACAACATGATCTGTAGGGAAAAAAAGAAGGATACTAAGTGTTTTACAAAAATACTTTCAATTGAACAGAATTATCATTCCTTGTCGAGGAAAATGGTGAAGGTGGATCAATCAAAATTTGGCCCAAGATCTTCATCTTGTGCTTGAACCTTGGAAATCAGCTGTGTATGATTTTCCCTATCTATGCTGTCTATCATGGATGGCTACTGTTCTAAATCCAGAGCACAGATAAATGGTCTCTAGTGCTTGCTGATGGCATGAAAAGGAAATAGAAATTACTCTTGGATGTGATTCACATATACCTGTGACAGTATTGAAATGGCTATAAAAAGGGACAAGGACAAAACTTCTAACTTCTTGTCACTGTAGAAACATAAAGTCAGAGAGATTCTGTAAAATCTTGAAGGCATTTAATACTGTCAGATTTTCTCCTCTGAATTTAGTATTTGGTTCTTTCAATGGGAGCAGAATTTGCCTCTGATCAGAAAGAATATTACAAGTAGTACAGCTGATGATCAAAACACAGGCCACATGAAAATTGCTGAGTAAAGGTAGGCAAAGAACTTCTCCACCTAGATCTGAACTGTGTACATCTGCTTCTGGTTTCACCAGTGTCACTGAAATCCTTAGAACCACCTCGCCTCTCTAAGCTGCTTTCCTGGCAGAATTTATAGCATAGCTATAAGCATGACATCTACTGAAAATAAAAGTGAAGGCACATTTTGTATGCCTTCTCTGTTCCTTTTATTTTGAAATATCTAGAAGCTTTTCAGTAACAGAATCATTTACTACTGAATGGAGAAATTAATTCTCCATTTTCTGAAGATCAGGGCCTATTTAAATGTCATAGGGAAGGGACGAATTTAGTTATATAAAGACACTGTCAAATATAGAACAAAATGAGATTTTTCCTCCTCTAAATACATTTCAGCTATAGCAATTAAATATTTCCTGCAGAAAATATTTCAGATAGAAATATGTTCTTTTAGCTGACCATATGCCATTAATAAAACTACTTGAATTTCAAACCAGAGATTTTGAGAGTGTAAGGCATAGACTACTGCTTGAATGGAATATCTGCATCCATTACCATTAGTCAGATGGCAAAGATCTATGAAAGTGAATACCAACTTCCTGACACTGAAAGAGAATTCTCCCAATTTTTTAATTTGTATAGGATTTTGCCAAATAACCTCCCCTTATTTTTTGTTTGGAATGTTGTCGTATTATAGCTTAACATTTTGAAAAGACAAGAAAAAAATACACAGGGTAATGGCTTCATCATCTGTTATTTCAGATCTTGTACTTGAACCCAATTTTACATGCTGGCTTAAATATATAGAAATGAAAGTTAATCAATCATGGATGGCACAATGCAGATGAAAACTGAAATCCTCCAGATGCACTCTACTGGGGTAGTATGGTGAATTTTTTGGCAGATGTTAATGTAAAACATTATGTTACCAAAGAATATAGCACACAGCAAACAGAGATTGCTGTCCTACATCAGCCTCTTAATCACATCCGTGGAAGAGATTCACAGGGTGTTGTCAGGTGTTTCTACATCAGGAGCCTTAGAGCTGGACTTGCAGGACTATTTCTGCACCTGTTGGAGACTTTGACCTTCTGCAGTTCAGTTCTTGGGTTAGACACAGGGCAGATCAAAAATGCCTTGCTCATTTCTCCAGTTAATGGACAGTTTATAGCTTTCTTATAACGGTGCTGCGCTTCCTCTGTGTGCTCAGGGCTGGTCCTGTGGAGGATTTCACAGAGCTTTATCTGCTGCTGCCCTTCTGCAGGGAGCAGGGAGGAAGCTGGATGACAGCTCTCCCACTCCTCAGTCTGGGACATCAGTCATGTCCCCTGACAGCAGGTACCAGAAGCAGCAAATTACTCATTCAGAGTGACAGCGAAGCAGCCCAGGAAACTGCAGTTTATCTTGAAGTGAATATTAAATATGTCAAATCAGCTTCCCAGAAAAAGAAGTATTTTGATTGAGTTTATCCTAAAGAAATATTGCATTTAGAATTTCCATAACTTGCTGTTTCTGTTGAAAATATATTTTGACAGAGGTTTTGTTGCTAAGTCTGTCTCAAATGGATGTAGTAATGCAGTGGGGTGAGTTATGGTTTCTGTGATGTTACTGACAATAAAACAGACTCAAAATACTGATTTATGCCTGCAGCAGCAGCCATGTGGTAAGAATGACCTAGACCTGGCACAATTATTCTGAGAAACCTTACTTTTGTCAATTTGAGAAGTTAACATGACCGCTACCAGATCAGATGGAGAAAAATGCCCATCCATTACCTCTAGACTATTTTTATCTGTAATTGGACAAATAAATCATCAGCTGCATTCAATATCCATTTCAGTGAATCTGGACTATGTTTCTTTGAAATAAACTACTGAAGGGTTGCTGTCAGACTTCAACAATCTGTGCTAATTCATGGGTGCATTTTGAATAAATAGAGAATGTCAAAATGTATCCCCATTTCCTGGAATTGTTATTATATAATTTCCAAATATTCAAAACAAAGGTGAGATATATATCTATAGCTATCTATATCTATATATGTATCTGCGTCTATATCTATGTCTACATACAAATAAAAGTTATAAAAGTTTAAAATTGTAAAAGTTTTAAGTACAGCTCAGAAAATACTGAATTTAGTAGTCTCTGAATTGCATAAATACATTGCTCTGCTGTGGACAGTCTTCACTTTATTTCCCATTTGTGCTGAAATGAAAGGCCAGGAGCTTGCACCAAGGGTACATGGCCTTTTGTAGCTTTGTGTGTTTGAAGGAAAAGTGGGAATATTAGGAATGTAACTGCCACTATTATTGAAAGAAAAACTGGGCATGTCGAGGCATTTTTATATTGGGAATTACTAGGGAGAAATCAAAGCATTTCAGCTCAAGAGATAAGGCAGTGGCCCATCTGATAACTGTCATGTCATCATGACATATTATGACATACTCATCAGAGGGGCTGTGTATTAAAAGTGTTCACACCTTGAACTTGTAAAGGGCTTTGCTGGGACAAACATGCCACTGTAGCAATGTAAGTGGGTTTTTATTTCGAACAAAGTAGTTAAAAATCCACTATAAAAAATGACAGAAGGGACAGAATGCAAGGATGTGTGTCTGGCATCAGGTGGAATCAGGACACCTGACTTTCTGACAGGTCATATGAGCCAGGCCAAGGTGTCTCCATTCTCTTGCTTTGAGGACAAAAACAAGTTCTCATTCTCTCATTAAAGTGAGGTTTAAGTCTTGTTTACTGGAGGGGAATATATTATAACGATTACTTTTCCTATATACAGTTTCTGCCTGAGGCAGAAAAGCTCCAGGATGCAGAAAAGCTCCAGGCAGAAAACCAGGCTTTTCCCTCCTATAGGATAATGCAGTCAGTGTCTGAATTTCAGGACTGCCTCCTGCAATCTAGGAGGACTGCTCAACCTACTATAAGCTGCTGAGAAACTGGGCTTCCAGTGCTTTATACATTTGCAATGTCGTTAAAAGTTAAACTTTAGTTAGGAGGACTATTTGGTTGTATTTCTTCTAAATTCAAAAACTTTATTTTTAACAGCTGTAGTCTCTAAACCTGTGTTTTAAAAAACAGAAAAAAAAATCCTATTACTGAATATTTCAGGTTCATAAAAATGCACAATATTGTTTTGGGAAACCTCCAGAAGAAAGGAGTCATTTTTTCCAAGGAATATCAGATTTAAAAGAAGCTTTTGCATTAAGGCAGTAATAAAGCAGCCTTGAATCATAATAGGAAAAGCACTTAGAAAAATGTTCCGGCTGGTTGTGACAAATTTTACTCGTAAACACTCGGGACAGGTCTGTAGTCTGCAGCCCCCCTGGGTACATGTTTCAGAATGATGAAGTGTTGGATGACATTACTACCAAAGAGGAATCCTCTCAGGAAAATGTGTACCAACAAATATTGTTCTCATGGCTCCATCAGTGCCTAAACATTTGCAGGAGGCAACATCCAGTGGTGATGCTGAAGTTCAACTGAAGGAAATATTACCAAAAGAGGTTTTCTGGGTTTTTTGGTTGATGTTTTTTTTGTTTTTTAAAAAAATATGGTCCAAATTTTCTAACACGTAGAACAGACATGAAAAATTGCCTCTGTTTTACAAGTCTAGTTATATATGAGCTCCTACAGAGACAAGCCATCAGGAATAATGAAACTCTCTTAAAAGCACAATTTGGAACAACAAATTAACACTGTTTCTGATAAAGAAAAGTGGCCATGGCTAGGGAGCAGGGATTATGTTTGTGCTGGGTGGTTTAAGGGGGAGATGAAAAAGCACCATCATTCTCATCACAGCATGAGCCTTATTCCCTGCTGTGCCATCTCATAGTTTGAGATTACAGTTTTATAACTTCAGAACTGCTACTTGATGGGGTTTTTTCTTCTTTCTAACCCAGTGGTAAATTCAGTAGCTTTTAAAATTACAGCTTTAACTGTTGCTCTGGAGCCGTTCTGCACTGGAATTTACTTTTTCATCACATTCTGGTGTGATGGAAGAGACTAATATTTTTCCATAGAGTTGTTTTTTATTTTTGCATGAATCAGCAATCTTTTCTTCCTTGGAATATCATTCAAGAAAATTGAATTTTCGAAATTGCAGCTGAAAAGGAAAGCTTCTCTTCTACTTCAGAGATATTTCTCCAAAAGTATTTGTGTGGTTTTGCACATAAGCATATGTATGTCTATGTACTTACATACATGACTGTCTCGATATAGACAGAAAGGAAGAGAAATACATAATGCAGAGAAATACTTTGTCAAATAAAAGATGGTAATCTCTTCTTATAGGAATGGATTTTTTTCAGATTTCTAAACATCATTTTGCATTTTATGCCATGGTTTCTAAGGCACGCGTTTTGCTGGATATAGAATTAAATGATATGTGTCTTTCCAAAATATTTGCAAGTAATTACAATTATGTTTTCCATACCACTTGGAAAAAAACAGTCCAATGAGAAGATTTTTCCCTCAATTGTTTGTTGGATTAAATCTGATTCGATCTTCTCATACACCCCTTAGTAAATATGTTTTAGTAGACAGAAGTGACTTACAGACATGGGTACAGTAAACTGGAGACCTGCCTGCATCTGTAACTAAGGAGTAGTTACACATCAAATAATTCTACACTCTATAGTATGTAATATAAGATTATTAATTCTTAAAAGTGCTTGCAAGTCTTTGCCATTGCTATGATGTGTATTATTTTACAAAACTGCACTCCTGATCAGTTTCTAAGTAGTAAATATGCCCAGGGATTCTCACTTTGCTTGTGTGTTCATGGAACAAACTGTTAAACACCAACTTCAAATGACTGCAGTCTCCCACTTACCTGCAAACTTGATGTGGAATTTATTCTCAGGCTTCAGTATCTGAACATACAAGGGACAGTTTGGAGCAAAGTCTTTAACTGCCCATGCTCTTAAAATGGTTTGGTGATCCTAGAAGAAAGAGTATGAGGTGGTGACAGTGAAATACAAATACCTGTGTGTCCTGGGGTGACTGTGTGATACTGTATTCCCTAATTGTGTCAGATTAGAAAAAGAGTCGATTCTCAGACTGGCTCCATTGAAGAAAACTCATTTTAAGGCCACATAGCACCAGCTGGTGTGGATGTTTATGTTATGTAATTACTATTACATATTAATTTCCAGAAATCTTCCACTAATAAGGCATTTTGACTCTCTCCTATCTTTCTGCAAGTGCTAATGATTGTGTCATTTGGAAAGGGGGAGCATTTGGATGTGGAATACTGGTGTGAAAAATTAAGATGGCAGTGATAAGTCATGTCTAACTAATCAAGAATGATGTAGCATAGACATCCTTCCAAAGAGAGTCATAATTAAAATAGCATTAAATGACGACATCAGGAACTGAGAGTTTAAAATTGTGGGTAATTATAGAAATACCAGTTTAATTAAAAGCAGATCTGAATTTTTGTGGAACTAAAACATTTGCACAACTGATGTCAGGATATAGCCAGCTACTGACCAAGGATTCCAAGAGAGTTTTCAGGCTGTTAAGTTTTTGTTCTTGTTACCACATGGCAAGAGTGAGTTAACTGCAGAATGAATACTGCTATCCATAAAAGTCATCTATGTGATAATGTGTTCATATTTTGAATTTTGTGAAGACTAATTCCAGTGTATCATCCATCAGTTTTTATTTATTTCAAAACCAAAAAGAAATATTTCAGAGCTGTATCTAGGAAGCCATGCCTGGATTGAAATGCCTTGCCTAGTCATGAAATTGGTGGTATTTAAAGATAAAATATAAAGAATGATTCACTATGTTTGCAGCATCAGCAGTAAGAAAAGGTTTCAGGCTCATGAACACAAGGGAAAATCTCTGCCTGGAACAGAGCGTAATTGACATTTTGAAACCATAATATTTTATTATCAATTGAGATGTTAGCAAGTACTTTTGCTACTAGAAAAACTAGAATAGAGTCATAAGAGGATGGCAAACTATATTATTTCACATTTTTCTTATCATCAGTTTAATAGATGTAGGATTGCTGTGCCCAGTCAGGAGATTTAAGCACCTGGGTGTAACCTGCTGTAGGTTTTCCTTGGATGCAGCCACTTTTTCTTCACTTTTCTGTAACATATGGCAATCTGCCCTCCTCAGGATTTCTTTTCGTGTGTGTGCTGTTGGGTTTTTTGCTGTTTTGTCTTAAGGTAATGACACACCAACACATCTTAGAAACAGCAAATGCCTGGGTAAGGTGCTAGATGGCAGTCCCACAGATATGTTACATGCCCAGAAATATCGTTATCTCTGTGTTAGATATTTTCTTGGATTTTTTAAATTATTATTTTGTCTAAAAAGCCTGAATTTGCAGTAATTGTTAAATATAAGAATGAAGATTTCATTATAAAGTTATTCAAATTACACCATTTTGTTAAAAACTCAAACAAACCTAGACCCATAGAAGTGAGAGATGTAAAACTAAAAGTATGACTCCCAACATGAAATATTTTTTAATATTATTGTACAGAAAAGGGAAAGACTCTTTGAAATTAAAATCTCTCGATGATTATTTGGCACAATGGTAGTTTTAACACTGCAAATGCCTTGCTTTCCATTTTCTAGCTCTTCTTTGAACCAGCAATTCACAAATATGTAATATATAAAATGGGTACTTAAATACCCTAAATAGCTTCATAAGATCAACTCAGTGGGTATGTATTGTTAATCTAATACCCTTGCATTATTGTTTCTTTTTTCTCTTTCTACTTGGTATATCCACAGGTTTGGGTACAAAAGCTGCTTATGTGGTTACCAAGTTTTTTGCTCAGTTATTCACCCAAATTCCACTCTGAAGAAGCACTCCAGGGGAGAGAAGGAAAAACACAGGTAGGCACCTTAAGTCATTTCTTAGATTCAGTCTCTTGATAGAGTATTGTGGCTCTCTGGTTTAAATATGTAGCAATTTCTATGCTGTACTGCAGTGACTTTAAAAAATGTTCACCTTTCTCCCAATATACGGTATAGATGTACACACAACAAACAGAAGTAACTGAAACAAAATTATGCTTCTGTTCCCATCATTAAATATATGTTTCTTTGCAAAGTGAATGAAAAAATATATTCTCTTCTGTGTGATCTCCACACAATGAACTGCAATCACTGATCAAAAAATTACCACGGATACAAATGGTGATTAATATAGAGGTGATATATAAGTTCATCTATGAAAAGCTGGAAGTTTTAAAGTGGGTGTATTTAAATCATCAGAACTCAAGGAAACGCATTTAATATGTATTTTTAAATAGTTCTGTTAATTGAATCCTTTTCTTGCCACACATGACTTGATAAATCAGTTATATCCTGCTATGTTTGCATCTGTATTGTGATGCCATTCAGGCAGTGTAATTTAGATTACCAGTACAGCAGAGTCACACAATTTGATTAATGAAAGGGGAAAAAATGGTGTAAGCTTGAATTGGACCATCTCTGAATTTTCAGAAAGCCTCAGAACACAACTGTCAGCAACAGCAGAAGTGTTGTCACTAGAAGTTATTAACTAACAAAATAGCAAGCAATGAACAGCCAGGAGGATCGCAAATGAGTAAATCCTCTGCTTGAGGATTGTGGCTGGGGGGATAAAAACCCTCATGGACTTCAAAAAATCACTTGAGTAACAACAGCTGTTCTGGTCAGGAATCTCCTCCTTTTATTTTGACAGCTGTCACATGTAGGAGAGGATCCAAGGCTCTTTTAGCAGTTTGTCAGCTTCTCAACAACAGCAGGGTGGAAAATCAGTTGTACTTATACAGATTGATACTGGGATGACAGCTGAACTTCCTTCAGCCCATGACAAACCAGCCTTTTGTACTAAAATGAGGCTGGAGCAGTGTAGGAAATTAAATACATTTCATTTCACAGCTCTAGGGGGCAGTAAGACAAAATAATTTTTTTAAATTTAAAGATTTTCTACTTGCAGAATAACTAATTGCATTCCCTGTGATAAGGTAATCTGACAGCAAAAGAGAAAACAAGGCAGAGAGGTGACACCTTGTTTAAAAGCTTCAGATCACACTGCCCCTGAGAGTGTCATTGTGTCCCTGGGAAGGTACCAGGAGGGTGTCTCTGCCAGGATGTGCCTGTTTGTGTGCTCCAGGTGCAAAGAGAAATGAGATTTGATCAAAGTCTGTAGTGGCAGCTGAAATGTGCCAGGTACCATTTTGGTGTTTCCTGAGGGCAGAGGGGAGAGAGCCACAGCTGGCCATGGCTCCAGAGCCAAACCTGCACAGTGCTGGCCACCAGGGATGGAGGCTCTGGGAGCTCCAGCAGAGCCCACTGCCTGCCCTGCAGCACAGCCCAGCAGAGCTGAAAATTGTCTTTTCTGTGCAGAAATTCTGAAGCAGTTATGAGCAGAGATGAACAGCTGACTGGTGGTGTTGCTGTCCTTAATGCTGCATAAACCTTCCCAGTGCAGTGTAAATCACACACTCTGGTTTTATGGGATTTCTCATTTGTAACCACTGTGCAACTCCCAAGTACATTATGTGAAACGAGACGTTGCAGCTGATTTATTCTGAATTCATGGCTAATTTATATAAGACACTTGGGCTATTTTAGTATTTTTCAATCTCCTAGAAGTTACAGTTATTTTTCCAGGTACTTGCAAGAACTCTTGCTTGTTCTTACCCTTAAATACCCTGGACCCTCTGTCACTTCCAAGCAGTAGGTCTGCCTTGCTTGACTACTCTGGGATTACTCGCTGCCAGTTCAGTGGCTTTCACTGCTGTATTTTCAGGAGTCTATTGCTGATGAATCAAATTCAAAGTCCTTAGCTCAGTAAGTTCCAATGTTACAGTAGGAGCACAGATTTATTTCTCAGGGAGCTCAGTGACTTTCTGCAAGGGATGGGTACAGAATAGATCTTTAGCTAAGATCTTTTAACTAAGTTTTGATGGCAGATGAAGTAATAAGTGATAGGGAACATATTAAGTAATGCTACATATATAATGCAAAGCTCTCATTTCCCATTTTTTACTAAACGTGTTTTCAATATTTAGAAAAATAATAGTTATTTCTTATACTGTAGCACCAAAACAGTATTTTTAGTCGAGATTGCTTAAAAGATAATCACTGAATTAAAAATACTGGTTCAGTCTTGTTAGGTAATTTGTAAGCATCTTCAGGGATATTGAGACTAATACTGAACCCCATTAGAGTTCAAGATTGAACTGAATGAGGCAAGACTGCAATAATTTAGCGTAGTGCTCATGGTGAAAAATTTTAAGTTACGTTCATAAATCCATCCTCAGTGGACTTTTTTCTGGATATTTGTGTCCAGTAGATAATTTCATTAGCTGGAAGAGTTCTAGTTCATATAGTTTTGTTCTTTTATCACAGATGCACTGCACAGAGGTTTGTATTAGCAGTGTTCCTTTGTGGATAGTAATTTACCTGACTGCAAATAACTACCAGCATGGGCAAAACCATAGGAACTTATTTAAAGAATCTTGCCATTTTTCATTTCTTAAATTGGCCAATATGAAAAATGGTCAAATAGTCTTACATATATTAGTTACTTGTATTAGTCACAAAGTTATTTATAAAGTTGAATTCAGGCTTTACTTCATTAGTTCTGAATATACCAGTCAGTTGATATCTGTCTTTTTTCTGATTTAATAAATACAACTGATTGAGTTGGATATCTGAATCAGTTTAGGTAATTTGAATATTGAGAGTACCATTCTTGGAAGCAATTAATGACCACTTATCAATGTATCTATAAGGTACTATGAGAGTGCTTTTAAGCTGCTCTGCCCCTGTTGCATAAAAAAGAACTGAGAGGGAGCAGGGACAGCAGAAGCTGCACATCCTCTTGGTTCCCCCCTCCCCAACTTACAGCTGCTGTCCTGTCCACCTCGCAGCGGCTGCTCAGGATGAAACAGGCTTCAGCATCGTCCATCCTGCAAGAGAGGAGACAGACCTGTCACCCCGGGCAGGGACTCGCTGGGCTCGTGTCCCACGGTCAGAGTCTGGCACAGAGAAACAGAGCACACACAATGCTCAGTCTCCCTGTTCTCATTTCCTACCCTGCTGCCAGCAAAAGCTGTGCCAAAGTAGTAAAAGCAGAGTGGCCTCAAACTTAATTTGCAAAGTATTTATCTGCTATGAGTATAAATAGCACCAGTCCACCTGGTGTGTAAGAGTGCAACGTGCACAAGCTATTACTGGTAACAATGAAGAAGAGAGGTCAGATAATAGACTTGTCTTGCCTAGTGAGAGCAGAAATTTAGGTAGATGTACAAGAATAATGTGTTTGGGATAAATAACAGATGTCTCTGTGTATATATGCATTAAATGAACTATTTCTAGTTCATGGTGTCTTTGATTAGGGAGAAATCAGGGGAGCTCTAAGAATAATTTCAGCTAAGCATGGGAGCAGTACTGGGAAGACAGAGTCTTTACCAAAGTTGTAGGAAAGAAAATTCAGTTAAATTGGATGAGATTTTTTTGCAAAACTGGCCATTCATTACTGATGCAGTCAGCCAACTTTTGGTATTTCTTTACTTTTTGGTAGGACCTTTATTACATGACTTTGACATTGGGTTCACGTATAATATATGGATAAATTTTGATAATGAGACCCTTCTTGATTGTTCTGTTGTCATTGGTAACCATTACTTTATTTATTAGAAGAATTTTACCATGTGTCTTGTTATCACCTCAGTACATTATGTTCTCATTAAAAAGAAATATACCAAACATCTTGAGTACTGGGTTATATTTCATATCAAATGTTCTATTAAATTCCCACTATGCTTCTTCCCTCAGGAGAGGTTGAAAATTATTCTGTGACAGGTACATTCAATTACATGTTCTGCAGGAAAAAGCACAGTTCCACAGCTGACTACCTCCAGGTTATTATAAGTGAAATTCAAGATTATATTTAGGGAACAGCCTAATTTTAATTCTTGTAATGTGTAGAACAAATGTCAGCTAAATCCACACATGAATTCCTTCTTGAAATCAGCAAGAAAGCAAAAAGAAAAAAAAAAAAAAGAAAAAAGGATCTCTCCAAAAGAAAATTTCTAATCCTGAAGAAAGCTTTCTTGTCTTGTCAAATTTTAAACAGCTATAGAAGTAGTTGTTTTTCAGTGGCAGAGCCTGAGAAGATAACACTGCTCATGAAGCTTCTCACAGATGAGATCCTTGGAAATAACTCCCCTCAAGTAAAGAAGGCTGACTGACACAAATAGTCAGACAGGTATTGGCTTAATTTTAGTTATCTACAACGCAGAGCAATGCAGATGAGTTAAATCAGTTATTTGCTAAGAATCACCTTTCCTTCTCTTTGGAGAGTTTAAAGAGATGATCCTTCAACACGAATTCCTCTGTGAATTCCTTCACAGCTCAACTGATTGAGCACTGGGGGGAGGTGTGTGCAAGGAACTGTGCTTGAGTGATGTGTTTTGATAAATGTCATTCACTATTAACTGGCAGAGAGCATCTCTTAGAAATGGTGGAAGTTTGTGGTAAGAGGAGGGCCCTGGAGAGTTCATGTATGTACAGCAGGAATAGTTGCTTAATGTTACCAGGCTGAACTTAAGAAAACAAAACTGTACAGTGGGTTCAAAATTTCAGATATTAAGAAAAATTATATCTAAAAGCTTTGATTTTTTGCTTTCTAAATACACATGGCTTTCCTTCTAGCACAGCTTTTGTTGCTTATTAAACTTGTTTATAAAACAATATGAGTGAAAAAAAAAAGTAAAAAAGAATGGTCAATATTTGCCTACTTAGCTCTCAACAGGTCTTGATCTTTTAGGGCTGAGCCTTGCAGGTAGATAACTCTTTGGGACCACATTGGGATTTGTAACACCCTTCGGACCTGAGCATCCATCTCTGTAGGACACAAAATAACCACGTAATAGTCCTGTCAAAATAGAAAAAAAAAGGGGAAATAGTCATGGGTTTTGTTACATCACCATTTATTGTTGCTGGAGAATGAGTCAACAGGGACTTGGGATGTCAAAAATGTCTCTGATAAGACACTGACAGACAGAGTTTATTTCCTCAAATTTTTTTCCTTTGCATTAATGGGCCAATCCAAACTGCTTCCTGTGCTACAGATAGTTCTTGTTAGGAAAAGTAAGGATGTTCTGAAGGACACAAAAGTGCACAAATGAAAAGGAGGGATAAATGGAACGAGAGGAGGGACTGAGAGCTTAGGAGAGGCTGGGCACAGAAATCTTCCTTAGGACACAGGGTTTTGGGGAAAGTGAGGTGGCACTGGATGCAGCGCACCATCTGTATCCTTCAGCTTCCCAGAGCACAGAATCATTAAGGTTGGAAAAGATCTCCAGGATCATTGAGTCCAGCTCAATTTCACTTGTGAAGGGAGTGTATATAAGCCCTTTTGAGTTACCTGTGCAGCATTAGGGCTTTTCTTTGTCTCCAGTGTATCACAGAGCCTGACTCATTCTTCAGCTTAGTTAACTAAATGTTGTGTTTCAATTTGTGTTTGTATCTATAAAGAACTGGATTTCTTTGTGCAATTGCTTATGCCTCTTACTAGCTAATTGTTTTGGGGAATATTTTGGATTTGGGAGTTGGTAAATTGCTGCTCAGCCGTTTGAGAATTGTATTTGTGTGATTTTTGCAGTAGTTAATGAAGCATGGTACCACAGGTAACTTAGTAAAAGACATAGAGAAGATTTAGTAAAAGAGTCTGTAGCAAAGGCAATGATAATAAATCCAAATTGCTATCTCATGGAAATAAGTTTCTAGGTGTTCCAAATAAGCCATATGACAAGTTTGTATTAGTTAGGGAACGTGTGTACTCTAACAAAATCTGTGTATTCTGTCAGGGTCTTTGTCCTTTAAAGTACATATATTTATTTCTTAATTCCCACAATTGCAAGAGGATCTAATCTTTGCAATCCTGTGCAATGTGCTCTAGGATGACCCTGCCTGTGCAGGGAGGTTGGACCAGATGACCCCCGGTGGTCCCTTCCAATCTGACCCATTCTGTGATTCCTAACACTGGCAAAAAGCAAAGCAAAATGTGAAAACCAAAGGATGCTTTGACTTTTGAGGTTTTTTGGATCCAGTCCCAAAGCAATGGGAAAAATAATTTGAGTAGCTTTCATTTATTTTCTGCTTTAGGGTAGGATCTAAGGAATTTGCATGAAAATACCTGTTTCTAAAAAGACTGGCATAATTCAACAAGACACTAATTCTACCTATTTAGTCCATTCACCTCAATAGCTCAATTTAAAATGCCTCCAAACTCTGTATCTCAGCTTCTTATTGCAGGTATAGATTCCCACTTCAGCCATCTATTCCCAAAATCAGTTTTACAAATTAAAGACCATTTCAGAAGCCTTTCTTTAAAAAAAAAAAAAGAAAATTGAGTGTTTTGAGTTCCCCCTTTTTTTTTTTCCCACTCTCAGTACCTGCAGTCTGGGGTGGGCATAGAATTCATTTAAGAAATCCATGAGTAAGTCAATCTTCAGAGAGCTCACACACAGCACAACGTGTTTTTCTGTCTGAGCTCTGTATCGACTGTAGTTTCCCCCGGACTTTTGCCTCTCCATCCATAAATATGCCAGCTGTTCAAACTGCAAGAGATGCCAATTGTCAGTGAAATGGAGACAAGGAGGGGAGCACTACAACTCTATAATGACTTGGCAGTGTTGCATCGTTCATCTCACACCTCTGTGAAAAGCTGCCCTTAACCCACAATATCTTTTTCTTTGTAAAATGTTCTCTAAGGTGATCATAAACCACGGCAACAGTGCCAAAATCTAACACACACAAACAGCAGTGAAAATTCACTAAAATACCATGAGAATACATTAAATCACAGGGGTTTAGAAGCAAATGAAGGCTGGTACCTTATTCCTTTATGCCTCTGAGCTCTCTTTTTCTAGTACCATGTGACATAATTGCTTCCCTGCTATGAAAGGTTAAACTTTCACACACGTACTGTGAATATACTTGGAGAGAGGCACCATTTTTCTTAGTCTGGGCAGGAATTCTTCCCAGAGATTTTATAATGTTCTGAAGGTGACGTTCTGTAAACTCTCTTATCTGTCTTGTAATTTTAGATACAACTTAAATACACAGCAGCTGTTGATAGAGCAAGTTTGCCTTTGTCAGCTGAACAATAAATGCAGGTTAACAGTAAACATTACTACTCTGAATCCTCCAGACCAAAGAGAATACTGTAACAATCTGTAAGGAAACAAATACCAGTTCAAAGCTTCTTGTAAGTAACATATACTGAGCTCAGTTTAACTGTATGGCTGTGTGACAGCTGCTTTTCTCATCCACACTGCACTGATGGAGAGGCTGGATCATGAATAATAAGTGATTTTATATCATAGGGCAAAAGCTCAGGAGAGAATGCCTCCCACTCCACTGTGTCTGTGGAAAACTATATGAAGCCCCATTATCACTACCAAGGTATAAAATAAAGTAGCTAATAATAGGTAAATTTATGTGAAATGTCAGTAGATTCTAGCTTATTTACTGCTTATGTGGAGCCCTTGGGCCTGAATTATGTATCAAAACTACCTTAAGGATGAAATTTCTATGTCCTAGGAAATTCCAAATTTCTTAGAGCACATTTTAGTTTTCAATAGAATATCTATTTTACTAATTTTTCACTGAGTGAGAATATAATTGTGTTAGTGCATATGTCTATGAATACATACATTAAATATTTAATTAGACTGTTCAAATAACGTCAAAAAAATTAACTCTGAAAACTTGAGCTTCCAACCTCCCAGGGTTTGTGTGTTGTCTGCCCACATTGAGCCTTAGTTCTCTGCCAGAGAAACAGACTCTGGAAACTATGGCTGTGTGAGAAACTTTGGAGCTTCATGGTCTAGCAGGTCTTCTGTAAGCTTAGATAAAAATGCAGAGTGTCTCCCCACATCGTCTTTTTCTGGCACAAGGGCTGGGTGATCACCACGTGTGGAGCAGTGAACATCCTGGCAGGGTTTCCCTTGTAACCTCGGGGTTTCTGTCATCCAGCCTCACCTAATGAGCTGGAAAACGCTTGGTACGGATTTAATAAAGCTGACTGACTCCTTGAAATACTTGGATTTTCATAAATTGCTCTTTCCTGTTGAAACTGTTAGAAGTCCTAAACTTAGGCAGGCATGAAAAATTCCTAACTGTGCTGCTGGCTCCATGTGCCTGTGTTCCATACACAGCTGTGAACCCAATTTGCTTGAGTTGCAGATTTAATGAGATTTTTTTCAAGTTAGCACTGAGCTGTAAGAGTAAGAGAGGAAGTGGAGAGAACCAAGATTAGAAACAGGGAGAGCCTGCAGAGGAAAAGCTGAACTCATAAAGAAAGTGCTGGCTACTGTTGTGGGGTTTTTTTGTAATTGCTCCATTAATAACAAACCCATATCTCAGGATAAAGGAAGGCCTCTGTGGTACATGTCTGGAGCAGAAAACTTTTATCAGCACTTGAAAACTGTTATCAATGCTCTGGTTTTTAGTATAAATCTAGAGTATAGGAGAACATACAGAAAAAAAGAAAAAAAACTACAATAGGAGAGCTAGATGGTTCTTTTTTCTGACATTTTCTGTGCAATAATAATAGCAACAATAAATTATTTCAGTTTTTACTCCTTTGTTTCAAAAACAATTCTAAAGAGAAAAAAAAAATCCACATTTACCTGTATGGGCAACACCACAAGAGCAACACAGATCATAATGACAACAAGCAGCTTTGAAGGCCATATCTTGGGTGTAACATCCCCAAAGCCCACAGTGGAAAATGTCACTATGCAGAAATAAAGGGAGTCAAAGAGAGTCAACCTGTTTCCTGCTCGTTCCAGATGCTGAATTCCACAAATACTACGTAGAAAAGAATGAATAAAGACATGAAAAATAAAAACTGTTCAAGCTTGATGATTAAATGTGCAGAGAACTATTTTCAGAATTCATAAGTTGCTTAGCAAAGACATTTTTTTCAAAGAAAGGTAAAAATTAGTATCAAACCAGAAATGCAATATTGTTACAATTTTCAAATGTCATTTGTAATAAAAGAAACACATTTTTGATTATTCTAATATGATAGGCACAACTGTTGCTAGGCTTTGCTTAGTGGCTGTTGTGAAGGAGAGGTGGTATATAGAACATCATGGATTGATGCAATTCCTTTCTAAACCAGAACAAAACAGATGGTATAGAGCTGCCACCATTCAACATTTTTTATAGATATGTTTCAACTTTTTCAGGGAGGGTTTGCTGCCATGGCCAAGAGAACTGCACATACTGCTTTCTTTAAATCTATCTCTCTTTATGTTGGTCTCTGTCCCTTTCTGCAGCAAAAGTTACGACATGAACCAGTTATGAGAGCACATGTTGCATATGAGAAGGTTTCTCTTGGTACAAATGGGTACTGACTGTCTGGAATAACCTGAATGTGAGAACTGCAGCCAACTGAATTGTCAGAGGGAAAAGCGCCCAGGGTCAGCCTTCAGGTAGGAAGTGGAAGGTGACAATTGGTAAGAAGATTGTGCTCACTGAACGTACAGAGTAGAAATATTGGCTGGGACTGTAATAGCAGAGAAGTGGAGTTCTCCCCTTGCAGTCACACAGTCCTGTGCACGGGTAAATGGCAGCCCGAGTTAACTGTAATTATTTCTCTGGCAATCAGCACGATGAGCAGTAGCAGAATCTCTCCACAGGTCATCCTCCTATTTCACACACTGCAGATTTCACAAATATTTCACTTTGTAAATATATACCACAGCAAAGAGCTTCCCAAGCTTAAAATATGATCTTCTCTGATACCGTGGAATTACTTAGATCAGTTCAGGCTTTTAAATTATATTCACCCATATAAACAAAAAACCCAATGTGTGAACCACCCTGAACAGCACTTTCTCCCGTTGGAGCTAGCAGGATGATTTCTCCTCAGAGAATTAATAAATAATTAATAAATCATATCATATTCCTCAGAAATTTTTCTAGAACATACTAAATATTATTTCTTCCTATATGGTATCCAGATGGTCAGAGTCCCTCATTAATATCTGCCATGGGAAGATCTCTGCATCACCAGGGAGACCCCATGTTTATAACAGTGTTAGCAGTTGTTCTTCTGTTCTCTCTTCTGTTCTCCAAATATAATTTAGCTGTGGGCAGTGGCATTTCCAGAACATATGGATCAAATTCCCAGTTTCCTTTTCACAGTTCTAGCATTTGTAGTTTTCACACATCTCAAAATGTTCTAAAAAGGGTGGGGTTTTTTCCCTGTTGTTTGCTGAAGTTTCATGCTTCAGTCAGAACTGATATTTATATTCCTATCCAGTTCGTCCCACATTTTTCACTGGAGTTGTAATCTAGATCTTCCATTATTTCACTATGTTCACAGTTTTTCTGTTGGTGGTTTTTTTTTTTTTTTTTACTAAAAGGATAATTATATTTTTGTCCCTGAAAATACTAACAGAAGGACTGTAAGGAATTATGCTAATGAAGCTTTCTTTTGGTCTCAGACAAGGAAGTTTCTCAGCTAAAGCCTTTTCTAGTTTTAATATGAAATAATGAAGTATATTGTAAAGTCATTGAAGAATGGAAAAAGAAGCTATTAAAATATCAATATTCACATAAGTTACGTGCAGTTTTAAAAGCAGAATGGAGATGGATTTTTAATTCTTTATTTTTATTATTCCTGATCACCTGTGTGCATTTTCTTCTCTCTAGTTGCATTTTGTGGATATATCCCAGAAACACATAACCTTGACTTCAGGAATTAAGCTCATAAGGACCAGGAAAGCAACAATTACACTGAGGCAGTGATATGGTTCCCCTATAACAGGGCTATTACACCACTGCACTCAGCAGATTAAATATCTGCAGATGAGGTTGTATTGAACCATAATGCATGAGCCTGTCATTGGTAGAAATGTATTTTTTCTGCTGCTCATGCCTGTGAAATTGCTTGGTGTTTGTAAATGCAAAAGGCTCCGTTTTACTCCTTGTGTCTGACAGGATGGATTAAAATATAAAAATTTGGTACACTCAGGCTGATATTTTTCTAATTTTCAAGGAATTTGAATTGTTTCTTTATTTTTTGCTCTTTTTGTAAAACCTTAAGATTTTTTAATAGCTTGGTGATAAGAAAATTCCAGTCTTGAATAATAATAATAATAATAATAATTATTATTGTTGTTGTTGTTGTTATTAATTCCATAGCCAGCCCACCCAATCATACTTTAGCTGAATTGAAATAAGGTAATATACCGTGAACCATTTCAACCTTTTCTAAGTGAACAGTAGAATTCCCACTGAATTCCATTTAGTGAGATCAAGATTTCTTTTTATCAGCTCTACGCCCTTACAGTCCTATGTATTCCTCTTCCTTGAAGCCATCAAAATAATGTGCCTGATCCAAAATTTTGTGGATTTGAGATGTTTCTCATTGAACTTAGTGGGCATTAGCCAGAGCTTCCCACATTTAGTCAAAAATATTAAAGTCAGACAAGGGAGCTGCTTCTTTGCTGAGGAAGAAATTCAGCTCTTCTAACAACTTGTTGATCAAATTCACTTTTTTCCTCAAAATTATTTGCACCTGATTTGCAGTTCTACCAAACTGTACTTGAAGCCCTCACCTGCATACGAGGGAATGATAAATCCAAAATCAGGGTACCAAGTCTGGGTGTTTTGGTGCTCTGCTGTTTGTCTTTACTGGAGCCACAGAGCACCAAACTGCAGAAAACCCTGACTTGCAAAGAGACAGCTTTATGGGAGTCTGATAACAAATGAAATATTACCTCTGTGACTACTCCCACAAGAACATGGCACTTTTAGCTTCTTAGTTAACCAACAATGCCTTTAGAGAAATTTTACTCGGCATTGATAGCACGTTCTCGTCTGTCTGGGAATTACTGATTACACTGCAGAGAGAGTGCAGTGGAACATCAGTGGATGTCCAAGAAGCCAAGTCCACGTGGATTAGTTATTCCATTCCCCACAACTCATTTACATCATTTAACACATCCCAATTCCTCAGATGAATAGTAGTATCAGCTTTATTTTCATAAATGAAGTGTTAATCATTACTTTTAGCATAAATTCTGCATGTAAAAATACACGTTCTTGTCTGCTTTCTTATGTTTACTGACATAATGAAATGTGCAGTAATTTGGGCTTCCTATTTTGCCTGTTTTGATATTTTTGGTGATATTTTTATCTCCTTGTTCTTGTTTGCTTCCTCTTCCTCTTTCATCTCTTGAAGATAAATAATTTATTTAGTCATCCTTGGACAAACAAAATTATTTCAAGCAGGAGAGGAATGTACAGTAAAGGCAGTGCTCACACCTACTTCTTTTTTGTGGAGAAAATAAACCACTGTAATAATCAGAGAGTCCCTAGTTAAACGTAAGGCCAATTCAGCACCTTCTATGCCAATTTCAGGTTTCCTGTGAATTCAGGAAGGCTGTCTTTTCATAGTGGATCTAAGGGAGGTACTTACAACAAAACAAAATTGCCTCAATGCAGAGGAGGTTTAGTATTTCTAAAAAACCCCACAGAAAGCCAAACAGTGTCTGCTGAAGAAAAGTAGTATCAGAAAATGTATTACAGACTTCCAGAGGACAGAATTATGATTCCAAACACTCTGCTACCACTGCACTTGAATAACAAAAAGTAAAGACAGTAACATGTAATCTCTGAAGATTGGTAATGTTTAGTTTGGGTATTATTTGAACTTTTGAGAGTTCAATCGCTGTTTTACTGGAAGCTTTCTTTCTAGTTCCAGGAATCTTTGTTTGCTTGAGTGTCTTATGTGCCAAAACTAACTCCTGTTTGTAAATAAGTTGTCTCTACATGCACTACTGAAATAAATACTGCAGAGTAAAATAATCCCCGAGACTGTCAGATTTTAGTCATGCTGCAGAAGCATGTCACAGAAATGGATCTAACAAGAACCATTTGGATAGTATTTTGCAAATATTTGACATTAACTATCCTTATTTATAACCAATTGTTTAGAGTCCTTTTGGTATCAGTTTATATTTTCATTTGTCAGCATTGACAAATTAATCTGATTTCTACATGTTCATTTCTAGAGAAAATTATTGTTTACACATACAAACTCTTGAGGTCTAAAATAACGCACCAGAGGCTGAGCCAAAAGCCAGGATAATTAGACAGCAACTACCAACAGTATTTTCTTTGGACTTGTAACTCGGAGCTCCACCTTGTGTAATTACCATGTTTAAAGCAGCTGGCTGCAGGCACTGGCTGATGAATGTGTTGAAATCAACACGGATTAACTTTATCAGATTTGGTGTGATTCTGTGGCAAAGGCTTCTGTACTACAGAAGTTACACCTCAACTAACTCACAAGTGTAGCAATTCTATTTAATCAAGTGCCCCCACTAGTTTCTCACACTCAAAGCTCTTATCCTACCAGAGAATGGTGATGCTAGAACAAATTAGAAATTAAATTCTCATTATTTGATTGTCCTATACTGTCAACTGCTGGTCATGTTATTTTAACATTTTCTGAGGCTACCCTCACAGATTTTTTTTCTTTTTTCTTTATGAGAAAAATTGGAATGAACTATCAGTCAACAAAATTGTTGATAGACCACCAACTGTAGCCAATATTCATGGGTAAAGTACAAATACAGTGAAAAGCTGAAGGAAAGGACCATGTTGACTTTCCAGGAAATACAGACAAGCATTTGAGACGTATTTTACCACTATAGCAACTGTAACTGCTTAAGGAAACTTCCTCAATCTCTACACCAAAATAAAATGTAGCTATAGAATAGTTCATTATTCAGTCTCACTCTGGGAGATTTAACATCTCACAAAATTCTGATAAATTTATAGAGGTGTTGCTTGAAATTGGCAAAAGGTGCTCGGTACTTGCCGAAGATGTTAATATTAAGCTGGTGCCAGTCTTAAGCCCTTGAAATGGAAGTGGTGTTGGGACTAATGCTATATCTGGAGAATGCCCTGCTTTGCACAGAGGAAAACAGTTTTTCATACTTTAAATTGTCTCTGTGGGGTGTTCAGGCTTCTCTAGAGCATCATGCAGAGCCAGATGCAGTTTTGTCCCATAATTTAAAATTAGACATTATCGGAAAAGCAATTCTCAGTGTGGAGAATTAGTATTCATACAATCATTAAACATGCAATTTTCACTTCACAAACTCTGGGCTGAATACTAATATAACTGGGGTGACAATAAAGTAGCATTTTTTTCATTCTCTGTATATCAGATGCATATGGAAATATTGTCTGCTGACTTCTGAATGACAATACATGCAGAATGGGAAGGTGTTGCTGATCACCCTACCTGTCACCTAAAAACCTGATGCTTTCTGACAGAAATCCTGACTCTTGTGTAAATAATGAAGAGGCAAACAAAAAGAACAAGGGATGAGCAGAAACTGCAGCAAGTAAAAGAGTGAAGCAACAATCACAAAATGCTCTGACCAATAATAAAATGTCAATCCTATCCAAAAACCCTGAAGATGACATTTTAACTTGCTAAAAACCAAATGCTTCAATTTTTTCCAAGTCTTGTGCCTTTTCTCAGGTCTTTTCTAGAACCAATGGGTTTTTTCTAATTTATTTTCTAAAACAAATTTTCCATAAACAATGTTAAAATAAATTAAAAAACCAAAACAAGTAGATGTACAATTTTCATAAAGTTAAAATGACAGAATCAGGTACAATATATCATGTGAAATATATCAAATCTAAGCATTACAATGAGAAGATGCTATTTTCACCTTTCATTCCACATAAAAGGCTTTAAAGCTGAAGGAATAACTGAATTCCAGGACATAGAAATGATCAATTGTATACAAGACAGTGAAAGAAATGAGGAAGTACTGCTGACTGGAAAGATGAAGGTTGTTATGCTGCCTTTAAAATAAATCAGTAGAGAAATGCACTTGCTGTTCTTAGTTGGCAACAACTGATCTAACAAACGCAGTAGATTATCTGCAAGGTATTCACTGACTGGCCAGAAGAGATACTGCTGGGCATTGAGTCTTCTTAATATTAAAGCACAAAAGTTGTAACAATCTCAGACATTTTTGCAAACTCTAATGCTCATAATACTCATCAGACAGTTCAACATAAATGTTTCTATTTTTCCAGACAGGTTCTTTTCAGAGACCAGCATTCATTTCCATGCAACACTGTCCCTTTTTTTTTTTTCAGGATCACAATAGGGAAGGGAAAGACTTGGATTAATTCAACAGACTTTGAATCAAACTTTTCAGTTCTGTGGTACTTTGAACACAAGTTGAGGTAAGCATTATGAATTTACTTTCACTACACACCATGTAGTGGCACCATGTCAGAAATTAATTTGGACTTTCTCTTCAGATGGAAAGGTCATTTTTGTTTGTTTTCCAATTTTATCTTTATGCCAAACGATGGTGTTTGATGATCTGTTTATTACTTACCCCTGGTGTCTTTTATAAGCGTTTTCCTTCCCCAAAGATCAGAACATTATATGCAGCTAATGGTTGCAAAAGCTCAACTTATAAAAATAAACTCTTCCCCTAGGACCTCATGTGACTTCCAGAAACTGCAGAACATCTTGTTAAGCAGAATAGGGTATTATGAAATGACCAAGTGTATATAAATATTTGTTGAATCTGAGTGAGAACCTTTCTACTCCTGCTGCTGCCTTTAGTGGAATAAGAAGTGGAGCTGCAATTAAAGAGCTCTGGTCATTGAGACTGCACAAGCAGGGTCCCACTGAGGGCAGCCTTCAGCTCTGCCCACACTTCAGCCTCTAAGCCCCAATTTGTGTCTGCTTCCAGTCTGCCCCAGAGCTTTGATGGTAAACACAGTAAATTTTGGCAGCCCAGCTCCAGCCAACACCGTGGCACCCAAGAGCCTGCTGGAGCCCCGGGTTCTGGATGGCTCACACAAGGAGTCAGCAGCTACTCAGCAAACAGAATCGTGCAGTCAGAACTTAACCACCAGGTACTCCTCACCTGCAGAGTGCTACAAAACTAGGTGACATTCTATACCTATCCTTCCTCGGGAAGAATAATTAACTAATCTATTTATAATACTCAAAAATTATGTGTGTTGTGCTGGAAAATTCAAATGCAAACCTCTAATTTAATACACCCGATATGTTATGCTTTAGAACATCATGTTTAATGTTTCTTGCAATAGTTTTGAAACACTCTTAGGGTGTAACAGTTGTTATGCAAACCACCCACACACCCTCAATCAAATTGAACTAACAATTGAAAGATTCATTATCTGAATATTTGTTAAATGTGCATAAGAAAAAGCTAACCCAGTGTGCAGAATATTCTATTAGCTACTGACAGAAACCTTTTGTTAATTTTCAACCTAACTCAAGTTCATGGCATATTTTAACGACAAATGGATTTAATTTTATTGTTAAGTAAAAATTCTCTCCTTATCAGATTTTGCATTTTCATTCGATTTTTAAGGATATTCATGGATCTTCCTTACACTTACATTCATTTTTACATCTCCTTGACAGCCTCTCATCTGTCTGCACTTTGAGTGCAACTTCTTTTTTCTGCTCTCATTGCTGCTATTGAAACAACTGCTTCGGGACAAGCCAAGTTACCTTACTCCAGCTGCAACATTTTATGGTTGCTAATACCATAAACAAAAAAGTATTTCTTAGAAATTAAAAGGTAAGTCATTTTCAGGAAGAATGGACATTCTTGGACTGCTTATCCTGCTGTGAATCTCAAACCAGTAACAAATACAGGCTGGAGTGGTCAAAAACTTGCAAGGGACTCAAATCAAATGCCACTCGTCTTATCCCCTTTAACTGCAGACATGAGGGGGCAGCCCTGTGGAAATCTCACGTGATATTTTCCTTTCCAGCTTCAATTTCCATAGACTTTGGGTAATGGGAAACTTTCTATTGTCCTCCCTTCTGAAAAATGTAAATATAGAAAGAGTCTTTAAGACAAAAGGTTGTAGTCAAATCACATGAGGACAGAGGTGCACATTTCTTGCATTTAAGCTGCCCTGTGAAAACACTGACTCATCAATGGTCTTTGTTCTCACGATGAGCATTTCCCTTCAATATTTTGGCTGTTATGTGCACAAATTTGGCATCATTTAAGCTTCTTTCACATGCATAGGTGTTTGAAGTGTTGGTACCTCTGTCAGTGAGGTCACCTGTACAGGAAAGAACAAAGGCCACCAGTTACTGCCAGAGCTGTAACCTCCCAGTCAACATTAGAAATAGAAAATCTGGGCAATAATTACAGAGAGAGCTCTGCAGCTTGCCAGCAAGGTTTGCTGGATCTGGGCAACAAAAGTAAACCCTCTGCATGTGTGTTTAGTTTGTCCTCAGTGTAGCTGCTACATTCCATGAGAGTCTTAAGGCAAAGAGAGACAGTTCAAACAGGCAGTGAGCTAAAGAGAAGCACTTGCTGTGCTGCTGCTTTCCAGGGAAGTGTCCACACAGCTGCTTAAATGGGTGCTGCATGGGCAGAGCCAAGAGAATTACACTGCTGTATCCAGTCTGTCTATTTAGAACACTACCTGTAGATTCATGGTGAGCAGAAAGTTCACTGCAGAGTGCAAGTTACAAAGGGGTGTATGGAAACTGCAAGGTGACTTAAAATAGAGCCTGGGGTTTTTTTAAATACTCCTATGATATGCTTTGGCTCCTCTATTTCCTAACAATTTGTTATTACAAAACCAAGAGCACACATGAAAATGTGTGCCACATAAATTTTACTTGTTTGTCTTCCTACTGGAAAGGTATTTTTACTTCAGAATCACCTCCTTGCTGACCTCCTGTCTTAGCTGGAGACAGCCTTTTGGACAGTGACCAAGGCTACAACTGCCCTGTGAAAAAGATATAATTAAGCATCAGACTCAATGCTTAGGTTTGCTAAAACACCAGAAGGGAGGGAAGTGTTAAATAGAGGTTGTCTAATGGGGTGAAAATTACAGGAGGTAATCTGTGAGGAGATAAGAGCAATATATTCTATCATGCATTACAGGGTAAACTCCTTTATGGTTCGAGTTTCTGCCTGGAAACCCAGCAATTCTTTTAGCTAAGAGCTGGAGGGCTTGGATGCCTTGAACTGTCTGTGTATTGTTTGGTTTGATCAGCAAGCTCTGGGATTTCATCAGCATCATTTTCCTCCCGCTCCTCACTACTGTAAACACTGGCTTCCATTGAAATCTGGTGTTTTCAATGGAATGTTTTAGTTGAGTGAAAAATCCTGAACTTTAGAATGCTTAGAGTTTTCTGAAAGTCACAGAATTTTTCTCTGGGACACCTGTTTTGACAATGAGCTTGCTTGAAGAAAAACTTTCAAGTCTAGTAATTTCTTTGGTTGGAATTCAAACGGATCTGTGCATATTACTCTTTCTAAAAATCATTGAAATCCAAAACCTCACAAAACTCTTGAAGTGTGAGGTTTGACTGTTTAACAAACACAAGCATGTTTATGAAAAAAAACAGTGTACACGATTAATACTCATTATCTAAAGCAAGAGCACGGGTGGTGCCATAATGACCAAAAAACAGGAGACACCTGAGTGAAAAGGGAACTTCCTCAAGCAGCCAGGACAATAATATGGGATTAATGATCACAACACCAGAGAGATGAAGGCAGGGAGGAAGAAGAAGGAAGATCACTGTGACTGACAGCATATTCTATAGCTTCTGCTGTGTTTTGTCTGGCATGTTTTCCCCTTGGTTGCTTAGCCCATGGAGAATATTCAGTAAGATTTTATTCTTACTACACACTCACTACAACTCTTAAAATTAGACTTTCACTCTGAATATTCAAGAGGAAGCATTTCATATTTGCCTTAAAGTTGGCTGAATATTTTGTGCATTTTTTTTTATTTTATAGTTATAGAACATTAGCGAAGTGAACAAAAAGAGATCAAGTGAAGGAGTACATTTAAGAGATGACCCACAATCATTCTTTTTGCCATAGGGAAAGTTAAACCAGAAGTAAATTTCTTTACTGAGAGGGTGTTTGGGCAGTGCAACAGGCTCCCCTAGGAAGTGGTCCTGGCGCCAAGCTTGTCAGAGTTCAAGAACCATCTGGACAAAGCTTTTAGTTATATGATCTAGTTTTAGGTAATCCTGTGAGGAGCAGGGAGTTGGACTTGATGATGGGTTCCTTCCAACTTGAAATATTCAGTGATTGATCCAATTTTAGTAAATGCAAGTACATGCCCATATGTAGCTGTGCCCTCTCATCAGTAACTTTATTTTTAACTTCTTTGCATAAGATATTTGCATTTACTTGTTTTTCTCTGCTCATCTCTAATGAAAAGAAACCTGCAAAATATAGGACAGTATTTAAACCAAAAAGCAGATTTAGGTGCTCATTCTCAGCAGTTGACTAAGGTTTGTCATGTATGAAAGCCAATGGCAATAATAACCTAAAATATGACCAAAAAAAAAAAAAGAAACGGAAATGGAATGCCACAGAGAGTTTTGTTCTGAACATGCATGAAATTACAGGAGACCATAATGTATTGGGAGCCTTTAAACAGCCTTGTCTCCTGTGTGATCTCCTGCTCCTTCAGCATCAGTGAAGGCACTGCCTTGCTCTGCAGGGTGATCACACACGGTGTTCTGTGCCCAAAGCAACTGACAATTGCATTTCGTGCCTGTTGCTACATTTGCAGTCTGCAAAGTCAACCCATGGTTTGTTCTTCAGTTTTTACTAATGAACACTGATTATTTTTTCTTCCCTATCCCTGTGACTCAGGAACTTCCGCTCTACAGTACAGTTATATATGGCAGAAATGCACAACTTCCAAAAATGTGAAAAAATAAAGCTGTGTTTGTGCAAAGAATGGGAGCATGTATTCAGCTTGAAGCATATATTTGAGGTCTTTTATAAGTAAATAGTTACCTATTTTACTGAGGCTGAGATAACAGAACCCAACTAATTTACTACTTTTAACCTTTTTTTAGAAGGTTTTAATTGCCAGTGGAGGTACAGAACTCACTAATCAGAGTGCTGTTTATCTGGATTGTACCCTAAAAAGTCTTTATTTACAAACTTCTATTTAATGTGTATTTATCACCCAAGTGTGACACTCTATGGCTGACTGTGCTTCTACTCTTCACTTCTTTAAAAAATATCTGTCTAAACATTATAGTAATTTCTAATGGAATACTAAGTATACAGAATAATTCTTTTTTCAAATGCATTTTAGATGTGATTTTTTGCTTTTAAAAACCATTGTAAGTGCATTAAAATCCTTATTTTTAGATGATCTCATATCACAGCCTGATCTCTGCCAAAGCCTCTGAGATGTCCTTTCAACATTCTATGAAGTTATGCCTAATACAGTCAGAGTGGGTGAATAGTTCCTGGTGGCTCATGCCAAGTTCTGTTTGTATGGCCAAAGTTATATCAAACACTGTTTTTAACTCTTTACTTTCTGATTTGAGAAATATGAACTTTGCTAAACCTCACACCCTTAAAATATAGCTGGAATGTGAAACAGACAACGAAAGTGAATGAAGCACTGAAGAGTTATGCTGATCACAAACCAGCATAATGAGCTCCTGCTCACTGGAAAGCCAGAATTGATGGCATCTGTAAAGCAGTTAAATGTGTTAGCATAAACCACCGCAAACACCAAATCTTTGTCAAGTAAAATAAATGGCTTGTCAGCCTAATAAATCAGTCAATGAAAGATATATTTATTTTTTTAAGTCTGCAGGCTAATGACAACTTCATTTTTGAGCCAGGAATTGTGAGTGATGATGGTTTGATGCCAGCTACTGAACGGTGAAGCAACATTCTCAACATAGTTACTCACCGTTGTTACACTTGGCATTCTATCTGCTATGTCTGAAATGATAGGATATTTTCAAAGACAGCATGTGAGTATCAGGTTTTTCTTTTTACTGCAAAGATGAAATGAAGCCTGTGAAATGTAATGCTTTCCTGTAAGGAAAGAGATGGAAGACAGGGGGTTCTAACACTTACTTTATATATCAAATTGCCCCTGTAAGGAGAACTTTACCTGCTTTTATTTAAGTCTTCCCAAAACCGAAGCAAGACCTAAGATTCATTTTGCCAGTATGATCATACAGTATTTCACATCCTGCAGAGTCTGGTTACACTCCAGATCAACTTTCATGCCAGCATTTTATTTCACTGGAGTTATTCTTGTCACCCTCGTTCTGGAGGTAACAAACAACTTTTGCATAAATAACATTTACATTTTCACACAAGGGATCTACTCACAAGCCGGCGTGTTCATAAACCAAGGGAAAGCTTAATGGAAAACCTACATCCTAATAATCTGCGTGCCTGTGGAGTTCACCTCCCTGGCTCCCTGTGGCAAATCCTTTTCTCTGACTGCATTTTTCCTGTGAACCTTTTTCAAATGTTGATAATTTTGAAGACACGCACATCTCAAATGCATATTGCACATATTGAAATACAGTAATTGTTTGGGGTTTTTCTATGGAATATGGCATTCAATTTTTCTTTGATATTCCTTATTTATGCTTGTTCTTTGGATAATCACTTCTAGATTTTCTCCAAAGCCCATTTTATGACACAGAAAGCACATTGCTAATTTAATTTTTTATTTTTACTGAGACATTACATATTCCTTAGAGTCACTCTATTTTGTGCCATGTTCCTGCAAAGGAACAAGGACAGGAATGCATTTAGACCAGCTTTGAGGAATTTTATGTGTTGCTTTACATGTGTTGGCAAGCCATAATTAGTTAATATTAGCAATAAGCTTGATTTTATTATCTCTCACAAAATTCAAAATATGATTGCTGAAGAAAGGATACCATGGAGATGCAGTCTTAGAATTGCATTTCTAACAGTCCAAATGTTATATGACTCAAATTCATTTGCTTTTTTTCCTCCATTTGTAATGGTAATTGGTCTCTGCTGCCAGAACAAGCTCTGCTTGTCATGGTATCTGGTAATATTATTACTATATTGCAAGATGTCATGATAATAAAAGCTGAAATTCTCTGAATGGCATATTCAGAGTGCATAATGTTTTCCAAAATATTGTGTCTCCCTAATATTCTCAATGCATCTTTAATGCAAATTTGTCAAGATTACTGATGTAAATATTAGCAGCACTTGGTATTTGAGAGACATTTTTACATCCCATGGAAGTTTCTGGGAAAATATTGGGAAAGAACCTGAGTGATATTTTATCTCCTTCTTGGGCAAGAGTTTGATTTTGAATATATGATTTTTGCTCTCCTTAAATATGCATATTCTGATTACTGGAGTTTCAGTACCTTCACATGGCATTAAAAAATTATAAGAAGAGAAAGATAAAAATGCTTCAGAGGATAGAAGCTGGAACTTTCAGAATGGAAAGCAAGTATTCAATGTCTTACTCTCACCAAGAGATGAGGCCTTGCAAGACAGGCTGAAAATTCTTCCTAGTGTCAATTTAAAATATTGATTTATAGAATACACTACTAGACTGTGAAATTGCAATTACATTAATTATCAAAGGATGATTTACCTGACCTATAATGTAGAGGTACACACCGTATTGTATTGAAATACTGAAATATTGTGTTCTTCAACACAGCAGAAAAAATGTGGATAAGTTAATTTTGTCTTTCAAATTTATACAGTTTAACTTTGCCCACCTTTATCTACATTCAGTTTGGAACTGGTCATTTTCAGATTAATAAATGACCTGCAACCTATGCTAGAAAATTAGCAACTTGAAAAATTAAATTAATTAGATTTATTATTAATTAGATAAATTAAATTAGAAAATTGTAACTTGAAAAGATCACAAGTACATGAAGCTGACTCATTTTCCAGGGTCAAAATGAAAGAACAGAAATCTCTCAACCATAGTGTTTATTTGCTTAATTTAATATTTCTATATATATTCCAAATAGGAGAATTTGCTTATAAATGATGTTGTTGACACTCCATTTTAGAGAGGCTTTGTAAAGGCAGCTTTCTGAGCTATCATTTAGTCTGATTATTTTTTATTTTAAGCAAACAAGACTACAAATGAACACTCTAAGAAGATAATTTAGATTGAACCTTCTAACCTTTATGACTTTTTTCCACAGACCACAGTAAAGAGACTATTCAAATTGTTATTTATTTCACTGGTGTCTGTGTCTAGTTCTAAATATTCCATTACATCAGTGGCACAGAGAATTCCCTCCATGAGCCATGGGAAAGATGCTGACCTAATTATTTTAGAAATAACTATGTAGAAACATCTAAAAAGATTAACAAAGGAAATATTATGTCACTACCAAATTAATAACTAAAATAGCATGAAAATCACTGTATAATTATCTAGGTTTCCATAGAAACTGTCTTTGATGGGTAGCCAAAAAGACTTCTGATTGAGCTTCAATACTTCTGCTCTCCCTGTAATACACATGATTTCTGATCTGCTTTTCATAAACAACTGACCAGCAGATATTCTTATCCTACAATCTTTAAGCAACACTCTTCAAGAGTTCTAATCACCCATATGCTTTTTTCAAGTCTGAACTCTTGAACTTCAATATGCAAAAATATTTTTAAAGTGTATTATTACAAATACTGAGCTATCAACAAAGAAAGGAAATTGTATATGGTAATATTTCTGTGCTGCCACAATACAATGTTGCATAACAATATGAAAAGGCATTAATCAAAGAAACGATTGTGGGTTTTATTACATTTTTTCATGGTAAATTTTCATTACACTTGCTTGCCTTTTGAAAAGCCTTGGCCGTTTAAGTACTAATCATAGGCATGTAAACAAATGGATCCCAGTGCTAGCAAAGGTGAAAGAAGTGTGGCTATCCCATAAATTTGTATGCCAAAAGAAACTCCACGAGTTTTATCTGAATTTGTTTAATTTAAATAATCTAGATTGGTGACTATTTGTGGAAACACTGTTTTCACATGCTACTTAAACAGCAGATTGCAGCAAAGCCACCTTAGAAATTTCTATACCTAAAAAAGATAAAGCCTGTATTCAATATATGTTTCTCCTACCAAAGCTCACGAGAATGTTGGACTTGTGTTCATGCACATGCTTTTTGCCAGAACGCAGTATTTCACAGAAACTCTAACTGAATTTATAGCTTATTTGCTGACAAATAACAGGGGGATATTTTAGGAAATGTTTTGCTGTTGACCTCCCAGGAGCTGCACAGCCTATTCGTTGTCCCATCACTTCAGGAAGGTAAGGCAGTGTCTGAACTCAACCTCAGTTTTCACTGCACACAGAAAAGCCACCCATCCACGCTGCCCTGGTTCCAGCGACTGGGGAGCAGGGCAGGGGGAGGGTGGGAGTTGGTACAGTGGGTGTGGAAGGTGCTGCATGTGCCACTGGCCTCCTGCTAGATCTATTTGCTGGTCTTTGGAGAGTGCTGCACAGGGATACTTCAAAAGAAAACAGAGATCCCGTTTTTGAAACAAGTGGGTTCCTGACAGATCTGCTTTGTTTCAGAGAGAGAAAAGTACCACTGCTATTACTTCAGTGTTTTGTGGGATTCTTGTAATAGCTGAATAATTTATTTTGTATTATTTACAGTTACTTAGAACTTTCAATTAATGTCATATAATATTCTGGGATTTAAATTCTGTAACACTTATTTACTCTGTTAGCTCCTGAAACTTCTTATGTTTTACCACTTTAGAATCATTGGATTCTAAAAGACAGAAGCACAGTCTTATCTTGTGCTGTCCCAGAATGCAGAAAACCTCTCTAAATCCAACTGAGACTGGTCCTGAACACTGAGATTGCAGTACAACAAAACATAACATTACAAAAAGAACTGCAGACCCAAAAATCCACATTTTATTTTACACTGCATAATCCACCAACACTTGTCATCCTACTTAAGGCTAGGCATCTTTCTTGGATAACTGCCATTGTAGGCTCCTGTCAAAATCAACACAGAAAGGTAGAGAATTCGAGACCTCCATGTGGTGATTTAGTTCCCTTCAGATCACCTTCTGAGGTGTTTGTATCTATTTATTGATAATAAAGGGAACTGGAGCACTGAGATGCCATTTTCTCTCTAAAATTCTCTGGGATCAATCCTTTCTTGGTTGGGTGGATTTTTTTCTTTGACATATTGTTCCAAATCATAAGGTCTTGATTTCTCTTGTTTGGACTAGATCATTGTCTGGATTTGTCTTCATCTTTTCAAGCAACTTACTCCTACTGCTTCCTCTGGATGAGAACTGTGAGTGGGTAATTGCCATTGAGGCTACAGTACTGGCATTCTGCGAGTATTCTGTAAGTTACTGTGTGGAAACATCCTTGTTTTCTGATGCTGAAAGCACTGAAGTGTAAAAAAATTTAAAGACTAACCTCAGTGAGCTTTCCATGAAAGCATAAGCAAAGTTTGGACAGATTTGAGTATGAAAATAATAACTGTCCATTTCAAACAATTTGTAGCCACCTTCCTCACAAGCTAATCACTCTGCACTGGGGATACATGACTAACACTGCTTTAAAATTCAAAATAACTTTTAATAGATGATTCACTGTGTCACAGAAAGATGCCTGAAATACTCATTGACTGTTATTTGTCTTCTTGCACAGTTTACAGAAATAATTAGTATTCCATTTGACAAATAAGTGCAAACATCCATTAGCTTAATGACACAACACATATTATGACTAGGTCTGTAACTCACTAGAACTTTCTAAGTAGTAGCTCTGAACAGTCTGTCATATTGGAGCACACATGTTTTAGTAGATGTAAAATTGCTCTGGTTACAAGGCCACTGAGATGTTTAAAGTAAGAAAAATCATTGGACAGCCTAATTTGTCTTTGAAGTCAGAAAAAAAGAGAAAAAAAATCCTTGTATGTAATCTATAAACTACAGATACGTGGAATTGGTTTTATAGATTTACTGACCTGCAAATGAGTTCCACCCCCAGATCCATAAACAATTATCACCAAAGATCAAAGCGTGGAGTAGAGCATAAATTTTGTTGTGATTACTGTTTGTTCTGTAATAACACTGAAAATTGTCAACTGTATGCACAAACACAGAAGGAGCCTTTTTCTACTATATTCTGAGTGCAAAGGACAGCCTGAATAATAGTACCTAAAAACTGTGAGATTAGCCAATCAGTTGTAACCTTAGATAAATAATTTTTTAAAATTTCATTGGAAAGCTTTTACCTGAATTATAAGGCATAAGCTGGAATGTGCCTATCTGTGTAACCACCACTTGTAAGACTCTGATGTGGAGATGGATGTGATGGCTTTAAGGATGATGCACGAGGTGAAATTTAATTCATTTGCTGTGGGCTTCCTGCTAGTTATGGTAAAGTTATTTTGAAAATAATTATCTGCAGACAGGAACAGAGTCAATGAGGAATCTTTCTGGGCTTCATACCAATCTTGGACTTCTTATAAAATCATGTCATTCCCATAAAAAGCTCCATTCCATCTCTGTCTGTGTGTCCAACAAAAAAAGGTGGCTTTGAACAGAAAACCCTGTGTTTTAAAGCAAAAATGGCTTCACAGGTGCTGATGTTGCTCTTGAGCAGATGGCACAAGCCTGGCAACCAGGAGCTGAGGGGGCTGTGGGGTTTCAATTTAATCCACACAGTGCCTGAGTGTCAGCAGGGAGGCTCGATGAGGGCAGGTACCAGTGGTGCCAAAAGCACACCATGAGCATGTCCCCATCCTCTAAGGGAAAAGTGCTCTGCAACTGAAGGCACTCTGCTCAAACTACTAATCCAGGCTTAGTAATTTTGCTTTACTGAAGCCATGGTACTCCATGGACCAGGGCAGTGTTTCTAAATGGAACCAAAACACGCTCGTGAAAACAGACTGGTGATAGCTGAAAAGTAAATATGACCGTATGGATATGGTGTGGATATGGTATGGATATGGTATGGATAAATCAAGTGCTGGCTCCCAAATGTGTTTGGGGTAATAGAACCTGGGTACTGCTTGCCTTTGCAGAAAACATGAAAGATCAGTCTGGTGAAAGACATCCTTAAGTGGACAGATTCCAGCAATGGACTTTGGTCCTCTCACAGCAGGAAGAAACTCATATAAGCTCTAAATGATGTCTCATAAAATTAAACGCTCTATCAAATTCACCATAGATGTAACATAATCAAAGACACTAATTTAATTGATTTGGACTGTTTATAGAGATTTTTTGGAGGTATTTTAAATATATAATCAGTAGTATAAAGAAAGAATGTGTTAAAATGCCATTATGTGTGTTCACATAAACATGAGTAACAATGGCTTGAACACAGCTCCAGTCTCAGAAGCTGCAGATGTTTGAACTACTATTCTCAGTCATTCCAAAAGGGCTTCATTTCCTTAGCTACTGCATTTCTGGGTGTCTTCATCCTACTTAGCTTATTTTCAAGTCTAGCAGGGTCAGTCCTAGGTCAGTAAATAATGAACTATAATGAAGTAGTAGCTGCAGCTGTTAAGCCCAGGCATAATTACAGGTGAGCTTGCCACTTCCTGCATGTTTTACTGTCAGTTATCACAATGCCTGCTGCTGAGCAAGATACATAATTTGTGCAGCATTTCAGTAAAATACTGAAGTAGGTAAGTAAAAACAGGTGAAGGAATATTTATTCAATAGCACCTTGTATTGTAAAAAACTAAAAAGCAAAATTAAAAATGTCCAAGTCCTTATTCATATAAAATGACATCATGTTCAATAGGAGATTAAATATCACAAAAATTCATTACTGTCTAGAACAGGCAGCATTTGTCATTATGCAGGTGTGTGGCCCTAAGACAAAAGGTAAAATTGGACCCTTTATTTAGCCACTGGCTAGAGCAAACTCCTCTTCTGAAATCCCATGTGCTGTGTTACACTGATTATCAAAAGGGTTAGGCGGCACATAACAGTAACCATCAGAAAAGCAAGCTAGAGAAATAAAGTAAGAGAAAATCTAATCACGGTGTCCAAAACAACACACCAAACTTTATCAATGTGCTGACCTAAAGGCAACTTGTCTGGCAAAACAAATACAGGTGATTTAGCCTATCCACACAGAATCATCTTCTATCTTTACTGTCCTCTTGTACACCAGCTTGTATCACACTGTACACCATCCTATATTCCCCTGAGTATGATTCTCAATTCTCAGGCACTACTGAGCAGAAAATTCTGTATGTTAAGTAAGCTACAGAGTTCCTGTATAGCCAGACTGATCATGTATTCTCCTTTATCTGCCTCCAGCCCTGGCTAACACCATCTCCTTCTGGCACAATATAAACATGGGGCAATCAAGAGGTGTTTCCTGTGGATGTAAATTTAAGTTCTTCAGGTCTTGCAGCAAAACATTCTTCAGACTAACACATTTTGGTCGTTTCAACCTGCCATGCACTACTGCCACTATTTTAGATTAATAAATTCTACACTGTCTGTAATCTGGATTATTAACAGCTATCCCCTGTAATCCTTAGGGGAACCTGACTTGGTCAAAGACTTAAGGCTGAGGCATTGCACATTCTTCTCTGTCCCAGCAGTCAGAGGGAGTGACCTTGGTGTGGGTCAATATACTTCTGTTGGTATTCTTCACATCTGAGTGACTTCCCTGCTGAGATTGCACTCTTGGTACATATATAAATTTTCCCCTATTTTATCCTGTGGTTTTGCATCATCTGTATTTCCTTCTTTGGAGTGAGAAGGATTCCCTTTCCCAGGCACGCACATTCTGTTCCCAAACCCAGTGCATCCAGACCCCAGTAGTACAGGCGCTGGTTAACACTCTCACTGAGGTGTTTTACCCTTCTTAGGTCAGTGCATGGTTTCCACCAGGCCTGTTTTATCACCACGTAGGAGAGAGAGAAAAGCCAATATAAATAATAAGAACAGAGGGGATTTGGCCACTTACCAAGTGAAGATGAGACATAATAAGGTAGATATTAAAATGAGGACTTGGTTAAACATTGCGGACTGTGTGCGTTGGATGGCTCGGTGGAGATCGTTCTGTATTAATGGAAAATAGGTGTTATTTTGGGGTTTGAACCAATAAGCCAGAAACTGATTCTGTAGAGGAATTATACAGTGCCCTGATAGAAATGCAGTCACTCAAATGCACTTAAGAGTTTGCTGATGATATAGAAGGGTGCAGAAGAGCCAGCTGTGATTCTGTGATTATTTAAGTAGTTCTTTGTTCATCCCAGCACAATTCTGATCCTATTGCAAGCTGCCTTGAGGTCTGCTCATGTCTAGCTTACAAATTACAGGCTGCAAGGCCCAATTAAGGCCTAACAGTTGAGTTCCCTGCAATTGTGTATGAATGGCAGAGTAGCAAAAGAATCATCCACTGCCATTTCCTTTATTGGCACAGTAACAATTTATACTAATTGAGATTTCATGTCTTACTTTTTTTCTAATTTTGATGCAGAAAGCAGTTTAGTAATGCTTGACCATTTGTATAATCTAAATACAGATCTGGTTAGCTTCCTATTAGGGTTGGACTGTACTGCCAAAATCCCACTAAAGACAATATACTAAAAAAATACAACTCTAGAATATTTATTTCCCTTGCATACTTACAATCATATTTTCTAAAGCATGCTTTGCCAGCCAGCAATTTAAAAATACAGGAATAAACAGGTTTCTTAGGACTGGCCAGAAAATCTGAAAGAAAAATTAACAAATTCATTAGAAGCTTTTCTGATGAGGAATAGAGCTTTTCTATTCAAGCAGCAATGAAACACTTGGGAAAAATACTTACTATTAATGTGTTTCTAGAGTGAGATTTGGCTTTAAATAACATTTTTGTCTTCCTTTGTGATTAACCACATGCAAGATAATTAGATAAAATAGGAACACAGTTTTCACTGCAGACATGAGTGATTCTTACATTTTTATAACCAGCTGGTTTATTTTCTTGATTGTGCTGTAGCTGGAGTTAGAGGGTTTTGGGTTTGTTTGTGCCCATGAAAGAGGAAGTAGAAACTTATCAATATTACTTTAGTCCAGTAGCAAACTCTCTTATTGTTGTTGACGAATTTCTGTTCCCACAGGCACAAACTCATCATCCATATAAGAATAAAATTTACTTAAAAAAAAAAGAGCATTTGTGCAGCTATAAAAGTGCAATGTGCAAATGTATTAATTCAAATATGTTTACCGTGATGATGAAAGGGACTGCATTAATTATTTCCAGGAGAAAAGGTATTCTCAGAATTTGTTCCCAGATATTTCCCTTCAAAGAAAAGGAAAAAAACCCCACAATGTCACAGTCGGCTTACATATAGTTCTGATGAGAAATACATGTGATATCCCAATGGAACATAAGGAGTCTCTCCCATACCTGAAATTCAGGAAGATCATTCATCTCAGATTTAAACACATATGACAAATGTGAATATAGAATATAGATCATTCTGGATCCTTTTTCCTGCAGTTTATCATAATGTACTTCCCAACTAAAAGATATATACTTTTAAATTTCCTTCTTTCCATCCTTTGCACATTTATATTTTAATTCTACTTTGCATTTTTTCTTTCCCAGCTGTTTTGGAAAGTGAAGTAAGGAAGACATTGAGTGTTTAATATTTGAATTAGGACTACAATATCAAGTTCTCTATTTCTGCCACCAACACTTCAGAACACTTCAGGGCTTTTTGGAACTTGATCTTGCTTTCATGAAATGAGAGGTCTTCCCACATATTTCAATGAAGTGGTATTGATCTTTTAATTTGCTTACTGCTAGCTACAGGATGGGGATAATTCTACTTTTTTTCCAAATCTGTGCAGTGGCTGTGAATGATTAAATGTTGAGATGAAAATCCGTATGTTGGAAAGGGAAGGTAGCTGAACCTCAGTGACTTACAGCTTTACTAACGCTGTGTATCAGGACTCCATCACAGGTAATGCAATAACAGTGTGGCACATATCAAGGCAGTATTACAAGAGTTTGCAGTAGAGCATTGTATTTTCAGTAGCAATGACATATTCATCTTCCCTGAAAAAATAACCACCTGATACAGCCACTGAGAATTAAATACAAACTCCATAGCACATAAAATTATTTTTCCATTTTTAACTCTTCACATCTGGAAGCCACTATACCTAAGGGGCAGGGATTATTGTCTTCCACGTCATTGCAATTGGTGGGTGTCAGACATACAAGTGAGATTATGAGGCTGTAAACTGAGAGGGTTTTGTATGAAGAATAAAATCAAAATCAAATCTGATTTTTCAAATTGAACCATTTTGTGATTTCATTTTTAATGTTAGGAGTTTTCTCCTCTGCATTATAGAGAAGAAATGTCACATAATTTACTTGTGCAGGCAAAATGCCCGTATGGATGGGCTCCAGGTAATTAGGGATGTGTGCAGCTGTAGGATTCTGGCTTCCACATGGAAATGCATCATGAGTTCTGCAAAACTGCCTTTTGCAGTGAGAATGGATGTGCTGCTCAAAGCAGTGAGAGTGCCTGTGCACCAGGGATATGCAGGATTGCCAGATGTCTGGGACAAGTTTTGACAACGGAGATTTCTGACGTAGACATCTTTCAGAATTCTGGCCAAGGACAAACCCTCATGTAATACTTTAGGCTGTGAGAATGCAGATTGTAAACCTTCCATGCCTGGATCCAAGTGATCCGCATCACAACACAGTGCTACAGCCTTTGAATTCCATTTCATTTAAAAGCTATAAAAAAATGCAAGTTCACTCTATCATAGTAGCATGATATGCTACTGTGCCCTCACTGTTCTGCATGTCATCATTTCTCATATGTCATCAAGCAGGTATCAGAAAGGTCAATCTCTTGGAGTATTCTCTCAAATGACTGCTTTATTCATTTTACGGGTTATTTGTGAAATCCTAGTAATGTGCACTCCAATGCAAACACAATCATCTTTTTCTTGTTTTCTTCCTCGCTAATTCTCTTACTTGTAAAAATTAGTTACGTAAATTTTGAAAGTTTTGAAAATGTTTCTGTAAAATAAGTAATCTGTCACAGATTTACATAAACTAAGGCACCTTTAGTCACCTTGGCTGTGCAGAAAAGCCTTACAGGGGGTGAAATAACACCACTCTTGAGAGACTGGTGTAAAACTAGGAAAACAGGACCAGAGGGAAGGAGGTGTTTGCATCAAGTGGATTCCCAAGCCACATTTCAGTACTCTTGTTGTTCCTTAGATTAGCCCTTCACTTCTTTCCCTTATGGGGAGTGGAATCACAGAATTGTTTCAACTTCTGTGGCAGGTGTACACAGCAAATCAGGCTAGTGGAGCTTTCCATCCATCACACACTGATGAGTAACTTCTCATGGAAGCTGATTTGCCAAGAATTCGTCTTTTGTACCCACTGAAATTGATGCAAATCAGAAGCAGAATGGATGAGGATCAAATGCTGTCCAATAAACTCAGGAACAGCACAAACTGTTACTGCCCTTTACTGTTTTGCCTGCAGGATATAAATTTTGGACTATTTCTTCCTACAACTGATTTGCACTTGTAACCCCCAGCCCTTAAATAATATATACTCCAGGATTAAGAAGAATAATTTTTAGACAGCAGACAAGTGCAAGCCTCTTAGCATTATTGGGCACTAAGGAAAACATTTATGGCATAATCACTCGATAAGCACACTGAAATAAAAGTCTCTAAATTCAGTGATGGCTCTGATAGCTACTGAACGTCAGCAATACAAAATATAATACAAAAAAAATATTATCCCCAGAGATATTTTCAGCTTTAGAAACCAAATCTTTTTGTTTTTTCCTTGATAAATGATTTTAAATTATTTTAGTATTTTTCTCCTCAAAATACTAAAAATGCAGAGATAGAGCAGAACAAAATGTAATGAAGAAAAATGAATAATTATACTAGAAAAATGTAACTTTTAAAAGAGACTGCAAATACAAAAATACATTGTATTCACATCAAATGATTTCAAGATATTTTGAAAAGAGATTCCAATAGCATCACACAGATGGTTAACACAAATATGTAGGTATCCTTTTTTTTTTTAAGTACTGTCTTGGCCTAGTTCTTTGGTGCACAGTTTGAGAGGGCTAAACCTTGAATTATATGTATTGAGTAGCTACAGCTTTGCCATCTATGACAATTGTGTCCAATACATTACGGACAGACAGATAAAACTGTGCAACTGAAAAATCAGTATCAAAAAATCAAGGTCACTTCTGAGGATGTGTTTTCAAATTACAGTGTGCCAGTGGACAATGGGAAATAACGTGCATTTAATTGCTGGCTTCCACTCTTTAGATATTGAGAGTTTGCTTATAAATTTGGGAAACAGGGCTGCCTGTGTGACAATATGCCATCCTCTAAAAGTGTGTTTTTCTCACCTCCCTGTTTGTACACCAGTGTGGGCACAGATACATAAACTTTATATTGAAAGATTTAACTCAGTAATTTTTTGTAATTAATTCTGCCTACAAGTAACAGAGTACTTACCTTGTAGCTTAGATAACTTAGCAACAGAGTTTCAAAGAGACTTATTACAGCCACAGACACCTTAAGTGAAGTGAAAAAACATGTGTATTAATACCAGCTTCCAGAGACTAGATATTAACATTACAATGAAAATAAGAGATTATATAAAACAGCTTTTCCATGAATCCTCTGAAACCCTCTCAGCTAAAAGCATTTTGCTGGAAGCTTAGATATTGTTATTTTTCTGAGTTTCATTTATTCCTAAACAACACCAAAATCTTTCCACGTGACACAGAGAGAGAAAAAGAAAGCTGTAAATAAGGAAAGCCAGTCAGCTCTTTACTTTCTTGTGAAGATGTTATGAATATGTGGAAAAGCAAACATTTTTCTTACTGTGTATAATTCAGAAAGTTGAAAGCAGCAAAAAATGATAAAGATGAATAATTATTGATTTTAAGATTTAAATGCAGCTGAGCTCAATCTCCCAGCTTTAAATAGACTAAATGTCTAGTTAGTGTATGTATTAAATACTTTAAAAATATATAACAGATATTAAAACAGTAAAACAAAATACTTAAATCTTTATAGACTTTAAGTAACTATGAAACTTACTTAAATCTTTGCATAGAAAGTAATTGTATTTTAATGGTGTATTGTGGGAATATTCCATCAAGATGGATTCTATCAGGCTGGAGTCTGAATTCAAGCCTCAGGATTTCTAATTTTAAGTCAATGCTCCCTACTACTGAAAACTCTAAAGAGTGCACAATCTAGAATTTAAAAAGATGCTATGAATTGGGACATTAAAAAAATATGCAAAATTATTAAAATAGGCAATCAAAATATATCTGTTTCTCCAAGTAATTACTACTGTCTTAGATAAACTCAGGCTTTATTTCAAATAAATTCCTATCTTATCAAATAAACGTATTAGAAAAGGACTGTATCCATAAGCAAATAAATATCTCAGTATTTTTTACTTCAGTTTAATAATCTGAATGCTAGGCCAAAAAATATTCAAACTGTGCATGTTCTAAAGGTATTTTCCTCAAGGGCTTCTTCCCTTGGAAAATTGTGTATTACACAGAGGTACAATCATTGAACTGGCATTGCACCAGTCATGGTGAGAAAATATAATGGTGTAACCATTCTGGAAGCTTCAATAGAGAGTTTATTCTTAGTAAAAAACCACATTTCACAGAGAGAATCAGTTCAGATCAGCTGATCTTTATGTTTTTGCTGTACTTGGTGTTCAACAAGATTTCCTTGCTGGTATCAACATTTCCAAGTATCCTTTAACACTGCTACAATTCTGTAAATCCGTATCATCTGCAGTTGATAAATGGAAATAATTGAATTGGTCATTTACATATTACCTGTAATCCCCATAAAGGTAAGCTTCGATTCACCCAAATAATGGGAGACCTGTTCATTATAGTAAGAAAATAAATATGAAATTAATCATAATCTAGTGTTTCAAACAAAAAGTTGTACATGTGAATGGAAATTAGAGCAGCCTTACTGAAAAAGAAAATTCTCGGTAATAAAAACTTTAAATCAGTAGTTATCTACTGAGTATTGACATGTCTTGTATTTCTAATCCAGAGCAAATCATTGGGTTCCTGTGGGAAACTGACAATCCTTTTTTGTGAACATTTTGCTATCTGTGTAATGATGTAAATGCTATCCAAATCTTAGGGGCTGTCATATCTTAGAAAAATCCTATCAGTGCTAATAGGCACTTGATACAGCACCACTGGAATGGGACACTCTCAATGGCACAATAATTTCCTGTTAATCATTCACTGCTACTCAGAATTCTTTTTTACATTAAGGGCATCCTTTTTCATTTCTGCAAAGTGCCAGCATTGATGGAACCCAGATCTCACACCAGCATTCAGTCCAGCAGTTCACTTTGCAATAAAGAGAAACAATTAAAATATTAAATGCAGTTTGAGCATTCAGAAATGTAAGTACTGGCTAGAGATTTATGGAAACATCCCTACTATAACGTTAAAATCCCACTATTCCAGATGGAAATGGATTTGTCTTCCAGTGTTCCTCCCCTTCCCACCATTCTGTGAACCTTTGGGCTGCTGTTTTAAATTAGGAACTCACCAATCAATTGTTCCAGGTGTGTAGTTTTGATTGGAACAACTCCGGTTTAATTCCTTACTGATAGTTGCCATACCATCCATGCAAAGTCCATTTCCATTAGCAAATGTATATGGGAACACAGTCATAAAAACACATGGGAGGAAAGGGATATTAATTACATTATTAAGTGGTCCATGAAATGCATGCAATAGTTTGAAACCCAAGGCAACGGATACAGACATTTTTAAAAGTAAAGCAGCTTTTAGAAAGTACTTCTGTATGTGTTCCATTATCTGTAGATAAAGGACTATGAAGCATTCCAGGTTATATTTTTTAAAGATTTCTTTTCAAATTTAAAAACAAGACAACTGAAATGATACTTTGTAAAGCTGAACTAAGTGCACAATATATACTGAAGATCAAGAGATCCTAGAAATCCTATCCCATGGATAGGCTATGATACAAAGACCACACTCTCAACAGGAAAGACTGCAGCAAAATCTCTTTTGAGGATGTGAGGAGGGCTGGAGATTCATGCAGCAATATTTCAAGTACAAAACTGGTGATACCTAAGTAAAAATATTGGCTATTATACATGTGATGTTATCTTGCCTTTAATTGCTGGCACAGATCTTCCTTTCAAATGGTCATGTAAGGATGTGGGAATATATAATCTGTAAATGATGAAAAATATCCGTGCTCATCCTTGGCAAGCAAGGTCAGCAGAAAATAAAGGGATCTGCAGCCCACAGGTTGGCAACAAGTGTATTTTTACCAGCTCTGAGTGGGACAGTGCTAAACTCTACCCATTCATAAGGATGCCTTAAGCTCTTTCCTGTACACCCGCTGTGCCTGAATGAAAGACACCAACGTGTGCAGGCATTTCTGAAAAACAGGAAATAAATCTGATGACAAGAATTCCTCCCAGATTTGTCACTTTAAAACCAACCAGGTGAAAACATTTCCTGTGGCCGTGCTTTCAGCATGCTGAGTAGTTTCATGGGCCTGTGGCACAGTACCTAGAAATTATTTTTGCTTTCATATCAGTACATCTTTAAGAATGCATTCAAGCAGGAGTTTTGGTATCCAGCCCTCGGGATCTCTATGGCATTAACGGGGTGCCATTGGTTTGTCTGGCACAGCTTCTAAGACTGGGGCCTGAGTGAGCAGGCAGAAGGACTTACCTGAATCTTCTCAGGCAGACAAATGTTACTCAGAGACAGAACACACCAACTACTCTCTCAGATGTACCACAACACCATGTAAGGGAATAACATATATAGAAAATATAAATACACTCTGGTGAATTGTTAAACACTTGAATTGAAGGACACGCCAGGAAAGGTGTGAGGCAATCAGCAGTCTGCAGATGCATATGAATATGCATCTTTGCATATAAATACAGAAGTATATTTGGCACAAGGTTTGATATTCTAACCTGTCCTGGACACCCAGGCATAACCATGCAGCACAATATACTCATTTGGGCTCAATAGAGATCTCATAACAGAAGAATTGCAGCATGCCACAGACCATGAGTAGATGGAAGATGCTAAGTCCCTGAGTTGTTAATATGCCTAAATTTCTAAGGATGGATTTTCTCTTCTCCACAACTTTTTATGAAAACTTTACTGCTTTTTTCTTCTAATTGAAGACACATTCTAAGGTGTATGTAGAGTCAAAAGTCATTTTTTACGGGTCTTGTTTTTCAGGAAAACTTTCTCACAGCTCTTTTCAGATCTTACAAGTTCTCAAGATAAATTTTGACCAAAAAAATTTCAAATGCAACTTCTGTACTTCCTATTCACATATCCTTCTCTCATGCACTGCTGAAAAAAGCAAATATTCTTTATCTCTCTTTGCTTTGGATTTCATTCTTGTAGAGTATTTCTCCTGTGCGCTAGCTTTTTTTGGTATTACCCTTACTAGATTTAAGTGATATTCAAATATTAAAATTAGAAATCAAACTCTGTCCCTTGCCTAACATTGTGTGAAGACTGCTGGTTTTATCATCTCAAGCTTAGTGTTTTCTTATGTGCTTTGGTTTTTTCAGCATTTAAGGACAAAATAATCAAATCAAGTGAAAGGAAGTAAGTTAATAAAATGTGATGCTTATTAGCATTAAAAATTGAAGAGATTCAATATACCCAGGATACAAATACAATAGAGGTACAGGATTAAATAAATTATGATTTCTTCTACATTTAGTGATTAATTGTATAGCACATTAAAAGAAAAGAATACCATCCTGACAATTCTCAGTGTGCAAAATCATGCATTATATCCATAAATCATTTTGAGTATAGAATGTGCTTTTGGTCTCACTCTTCTGAAGTGTTTAGAGAAAGCAGAAGGCTAGAAAATGATCATCAATATCATCTGCATGAAAGCTCAGTTTCACGTATTTATCTGTCCATTTCTGGGATCTGGGGTTTTAAGTAAAATTATTTAAGGAAAATCCGAAAAGAATTGTTGCATAAACTGGGAATCAGACATTTGCAATTTTACATAGAAATGTTATGTAATAATACATCTAAAATATACATCTGCACAATTACATCTGATACATAGTATCTAAGGAGAGAGCCAGGATTCTTTTAGTAGTAAAGGGAAAAATAATCTTTTTATTTTAGTTCTTATTTCCATTCACAATGTAAGACTAGCTCTATAATTCTTTCAAAATATCTGCAAGACATAAAAACAAATCCTTGTTGAAAGAATATGAAACATATATTCACTAATTTATTTCTTACAACTTAAATAATACTTTGAGAGCAGAAATGAGAAAAAAACCCCAAACATTACCATCCAAGTCCTTGTGTAGGATCATCCAGGAGCACACGAACTATATATAGGAAACAGCTTAGTAGCTTGAGAGAGAAATTGAATAATCGTATTCTCAGACCTGGTTTGAAAAGAAAAGAAAACACTGAAATAAGTTCAGGGGTTTTAGTTTCACCCACCTTTAAGGTAAAACTAAAAGGAATTCGAATAATCCTGTAGTAAAAAACTATGCAATGCTTTCTGAGATATAAGATACAGCAACATGAAGAAGACATACTTTCAACCATAGGCAGGGCATATGCAATGGCCAGTATTTAAATATTAATATCTAAAAAAGTCTTCATGCAGTAGTTTCACATACAGAATATATTAACTCTATCCCAGCTTATAAAATATTAAACTGGAGTTATTTAATGTTGAAGTTGAATAACTATGCATTCAAGAATCACGACATCTAAAAGTCGTGCTGAATGCACAACTGAACTGAATCAACAACTCGTTCTACAGACCATGAGAATATTGAGATGTTCTAGCTGAATGGATATACCAGGAATAGTATCACAAAATATTACACTATTTCCCACAAACATAGATTTAATGCACAACGACAGGATTCTTTTAAAGGGATCCACATGAACACTTACTTCTATCACATGGGCAATTTATTTCATTGCCAGCTGGAGCCACTGTCTACTACAGTGGAACTTTGCTATGTGATTCTGCAGCCATTAGAGGATTAAGGTTTAAATTTTCAGTACTGCTATTAAATTCAACAGACTTTTGCTAGTGTGGATATTTCCATCTGACTCTTAGATGTAAGCTTTCATTTACTAATTAAGTTAAAACTGTTAGTTGGCTAATGTTAAGTGACTGGAGGTCACTTAAGCATTAATTTTTTTTAGTCTTGCAATCTGAGAGTTCTGTTCTACATGGCTGAGCCCTTCTGTCCAAAGCAGAATATTCTGACATTGTGGTTTATTGTTGTGTTGCAAATACTTCAGCAGCTCTGCTGAACTCAATGTAATTACTTCTGTGTTTTAGGAACTACAGCTTCATAATGCATACCCAAAGCTGTGTGCATACATTCACTTCTAAGGAGAGAATCACACTCATCTTATGGTAATATTACTTTTTTTTTTTAAACTTTACACAGTCCTAAGTTCAAAATCAGCACCTTACAGATAAAACTGATAAACAAGTTTTTATATTTACTATTCCCTTTCCCATTAAAACTTCATCTACTACAAACAGAAAAATAGAAAAGGGATTCTTAAATATTTTACCATGCAATTTCTGAAAGAAATCTTAAGGTTTATTACATAAAACTGCTTATTTCTTTATTGTGGAGTTGCAGTTATCACATAAGAACTGGATGGACTTTTACAGCACCTTGTTTCTGTGAACCAAAGGTTAAAATCCTGTGGTCTGGGAGAAATCCCACAGCTGTTACTGGCAATTGGGTTTGAGAACATTAACCTAGTGATTCCTGCTCCTCTATCAAGAGTAATTAGCCACAGACTGTTTATTCCTCAACATGAGTGAAGGGGATGAAGCAGCAGAGATGGGGGGTGGAGGAGGAAGGAGATGAAGAAGAAGAAGAAGAAGATGACGACGAAGGAGAAGAAGAAGAGGAGATGGGGGGATAGGTAGGTGTCATCCTATTATTTGACTTGGTCAGTGCTATGATCCTCATTTGCAGCCTTTTTGAACTGTTGCTGAAGAAGACATGAATTGTTTGTTTGTCCTAAGCCTGTTATAGAAGTCTGCTGGAATATGAATGGTTGCCTTAACAACCAGGCTATTACAACTAGAAAAGCAGATAATGTTTTAAAAAACCCACCTAATCCTAAACAAACAAAAAAAGCCTACCAATTTTGTGTTGTCTAACTTTCTTAGGCAAGTACAGAAGTCTGTTGTTTTTCTCCTGGTTTTTAGCTCTGTAAATGTTATTCTTGGTGTGAAACACTTGTTTTCTGCGTTGATAATGGCCTGGTTTCTAGTCATCCTTTGAAATGATATGTTGGTTTAAATGCCAAAAGAAAATGGTTCTTTTCTGATTAAAAGCTACATCAACACAAGGGACTGATGCTCCAGCCTGCTGCCCTAAACCCTTAACGCTCAAATCTTAGTTCTGATGGATGTGGAACTCAGGCTCTGGATATCTCCACAGGAATGGCTGTTTCCACACAATGTGAGGCAGGGTTTTCAAACCAGCCATGCTTTCCCCTAAGGCTTCCAGTCAGCATCTACAGAGAGGGTGTTTCGTGGCTGGGGTTGTTCACAGAGCGAGCCAAAGTACAGGATCTGGATCGTTGGTGATGGGGTCAGTTATTAAAACATAAATACAGAACACAAGTCTGTCCTGGCTCACCTCTCCCTGCTCTGTGTGCCTCAGCCATTAGTATCATAAGCAGTCATGCTTGCTAAAGTTTGGATAATTAATGCAGGCCTAACAAATGCATTTTTTTCTCTGGTAGAAAGACTCTGTACCCCCTAGCTGGGGATTCACCTGTGAGTTGGAAGCAATGCATGTGTTCCACTATCATGAAGATGCAGGATTTCAAATGTGGGAAGGAGGGGACAAACACTATAGAAGGCATTTAAATCAGATTTTCAATTATTATTCTGTTACAAGGGAAGCATTTCATATTTGTTTGCTTCCTGTCTATTTTTGTTCTGTATTTCACATGCTGTCAATAAATCAACATGGTCTGCTTGATTGAATTTCTTTTTCTCCATTCAGAGCCAGATTGCTCAAGTAGCAGGGTCATTTGCACAGAATATCTCTATATTTTCAATATGAGTGATGCCTGAAACTTGTATTTAGCTCCATCACTCATGCACTGTCATGCAGTTATGTATCATTTAATAAAAATGCAATTTCACTTTGTCTGTGGAACAAAGTTGTTACATATGCTTGTCTTATATAAAAGAAGAATTGATAATAACATTTCAAAATCCATTTTGTTTTGTGAACTAAATATAACTATGTCAAATGTTAACATTTCCTTCTCAGTTTAAAAAGGTATTTGCTATTTTTGCAGGCGTTTTTATTATATTTTACTGCTTCTGACTGTGACTTTCACTTTTATTATAAATCCTTGATGCTTTCCTTGTAAGTATTTTTGTAGATTAATTGTCAGTTTTAGAGAGTTGGTATAAACAGAGTGACAGATACCAGGTGAGGATTTTAGAATCACCTCCCATTATTCTTTTCTCATAAGTCATTGATACACTGTTGATTTTTAGCAAACTCATTCCAGTGGCAGCTGGCTTTAGGAGCTGGACCAAAATATACTCTCAATAATTCATATCCTAGTGATAGTTATCTTCATTCCCTCTTCACTGACTTGAAACTTCATTTACTTTTTCCCTTTGAGACTTATTGTTGGCCGTGATAATGCAGTGTGTGGTCCTGGCAAGTACAAGCAAGTCACACTTGTATGAATATGTCATTTTCTCTTTCTCTCTTTTTTGGGGGGGAGGGATGCTGAGTGACACCTTTGTAAGATATTTTTTCCTACATTGTTTGAATTTGATTAGACATTTGCTTGCAGAAGATTGAGTGGAAACCAGATTGACATGAGACATAGATGAAGGCTTGTTTTATCAGTTTGTCAGTTTAAACCAGGATAATAATTAATATAACAATTGGTATTTCAAGTTACTGGCCCATATGTGATTTAGATCAGGATAGCATGCTGCAGAAAATCCTTATAAATTCTAGAGCTGACTGCTCTGGTTGGCAAAACCATGTGATATTATCAAAAGCTGTTTGGTGAATAGGTTTGATTTCGTTACACTATCCAAAAATTTGCTGATCCTACTGACAATTATTTTCTCAATGACAGCGAGTCCATTTTTAATATGTGAAGGAAGGTTTTCAGTGCTCTCACTGCACACTGACTAAAATCTGTTATCTTTGTTTATCAACTCTGTGGTCCCTCTGGGCAGGACACTCCTCCCTTTCAGTGGAGGACTGAATGAGTACACCTGACTGAGTGGCAGTCACTGTGTCAGCAGCAACTTTTTGGAGACTTTCTTTCGGAGGATTCTGGTTCTGAGTACTTGGACAAGAACCAAGATCTGCATAAGCAGAAGGAGTGTTTGAACGTTTGGCTTGGGGATTTTTCTTGTTTAATTCAGTGCTCTGATGGCTATCCACATCATTCCTATGCTATTTAGGCACCTGAATTAAGATGAATTTCCCATGTGTGTCTAGGTAAGTGTAATAAGTAATGCATTCCCCATGGATGAACATCCAGAAGCTTTGTTAAACCTCATTCTCTAGCTAAAAAAACCAGCAATTCATTCCAAAGCCCATATTGAAAATGTCACTCATTCACAGCCTGGTGCCTTTTTTTTTCTTTTTTCTTTCCTTTTAGGGGAATATTTTTCTTGCTACACTTGGAAAGTAAAAGAAGCTTAGCCAATAAAAACATCAAGTTCTCTGATGTAAAACTAGTATTTATTTATTTATTACCAGCTCTAACAGATAAAAGATTTTTTGGTATGTTTTATTTTTAAAAGCTTGATCTAGTCTGCCCAGTTTTGTTTGTCTGGATATTTTCAGATTGGGACAACAAAAAACTTCTTTCTTTTCTCTTTTCTGTCTTTTTCCAAACACATGAAACAATTTCAACTGTATTACAAAGGATAAAATGTATTCTTTGTAGTCTAAAATCCTTATGTATAAAGCTGTGGTAATTTTAATTCTTTACATATGCAAGGCAAACAGAGGTAACTTCAGTCCTGCTACACAGAAGAAAATTGAGGTCAGTTACTGCTCTTCTGACCTATGAACTCCACTGTTCTCACCAAGATTGGATAATATTCCATGTTTCCACCCCCCCGGACCAGCTGCATGGATGTATTTAAAAATATTAATATCTTAGTTCCTCCACCTTATTCCCTTCCATGATGGCCTATGACTTTAGGCACATGTGTCAGTGAAGATATATTTAAATTAGACTGTGGGTTAATGACAAGGACTACATTTCTGAGGTACCACGTCCCCAACAGTCCTCTTTCCAATTTTTTTTTTCTATTTGAGTGTAGAGAAAGTTTGAAATTTTAGGAATACTTAATAAAGTACACTTCAGAAAGCTGGGAACTTTTGCAGCTTTTTTCCTTTACCATGTTAAGTGTCTTTGCTTTCCGAGTCACAAGGTCATGACTTGTCCGTGAGCATTGCTGCCAGATCCGTGCAAATCAGTCAACTTGATCACGACACAGAAATAAAATCATGATTTATTGACGTCACTAATTGTTTGATCCTGCATGAAAAGCACATTCTTTTCAAGTTTAAATATTTTAACTCTGAAGAAAATTAATAGTAACTTCACTGTTGCCTTCAACTGAATTTGATTTTACTTAAAGTATCACAAATATCTTTTTTTTACAGAAATTAATCCAACTGCTTACTTGATCTTTGGTTTTTGATGAAGAAGAGCTTTAGTCTCTCTTTAAATGTGTTTTCATTCATATAGAATTCAACTTGCACCCTGAAATAATAAAAAAGAAAGTATTAGGATTGGCTATGAAAGATAATAAATCCATATTTCAAAATAATTTTTTTCTCTAATCATCTATTTTTGATATAAAACTGAAGGGACATATAGTGAGTGTTCAGCTAAAAGGTCACTTGGCTTTGAATGACTAATGTTGAAAGTTTAAAAAACCCCAAACCAAATAAACAAAAAAAACCCCACCACTAACAAGCAGAAAACCTTTCGTTTATCCCCTTTACATGCAGAATCATTTTCATATTACTTGGACAGCCTACACTGCAAAATAAGAAGGATCTATGCTTTGGGGATTTTTATTGGATGACCATTCTCTGATGATGTTAGTAGGGAAGATTTCCTTGCTGTCCAGCTTAGGTCTTTTATCTCAGTTTAATTCCCCTCCTGTAAGTGATATTTTAATGAGTCTTCTTTTTGCTATCTTGTTCACACCTCTGTTAAGTGTTCGTGTCTCAGTCCACTTGTTTGTATTCACCTATAACCAAAAGCTCATGTACCAAACAAAACCACCCTCTCTGAACTTTGTTTTTGTCACCATGAAATACTGAGAGCTGAAAGCAAAGTTATGTTGCAATCACACAATATTGTACAGAAAATAACTCTCCTCCTGATTATATTAAAGCAACAGGATCATCTTCCCTCCATTCCCCTCAAATCTGCCTCAGTTTGAGAACTGTTCTATTATTGCTAAAGAATAAAGAATATCACACAAGTGAGTTACTTCCCTGTCTCCCTTTCCCTGTATATCATGTTTTGCACAACTGCAAAAATATACTTTTTCTTTTCATAAGCATGCTTAAACTTTATTTCAGCATTTCTTCTCAGCAATCTTTTCTTTCATCCAACAACTGTACTTCAACTACTTGGTTTCATGTGTAGTCATATTTTCTAGCAGAATCCTGACTTGTTTTTCCCTTCTTGCATGTGAAGACCTTTGCTGAAACAATTTCTATACAATATATTGTTATCTGTAGTCTCTCAATTGTTATCTGTAGTTGTCTATACCTGATATTTCTGTACACCTATGGAATTGGAGGGTTATTTACTTATGGGCTTAGAATGGGTGGCACCTCAGGTAATGTAACCTTTTCAATCTTCCTCATTACCAGAAGTTTAGGGACATCACTTTGTAGGATAGGGTCATAAAAAGAAGGCTCTGTGATTCACTCAGTGAATCAGTTAATTTTAACTAGTCATTGCCTTTGGTGTGTTTTACTGTAGTGTTCCTTGTAGGATGGGTAATTACACTGCTTCCTATTCAGAGGAAGCACAAACATAACCTTATGTTTAAGAATCTGAATTTTCCAAGGTGCTTACTGTCATTAATGCAGTGACAGTTTTAGTGGGAAACATCTCCCATGATTTGGCAGCTGCCACATGCTAAGTGTATATACTTAATCTTCAAGGATGTATTTCAGGAGGTAAACAAAGTGGCACAAGCTATTGAAGTAAGGGATGTGACTGAAAGGATGCATGGTGGGTTTTGGGGTTTTTTTACACATCGTGAATTAATCTCTCAGTTTTGGGTAAGAAAATTTTAGCAATCACTTATCACAAAAAAGCAACATGTTACCAGTAGATGTGGGAGCTGATCACCCTCCTGTCACCAGCATTATGAATTGCTCTGATAGCCTTCTAACAGCTGTCTGCCTGGCTTTTCTTAGAAACCTGTGCTCACAGCAGACTGGGATTCCACAGTGCAGCAGTTTCCATGGCAAAATGGATTACGAATGCTGCTAATGCCACTTCTGTGGCTCCTTCTCCTTCCCCTGACTTTTTTAAACTTTAGTAAAAACTGTAGTGGCCTTCTACATTTGCAGGAAATACATTATCACGCATCTATAATCAATGTACTCTCCTGATACTCTGGCTACCAGAGAATATTTGTCTCTTGAAGGTTGCTATTTACTAAGTAAAGTTAAGTATGACTGGCTGAAGGAGCCTCTGGCAAGGACAGAAATCTCCAGATACTGCTCTTTCCCAAGACTCTGCTTTTTATTTCTAAGGAAAACACATGTTCTACTTGAATGTTTCATACAATCTTTTAATGGTTAATATTTTACCTCAAGTATTTGCTCTCTTCTGTATTTTTCCCACTATGAAATGTAGCTTAGAAAAGGAGGATTTTGGGAACCTACAAAAAGTAAATTCTGATCCCCCATTGAAATACTGAGAACATTGCATAGCAGTAGTGGTGAAGGGCTTGAACAAATTTTTCTGGACTTAATTAGTGCAAGTTATTAAGGATGTTTCAAGTGAGGGAGTGAAATTCCTTGTGACACACTTATATAAAACTGGATTACTCTATTGCACAATATTTGGAATTTGATTCTAAGTAAATGGTTTTAACAAAATGGCCCACCATGCAGATCAGTGTGATAGTACATGTACATGCAGAATAAATTTGGGTTTATTCTGTATTTATAGTGTAGTTTGAACAATTTGTGCTTCATGTTTATCTTCCTGTACAATACAGTCCACCCTAACCAGAAGGAAGTCAAGCTAAAGGATTAAGATGATGATGGTTACAGAGACAGAAACATTTGATGAATGTAAGGATTTTGGTTTTGCAGTCAGTTAATCCCTTCAGAATTTTTCGGTGCAAGTAGTTGCCTTTGAATATTCCATGAAAAGCTGCTTTTGGAAGTTAAAAGAACAGGTCTTGTGCTTTACTGACTCTCACTTCAGCTGTGTTGAAAATGCACAAGTACCTGATGTCCCTGTGCCAAAGTTATATGATTGTCCTGAAAACACAGTGTGGTGTTCTTAATTGTCCTAAAATTCAATACCATTGGTAGTGGTCTTCACTAATTTAGACCCAAAGAACAGTGATGTCACTGAAATAACTTCAAATCTTTCAGATTGTAAGAAGCATCTTGAAGTACCCCAAGTCCAAGTACACATTGAATTCTTGTAATTCAGTTAAGATGCAATCTGAGTAGTGCATTTTAATGTAATACAAAGTATAGCAGGAAAATCCTAATTCATGTCAAGGACACTAATGCAGAGCACTGCTGATGGCTGTAAAACACTGGGACCAAGCTGTCTGTGCTCTGGCTACTTAACTCATTTTTCCTGCATTTTTCCATTACTATTTACAAAGTCATTCTAACCCCATAGCCACACTTTACTACAGTAACAGTATTATCTTGCACCCTCAAATCTACAAATTGTCTTTCTTTAGTATTAAAAACCAGATTTGGCAGAAATAATCAGAAATGAAAGCATGAGCTGCATTTCTCACTATGTGTGTGCCAAGAGCTGTAAATGTTTATGCTTTCTATTTATTGATGTTGAAATCAAGAAAAGGTATTAAGTGTACAAACAGAGCCAATCTGAAGAAAAATACTTACATTTATTTAAATCCATATTTTTAGAAAGGGACGTCTCATACGTTTCCTACAAAGAAAGCCTTGTACTATAGAAAAAATATAGGGGATTTTTAATTGGGATTTGCCAACTCAATAGATGTGAAATCCTGTTAGATTTCAGACCTGAAAGCTTATTATGTAGGGTGCTTAAATATGAAGCACCTGAAGTGCCAAAGTGAACTGCTATGATCTGATCTTATTTTACTGCAATAAAAAAGGAAAAAGGCATTGTTTTTCTTATAGCTTTCATTAAAAGGATTAGTGTGTTTTAATGATGACTGTCATGGGTAACACTTCTATTTGAAGTTCTGCAAGTTCTGAAAGACTCAGAACTCTAATTTGTTTCCAAAGCCCAGTAAGCACATTTATTGAAGGTATTTGCTGTGCTGATGAAATCTAATTTTTGCAATATGGTCCTGCACTTTCTTAAAGATTATTCTGACAAGTGCAGAATTCTTAAAACTGACAGGTATAAGGTCATTTAATGGTGGGGATTTTTATCTGTTTATTAAGAACAAACCAAGAAATATTTTCAAGATCTCTGCAGAGCTGTGTTCGTGTGATATTGTCTTGTAGAATCTTTATGGTATCTCACACTGAGAAACATGACAGAACAAAGGTTCCACAGGTATTTTTACTTAGAAGCTCCCCTTTACATCAGTAAATCTGGGTTAAACTATTTAGTGATGTTTTTCCAGACAGACCTATATTCACTTGATTATGTAACTGGATGTTAACATAACTAATAGATTTACAGATACCAGGTGTTATCAGTGAGACTGTAAATAATTCTCTGCATTAATGAAGACAAAATCAGGATGAGCTGAGTTAATAACAAGTTATAAAATAAAGAATAAAGGATGCATAAATAACTTTAGAGATTAGAACTGTATCTTGTGTTCAAATTCTTTTTTGTGTCTCCTTCTCATAAGTGCTGCTTTGATTGAAACAAAACTAAGACAGCATCAGAAAACTGGCCAAACCAAATTTTTCAGGTGGCACAAAGTAAAAATTTGTACCTGCAACCACAAAAAAATATGTTCTATGTCAAGGCAAACTTTCCTTTACTTAACTGCTCAAACGTCAAAATGCTAAAAAATTCAGCCCTTGATAAAAATTATCTTCCTTACAGTTTAAATAGTATGTGTGTCTGTATTTTTATGGATAGAAATAATTTTAAAATCTGATTGTAGCCAGCTTCATGCTCCTTTTTGCAATCAACTGGCCTCAGTTACGTAAAACTGGCTTTGTGAAACTGATACAGGTCTATGGCAGCAATTTAATATTACAGCAATAGAGAGAGGAAATTACATTACTTTTCAAACATTTCTGGGGAAAATATCTTAATTTTTTCATTCCTTTGAGGGTAAGATTTTTAGGGGAAGGCTAAGAGCAAGAGATGAACTCAGCAGCAGGTAGTATGCATGCTTTTCAATCAATTAATAATACTGGTTTTTTTAAATCCCCTATTCACAGTCTTGCACACTCAAAAAGGAAATTATTATCCCATTCCTGCACTCATGAAAATCTGTCATGAAGTTACCATTCTAGTAATGGTGCAGTAATAAAAAGAATGAATTCACAATCTGTATTAACTGTCGTTAGAAATTTTCTTTAAGGAGAAAACACTATAATGCTTTACTATGGGAAAAAGAAATCTCTAAGTAGTTTCTTTCACACACTTGACTTTTTACTGCAAATATACTTTTCTGTTGCAAATCTATTACCTAAGGTGAGAAAGTTAATAAAACAAACGTGACTGATGCATTAAGAAATCGTGCACTTTGAAGCTAAAGTTTGAAAGAAAACCACTCAAGGAAGATGCTTGATAAATTTAGTAGAACTTTTTTTAAAACCTTTTCTTTTTTTTTTCCCATACAAGGTGAGGAAATGGATATTTTAAAATGTTTTTATTGCATGTAAAAATAGCTCTTTTTAACTTCTGGGCAAAAATACTTCATATGTAGGATATATACAGCACGGAGCTGCTGCAATGAAAATCCATTATGCAAGGCTTTTTCACTGGGTAAGTCTGAATATCAAAGAACACTGAATAATGGGATATGCTCCATGAGTTTCATTCCAGGCACTGTTCAGTTTTATGGAGTTGTGCCAATTAACCAGACCTGAAGAGCAGGAAGGTTAATTTGTTGCCTTTTTTTTTTTTCTTTTGATAATAGTGGCAACTACTTGTCAAAAAGAGACTTGAAACAAACTTGTTGAAGTCGAGCATTCTGTGATAACTCCTTTCGGTCAGCCTGGGTTTAACTCTGTATTAGAGCATTAGGATCAAAATACAAAGTAACCCATTGCAAGCTATTTTTTTGTGCTCTATTTCTCTGTATGACAACTGCTGGTCCCTATCACTTGTTGATCTTCTAAAACAAAGAGCCTTCCCCTGCAATTCCAGCACTCTCCCTGTCCTCTCCGTGACAGGTGAGGCACACACAGGGTCAGGCAGTTTGTATGAGCATCTCACACACACTGTAAAAATTAATTAGAAATTACTGTTCTTAAGAGTGAGAACACGCCTCAAGTTGTTGATTTAAAATTTAACAGTATTTTCTACTACAGAAGTTTAATGCTGATTTTGCTTACCCAATCCCTGTGTGTTGTAACGTTGCCAATCAATTCTTACCTCATTAAGACTCCTGTTCTCTCAAAAACCCCCCCTTAGTTATTTCCCCAGGTAGACACACCTGTGTCTACCCTGCAGGATTGGGGTAGTTTTAGGAGCTTGGTAGCCCTCCACCTATTTGCCCTCTTGCCCCCAGTCTTTCTTTGGTCCTCTGAAACCTTTTCCTTACTACTTCATCCATGCTCAGTCCACAATTTACTGTCCACAGTCTTCTCATTCCACCTCCTCCTTCTTCCTGTTTTTCCATCCAAAGTTTAAGAAAATTTCCAGTCCCTTATTCAACAGTTCCTTTTCTCTAGTTCCTTGCAGATTTCTCCCTTTCTTTCTTCCTCTAGAGAGTTTCACTATTTGACTTGAAAACACTGAGGAAACGGCACACTGTGGGTTTTTTCTCAGCTCTAATCCCCTACACAGACCTCTGCTTTCAACATGTCTTCCTTTACACTCTCCCTATCTGGAATTGTAACTCAGACTCTGGACTTTACTACTCTTAAAGGTATCATTTCATGACTTTGAGAAATCTGTCTTTCGAGCTGTTTACCTTTCCTCTCCTCTTGAATTATTCCATTGACTTTCAGTCTACTTCCAGTATTGCACATTAGGGTAGCCAACAAATATCAAGGCTTTCATAAATAAACTCTGCAGCACTGCCTAAATGCCACATGGGCATCTCAGTGTTGGTGCTAAGGCTATTAAAAGGTACTTCTTCCTCAAACCAAACAGAAACTTAATGGTGACCACTTGTGAAAATATCCAGTGTATGTCCAAAATAGATGGATGGTAGTGATGGAGTTGAGTCACTCCTACCCCAACACTTCACCTGTGATGTTATTTCTCTGTAGATTTTATTTTAATAAGTTTTGATTCAGTGTGCTCCCCATTTAACACTTTTCTCTTACAAAGCAAGCAGTAAACACCATGAGGGACATTGTCATGGAGATTATCCAGATAAAGACAGAAACAGGTGTTCAGATAAATAACAGCCTTAAACTGTTCTGGTGGATTTTGTTATGTCTAAAGAATTACATGAATAAAAATCTTAGAGATTCGTTGCTTACTTTAGACATAGCAGTTTACAGATCCACATATAAAGAAATACCTGTGAATGAAACGTGCCATCTTTGCTTCTTTTTTGGTTTGGTTGGTTTGGGGTTTTTTTGGTCTAAGTGTACTAGTCCAGAGCTTAAACCAGCAAAAGACACTGTGTGAATTTAGGTCTCAAGTTTAATGAGAGGAAGGATAAGCCCATGTCTTGACCTTAAGGAAATGCTGAGCAAACTCTTCTCACTTTGGTCCCTTGCAAGTGACTCGAGTTAGCCTCTGATTACCACAGAAATTCAAATCACTATTCACTTAAGCTCTACTTCTCATCTGTAAGACAAATGTCTTTGACTGTTCTGTTACTCCTCTTCTCTAAGTTATCTTTTACCTCTCCTTTTCAGGACTTAATCTTCTCAAAAACAGCAAGTAGAACATGGCTGAGAGCTGTCTGTACATGGTATCCTCACAGATTAGATGGCTAATCCCAGTTTTATTTTTACTTTGAAATTAAGAGAATTCATTTTCTGAAAACATAACAGAAGGGAGAATTAAAAAAGCAGATGGATAGAAAAATCAAAAAAAGGAACAAAAAATCTTTGTGGGTGAATCCCAATCTGTCATTTTTCAAGTATCACATGACCAAGTGTAAAATACAATTTTAAATATGACTCGTTAATATGTTACCTGAACCAGAACCCTCTTCCTAGTAGATTTGATCCAATGCACACTGAGATTAATGGAATATTCTCTTCACTTAGAGCTGAGTAAAATAATCAAATAGTAGAAATATTCAAACTAGATCTTTTCCTATTGCTTTAAGCATTTAATTAGTATTTTTCTCCCAAAATGAAGGTAATTTTCTTTCTATTTCAACTGTAAAATGTATTTTACATAAAACAGGGAGGTCAATGTGAGATTCAGTAGAGCATATCTATATATTGACTCTAATATAATCCCACTGCTTTTTATTGTCACCATCTTGTTCTATTATTACTTCTGTTTGCTGACTTTTCTTCTTTTGTTCTTTTTTACTGTATTATGCTAGTTATACTTGGCAGTCTTCAATTATAGCCAACAATTTATTCAGTGTTTCCTGAAACAAATGCACTGTATAATTATATCAAGTCAGAAAAACAAATTTCAAAGGCTTTTGGGTTCTGGGTTGGGTTTTTTCCCAAACTCAAACATTGGGAGTTAGTAAATTAATCTACATTTTTACCAATGACATAGTAAATTATAGGGGAGTATTAGCTGCACCTACCCAAAAGGAAATGGAACTTTATGAAAATGGTCTTAAACTCCAGCATTCAGTGCGAATTTCCATGATCTTGTATGGAGCCTTACTCACTGATTAACATTTCATAAGGAGAGAAGTTTCAGAAATGAAATGTTCTAAGATAGAAATGCCAACATGTCATGTCAAAAACATGTCCTTTTTTTCCCTCTGAAAATTGTTTTGTTCAATGAGGTAATTATATTTTATATTTCCTTTACTGTTTTTTAAGTAGAATATAGACTCAGTCTTTCCAAATGCATTCATCAAGCAAAGTATGGTTTTGTTTTCATTTGAATTTTGCTACTACCTGGGATTTTTGACCCAATTAAAACAGAATGTGCCTTCTATATTTCCTGTGATGTGATAATAACATGATGCCACAAAACCTGACTCACATAATTCCCTTAAAAACTATTCACTCTGATGCAGAAAAAATCTTGCAGGTAAAATTAATCTCACGTGAAAATTTGGTACTCAGTCTACAACTCAACCGTGCCCATTCTGCAAAGGCAATCCAGGTATGAGCTACATTTTCAGAAACCAGTGGACTTACTGCCAAGTCACAGGAAAGTAAGCAGTGAAATTCCTAAGACACAATAACCTTCCCGTATTTAGACTTCACTTAACCAGGATGAAGTTTTAGTCTCCGGTGCTGTCATCTGTAGCCTGTGTGTGCATCTCCACACCTGTGATACACACATCTTTGATTCCCTGATTATTTGACCTCCTGGCTGTTTCCTTCAGCTCAGGAGATTTGAAGGGAGAAAACTGCTCAATTTCACTCCCTGTTACCACCTTTGTCACTTACTTTTTTCCTCCCATCCTTAACCCTCACAACTTCCTCTTGCCACCCCCCAGCTGTCACCACAGTTTGCTTTGTCACCTCCTCATCCCCTCCGGAGAGGGATATGATGAGTGTGGAATAAGTGCCAAAGCTGCTCTCCAGGGCCCTCTGCAGCAGGCTGGCTCAGAGCACCTCACGCAGCACAAACAAGGCTGGCTGAGTTTTGTGCTGTGTGGAAGGTAAATCCTTTTACGTTAGCTACATAGCAATGTAAACATGTTTATTTATATAGGACTGACAGGATTATTGTGCTTCCACAGGTATTGCCTGAAAACTGTGCTTGACAGGTGCCTTGTGGTGCAACAGTATAAATAAAAGTCTGACAGTCCAAATCACTATTGCAGTAGTAATCCACAAAGGCCAAAATTATAGCACTTATTATTTCTCCAGTTGTGTCTGTAAAAAAAACCCACAACTAGAAGATAAACAAACAGAAACATAAAAACATGAGAAAAATTGTTTCAAAGGAGTCATAGAGAGCAACCACCACAAAAAAACCTTAAGCACAGGTTGAAGGAAGCAGTAGCAAAGCCTTATGATGGACCAAATAAAAGCAGCTGCCCAGGATTTCAGTGTCTGTAGTAGCAAGTACACAATGTCATCGGGCTCAGGCTGCTGGAACTGAGGGCACAAAGTTCCCTTTCTCCTGCAGCCTGCAGAGCAGCAAAGAGCAGCCCTGAAAGGAGGACAGAGCCAAGCCTTGGGCTTGAGGTCGCTATTAGAGAGCTGCTGCCAGTCAGGCAATGCAGAGGGGTTCAGGACATGAGGTATGAGGTATCAGTATGACTGATAAATTTGCAGGCAAGGGTATACACAACTTGGAAAATATGTGTGTGTGTGTGTGTATTCAGCATGGAGTCTTTTACAAGTGTGGATTTAGGATCTCTGCAGAAGCAGCAAAATCATTTGGGCATAGTCAGCTTCAAGTCTTCACTTAATCATCTGTTTGATATCTATCAGGCTTTCAGGACAGTCATCTTGGCAGTTTTTAGTTTACAGATGTGGTAGCTGTTTGATTTACGTTTGAAACTAGACAGTTGTTTATTTATGAACACGTCATTCACTGCTCTCAACACTGCAATTGCTTGCCAGCTATCATTAAATCTATCAGTACTGACCAACCAACACTTGATTTGCTTATTACCAGATAAACCACAAGTACAGATTGGTGTACAAAGGAGATAGAAACTCAGAATCACCCAAATCAGGTTGTGCTGACTGTTGGCAGGCAGCACTAGGCACATTGTCAAGTTAGGATGTTGTTTTATGACCAGGGGAAGAAGCTGCCATCTGTACAAGTGAGGGAGAGTGTCTCTGCTCACACCCTTACAAATGGGTGTTTTCTGGATTAGTCTGACTGGCACTTGGCACTAATTGGAGACTGTTTATATTGTATCCTTTGGAGATTTTCAGTCAGATCAGTTTGTTGATCAGAATTATCTTCATCACTGGGATTATTACACCTGATGCAGAGGTAGAGCAGAAGCACTCTGGGACAGAGTGGAAAAGGCAGGCCCTTAGTGCACTTGCACTGTTTGACTTACACTGATTGCAATCTCTTTGTATTGGTGTATAAGACAGCAGAAATTTGCTGCTACAGTTTAATGGACCAATTCTTAGATGTCCAAGTAAACATCTATGTCCAAGTAAACTAAATAATGGGAAGAAAGGGTGGGTGGGGAGACAACAACCAGAAGCTCTGCTCTATGACCGTTGTGGGTGATGTTCATGGAACTGCACTCCTGACTGGGATCACAGAGGTCGTTTATGCAGAACATATCACCTTGGTACTTGACCATGCAAATAATCAGGTACACCCACGTCCTTGGGCTGCCCCTAAAAGCTGGGCTGCTGGCTTGTAGGGATGAGGAAGTACCCAGAGTTTCTTCTACATTTCAGAGCCAGGAGGACACGGCCTCTACTGCTGGTGTACCCACCTGTGGATAACACAGCACTACCAAACTGCTGGAACATGGTGCAGGGGAGCCTTGAACCCCCTTCCTCCACACAGCCAGTGTACAGGGGACATCCTCTGGAGCTTTAGAGACAGTGTCACTCTTCAGATCACTACAGACAACTTCCAGCACTGCTGATTCTCTCAGGTACTGGATACCTTCATCCCCACTTCCCTGGGGATTTCACAAGATCTCCCTTAAATGGATATCTTGCCCTCATGCTTGAGAGAAGCCATTTCCAAAGGCTGCAAATTGCTCCTTCAAAAGCCCTTTTCACAAACACAAGTTACTCCTGGCTGAGATGCTACAGATGTTTCTCTGCAACCTTTCCTTAATGACACAGCCTGTAAATGTTAACTAATACCAAAGTTCCAGAGCACATTTTAGCACTTCAGAACACAGTGTCAGGACCACTTGGGTACCACTGGGAAAATGCTGATGATTTGTTTCAATAATATCTATACTGATGGTAAGAACATACTTAAGATAATATGGAAATGTGTGGAAATATGTGTTGATGGAGGGAAATGTTCAAAAAGGGGCTGTACCAGAATCAGGCTATATTAAAACAAGCAAGTGTGTTACTTACTCTGCTCTTACATTATTTCCTCTTATCACTTACCACTGTCTGCTAAATAAATGACCAAACAGACCAGTTCAATCTGCTAAGTAACAGACTAAGTCTGCCTTTGTGCAGATACTCTTCAATTTTAAAAGAAACCTAATTGAGCAAAGACAAATATGGCTGGCCAAAAAAAAAAAAAACAACCAAAAAAACAAATATATTGTAAGAGCTTTCACCCTTTTAACAATGGCAGTTATAAAACTTAGAATCTTAAATTTCAACGGTATAAATTTACACAATCTACTGAAACAGCATTATACATTGCTAGCTTGCTAAAATAAAGCATTCTGTAATTCCCTATTTCAATTTGCAGTGTTTTTAAAATCAAAATTGATCCTTTTACAGGCACGGTCAGAAGTGCAAGTCAGACGTACAAGAAGATGTACAAACACAGTATTCCCAAAAGGAGGCTTTTACAGGCCATATTTTTGTGCTAAACTGATTCTGGAGAAGTTGCAGTTACCTGGAGTCAATAGCTAAATCCCCTGTCCCACGCCACTGCACAAACACATTTCTACACTTGCAGGCTATCGAGCCATTCTTCTGCCTGGAGGAAGGCTGTGTTCCATTTATTGCTGTAATCTTGGCCATTTTTCCTACATTCATTCTTCCATTTTCATGTTTGCTGTCTTCAAAGGTCTTTTAAAAATCAAGCCAACCTCAAAACCCTCTAACAGCATCTCCCAAGTGTCATATATCTTCCAGATTAAGGGTAGTTCAGTACCCTGAATTTTTCATTGTTCCATTCATATTTGATCTATGCATCCTGGTCCTGTGCCCCATCTACTCGCTGCACACTGCTTGACTTCTGCCCCCCTGTTTTTGGGAGGGGAATCCTATGCTGCTCTGTTTCTCTACAGTGACTAGGCTCCAATGCCAGACACTGACTTGACATATTTTGTAACCACACAATTACAGATAAGAGTAAAGTTAAAAATAGCAGGTAAATAAAACCACGGCAAAAGGCGAACAAAAATATTCTCATAATGTGCATCAAGAATGACAAAAATATGTAAGTACTAGTTAGCATGTAAAAAAGAAAAAAGAATAAATGGCACCCATGCCAAGATCTACAAGTTGGATTTAGCCTGGGAACAAACTAAGAATGAAGCAAATGACAGATATAAATAGACTATGAGCTGTAGCACTCTGCTCCATTATGAGATAATTGGAAGAGATAGATAAGGGGGAAGTCTAAAGTGAACATCATGTACTAAAATTTTTATAAGGCATTTCAAAAGGTTCTCTGGAGATTGATACTGAAGGTAAAAAATCACATGTTCATACAAAGGAAAAGAAGTAAACAATCCAAAAAAGTAAAATAAACATGTTATGATACGATATAAAGTGAGTGCCTATCCTCAGAGAAGACTTTTTTTTAAAGAAAGGACAGTAAAAATACTGTAGAAACTGTAGAAATGTGCCATTTTTTCACATTTTTAATATAATAAATCAGCTTAAAAGTCAAAGAGGAAAAGAACCTACTGAATAAGAAGGTAACAACTTGAAAAAAAATATAGTACAAAACCCTTTATCATAAAGGAATGTACATATAGACCAGAGAGACTTCTAATAGAATAAAACAGGTAACTTCTTATTGACAAAGCAAAGCAGAGGCTGGTTGCACCTATAAAGCAGAAATAGACTAAGCAAGACAAAATCAATCTTTGTTTGCCTTGAAACCAGACACTTAGAACACTAAACCAACAGCATTTAATAAATATTTTTCAAATTGTATACATCTACTTAGTTGAACTCAAAGGAATTAGAAATCCATATACTTCACTCTCTTTCTATGGTGTGGATATATTAATTGCTTAGGTAAAAATGTGTTTGTCAATATTTATTAACCAGACTCTGACCTCTGTACGTCTGGTCATAGAGAAGCTAAAAAGACCCATATACATTTCCCCCATAAGTAGACATATATCCTGCTCCATTAAATGATATTTTTGCTGTTTGTCTCACCACAGGCTAAGAACTCATATCTCATAAAGCAGGAGCAGAGTTAAGAACTTGGATTTGCGCTCACTTTTCAATCTTCATCCCTTTGTTATAAGGAAATTAGTCTACTTCAGTAACTTTTTGAGCTCAGGTTTCCTGGTACTCTACTGCATTCACCCTTTCCCAGGATTTTATCCTGTAATGCAAATGGAGGGTATATATTTTTAACAAGGAAAGGGAAAAGAAGTAGGAACAATTGCCAGGATTGCGCAACTTCGAAAATCAAAGAGTTCCAAGGCCTTTAATAATGTTCTTTCCCCTTCCTAATAGCTCTAAGTGCATGTGTACACCTTCCCCTCCCAGTACCTGTGACTGAACTAAGGGCCTGAAATTGCATTGCTACAGTTGGAGATCTGAGAAATTACCTCAAAGGCAATGCAAAACTTGGGACTTGTAGTTTACCAACTTCATTGCAAGTGCAGGAAGACAATGGTTATGTTGCTTCCTACATTTTACACATCTAATCCACTCATTTCATCATAGGTACTAAGAGAAAACATGCCCTCCTCTTGCATGTCTTTGATTCAAATCCCTGCTGTAGCCTGGGCTTTTTGCATTGTCTGTGGTCACTTGCTTATTTCAGCACTCTATTCTTCAACTCTAAAAGGTTTCCACAAAAAACTACAAATAGATAGAAGTTATAAAATCATGCTTTCATACCTCAGAGTGCTGTGAAATGTACATCATAATCACTAAAATGTGAATGAAACAGTCTCAGTTAAAATGACGGAGTGTAAAATGCCTTGTCTTCAAAATGCTCCAGATTCTTATCACTAATGAAGCCGTGCAATAATGGCTGACTTGGGGGAATTTGATGAGAATGCTGTAGCCCATTCAGTCTAGACTCAGAGATTAAATAAATCCCTCTACCTGTAGTTTTGGTTTTGTTTTTCACAGATTTTTTTTTTTCCAATTCTGCACAGTTGAAAAGGAAATTAGTATAATTTATCAATAGAATAATTTTGTTCCAGTTGACCGTATTGAACTATTTCTCCTATGGAAATGGAAAAGTAGATCTCAGATATATTCAAATATACTGTTAAATAGCATTCCTACTGTATTTATGGAGTCTATTTATGCCAGTATTTCAGCATTTCTCCAGCAATCCCACTTATCCTGCCATATAATGGGTGAGATGATCAAATACCAATGGGAAATTTTCTATACCACTCTGGCTTCTCTCTATCACGCCTTTAAAAATCACCAAATTTTCAGTGAAGCTACTGAATTAACTTTAAACACATATGACTACAATTTTTTTTTATTCTTAAGTTCAACTTGACACGTAATTTTATTTTTTATGCTTATCTTTGTAACATCTTCTCAAAATCTCAGCCAGACTTCTGAGTAAGATTTAGATCTTCTGTCTATGGTTAGAGAGCTGTGTAGTAATTTATGAGAGACTTCCTTGTAAGGTTAATGAGAGCAAAACTTCCTCTTGGCTACCTAAATGCCACCTACTTTAATGCTACCTTATCTCCGATGATAAATTGCATTTTAAAGTAAAGCTTTACACACAAAAAAAATATTGGTTTGGTTTATTATTTGGCACTGTAAACTTCAGCCTGGGGTACTTTCCAAATTAAAATAAATGAAATTAGAAGAAATACTGGACATGCTTTGGTTCTTAAAATAATTCATTTTCCAGACTCCTGATCCTCCAAATTAGCCAGTTTACGTTCTCTTGAAATAATACTTGAAGTGGGACCTGGTGCTAAGGTTTACAAGAAAACCAAGTGCTACAATATGCAGTTATCATTTTTGCATCTACTTGTTGTTCAGCAGTGGACTTGTAGAAAAGTTGTACTTACAGAAGCACCCAAAGCAGCTCTATCTTTAAAATACTGCATAACAACAAATTAGCATATTCTTTTCAATATTTTGACTGATACACGTCTTATCTGTGAACTTCTCAATCTCCTAGAATATTTTTAGATTGTCAAACACTGGTGGCTAAGTTGTCACCTGAAATATTCTATTTAGGAACTGACAGTATGCACTGCCATTTAAAATATATAAAATAAGAGGGGTACACTGGCAGAATGCCCCATGAACCTCAATATAGGGTAGGACAGAATGGGACCCAATAATTACTAGTTATACATACATCCCAGCTCTGTAGGGGCTGAAAATGTAATCATGCATTTACTGTGATTCATTTATCAAACTGAGACTTAGAGTAATAAACTACTATTTCACATTTGATAGTGAAAAAATCAGCATATGAATTTACAGGACTTCTGTTTTGATTGTGTTTCTATTTCACCTATTTTGCCTATATTTATTCTAGAGATAAGGGCTATTGGAGCTAGCGTTGAGTTTTCCATGTACTGGAAAATCTCTGCAGTTACATCTGCTGCCTTAATAACTACTGGATCAAGGTGCAATAAATAAAGTTGCTCAGCAGTCATGACACTGTACTGCCTGGTACTTCAATGGAAAAAAACCTCTTCTACTAAGACTGAGACCATAAATATTCCTGTTGAAATGAACAGGACTCCTCTTTAGAAGAAGGTGGTGTTCAATATGAAAAGATGAAAATCTCACGGCAAATGACTTAAAAGGAAGTTTATATGTGTCCCAATCCTCCATAACTGTCAGGAGACTTTCTGGCTAACTTTCTTCATGTAGATTTAGTGGGTTTGCAGTATTTAAATGACACCTAGGGAATACAAGTCGGGTCAAAACAATAATGTACACCAGTGATGGAGAATTCGTACAAATGCACTTTAGGTGGCACGGCAGTCTCACAGATAAAACACCAGTGTTTGTCTTCCACAGTATATTTTCAACTATAAATCTGCTGGAGGTGAAGGTGGGATTAGGAGGAGAGCATGGCAAATAAGGAACAGAGCTGCTGTTTGGGTTTTTTATTTATCTGTAAGAAAAAACACCCAAAACAATACACAATGAAGCTTAATTTTTATAGCTCTTTCTTGATTCTAGTCATAGCCAGCAGTATTCCCCAAGGAGAAACATCACTAGTAAATAATAGCACTCTTAAAAGTAATCATACTATATTTACTATTTTTAGAGGTTTTAGTTACTAAAAATATTACATCATTATTTTTTGGATCGTATTCCAAAATTATGTACTGACCATTGTCACAAAAAGAACATGAGCATGGAATAACATTAAATCAGATCGCATAAACTAAATTTGTGTGTTTATTTCTCCTCCAAGCTACATTTTTCCTTCTAGTAGGAAAGGATTAGGTAGGATGCAAGACTATGACAAAGGCAATACGTAAAGTTAGTTTAAAGCTTCAGTCTTTTTTTTCTGTACTTTGCTCAATTCCCCACCTGTCCACAGGTTTACTTACATTAACAATATTTTTTTATTACAAAGCAAGAAATTATGGGAACCATGCCTGATCTGGAAGGAAAAAAAGTCATAAAAAGTCAAATGAAATTTGTCAGGAACTTCCCACAGATACCTTAACAAGCCTAGAAAGAACTTTTCTGAGATTCCATTTATAGCTGAAGTGTTAAAAAGTGAAAAAGAAAAAAAATTATACTGCATATGCTTTTTACACATGCCCAGGAGCAGGGTAGCTTTATAAAAAGGAGTGTCTTTTTAAAGTTACATATTGAGACAGTCCACATATGCAATCTGGAAACATTTAGACAACGCCCCAAAATATGCCGTTAGAATGCCAACAACTCTGAGAAGTAACACAGGGCTGAATATCAGATTACAGCAATTTCCCTGAAATTCCGGGAGCTGTGTACACTTCCAGTCTCCCACAAGCACGCGTTTACCAGCTACACAAAAGGCGAGGATTTAACAGAAGCATACAAAGAGAAGGAGCATTCAGGAAAAGCCTCAGGAAAAGACCCAAAAGCCCAATACTTGACAGGAGGTGTCTCTCCTGACGCTTCCCACAGAGGAAAGGTTGTGGAGACTCCATTTCCTCTCCCAAATCAACAGCAGAAGAGTGCTGATGACATTTCCTGCTGATGACTCCTTCCATAAGAATTGCACCTTGATACATATCTGTCTTCATTCTCTAGTATTTAAAGCTGCTTTGTCTCCAATGTTGACATCCAGATGGAGGATAAAATATGTAGGGTTTCTGAAGTAATACTTGCAGCTTAACGTATGTATACAGTGCAATATATCTAACAGTGCATTAGAACTGATTCCTTCCTTTCAAATGCAGCCTGATGCACAGATATGATTATTGTTTTACACGGAAAAAAATTACAAAATTTTCATATAAATTATAAATGTCTCATTAAGGAGTGGCAATGATTCAAGAACTCTGAGCACATAATTGAACAAGTGCTTTAAAAGTCATTATTATCTCTAAAATGTCACCTGTCTGATACTGTTCTCTCCACAGCTAACAGGGTACATATAATTACTGACTTCATATAAATCTCAGTCTCCTTACTCAGAGTGAGCTATTACACTTCCTGATTAATCATAAGGCATGGATTTAATTATCTCTTCATTAGTTTAAGAAAAATTTAAAATATCAAGTTTCACAATATTTTAAAAGTTTAATTCTGTCATCTTTATTCATATTAAATAACACTTAGTACTCTCTGAAGTAAAATGCTGTTCATCAGTTTTATCGCTGGCAGAATAGTTTGCCCAGTGGTTAATTTTTCAGAATAATGTCAAACTTTGAAAATGTGCCTTATGTGTGTTTAGAAAATCATTCAGCAAGTGCCTTCAGAACACTGGCCCAGTCAGTGAAAATCTGTTTCCCCCTTAAACGTAACTTCCAAAATGAATGCAGAAATTTCAGATTTTGCTGGGTTCTTTGACAGTCAAGTTACTTAAGGTCTCTTTAGCTAACTGTATTGGTGAGGTGGGTCAGGACAGGTGTTGTTCTGTCATCTTGTTTTCAAGTCTTACATAGATCTTAACACTGATCAGATTTAGGTGGAATATATGGATACAACGAGGAGAGGGCTGTGTTTGTGGACCGAACTGGCTGTAAGGGTGCCAGGAGGTCTGAAAGCCAATTCTCCACCGTCTGAGGAGATACAAGAAAGCACTGCAGTATTCCTAGAATTCCCAGCTCTCTCCATCTGGCCATTTTTGTTCCTGTAAAGCGGCTCTGCCATCTTAGAAAGGAAAGGAATTTCTAAATGCTCAGTTCAGCTTAGCCTGAAGTCAAGTAGCAGCAGGTTGCTACATGACTCCACATCCCCACTCATCTGCCTTAGAAGACATTCACCTCATAATCTTGATAATGGTGACCTTCTAACAGCTCATTCTTATCTGAAATTAGGAGCAAAACCTGAGGTCTTCTACAACAGTCTCAGACCAGCCCATGCTGTATCCCAGCAGACTGCCTTTTAGAGGCCCCTGAAATTTTCCTCTCCTACATGCTCAGAGGTACTTTCTCCATAATCTGAAACATTCCCAGGAGCCAGCCTTGTTCTTCCTACACGAAATGCTCTGCCAACACCACACTGAAATCCCAACATTCTGAATCACCAGTTGAGCTGGTCACAAACAGTGACTGCCACAATTAATTGTCTTAAATGGATTCATAATGTCAGCATGAATTTAACTCATTTTGTTGTTTTTCTCTGAACTCAAACTGTGATCTGTGAACTGCCAAAAAACAAAAAAAAAAATTGAAGGAAAAACTAATCAAGACTTTAAAATTAATTCAGTGCATTTTGAATGTTGTTTGTATCATTTTAGCTAAATTGTAATTTTCATGCAATCTGCGGTCAGTGCCGGTACAAAAATAAATGATCATCTGGGTCACTGTTTGAATGCAGCTTGCAAATGAAGTCCTCAGTGTCCATGAGACACACGATATCTGCAACTGCTCTTGTGAGATTAGCTTCACTTTTATGATACCTTTAGGGGGGTGAAAAATCTACTTGGATTTTGATAGTCTTTATAAAACCAGGTTGACTAATCAACATCTGCACGTTATAGAGTAGTTTGCTCCACTTTTTGTGTTTGTATTATGTTCTTTGAATTAGTACTGAGAGAGTAAAACACTAATTAAAAACTGGACATTATCTACAAAAATGGTTTTTCAAAAGATATTTGTTGAACTGACTGAACCCCTTTGAACAATGATCAAATTCTAGATTGCTGTGCACAGTGAAAACATGGCTTGCTCGCTTCTCAAAAGGGTACATTCAGCTAAATATAGAGCTTAGCCTTTAGTCCTCTGTTAGAGCTGTCTCTGCTCCGTGGTGAGAGCTACAGGGCAACAGTGATACGTGACCAGTGCCCTCAGCTTCTTTGAGTTTGGTGTGAAGGTGAGAAACTAAATCCCATTCCAGGGTCAGGGAATGTTGTGTATTAACAGGTGTCATTCATAAGCAACAAACATAACCACGGTTTTCCACTTGTAGTGCAACTTGCTGGGTTTTTTCCCATTGGCATTTGGTTTAGATTAGGTTTGGTAACCCTGGCTTTGTCTGTACTGCAGTATTCTTGAGTCACAAGGGCAAGAGAAAACAAACTGAGAAAAATATAAAATCTCTAGAACATTTTCGGTTATTTGGAACAACAAATGAACGAGGCTATTTTATAATGATTACTCCCTCTTAAATATTTTAACAGTCACTATACTGTGAAGGAGCTCTGCAACTTTAAGCTACAAATACAGTAAATGCCATTAACACCATAGAAAGCTAACGGGCAAAACTCTTTTCTTTACGAAACGCCAGAGGGGTTTGTCTCGGGGTGCAGAAGCTGGGAGGGAGGGTCAGACTCTCCCGGCAGAGCTAACCCGTAGTGAGCACTGTTGCTGACTCTGTCGCTGTCCCTGCCAGGCACACGGCCCTCGGGCTGCCTGCTGGAGATGCACTTATTAATGGCTCAGCCTGGCAGACCCGTCACACCCCGCTACGGGGGGAGGCAGAGTCTTCTCTTTGTTTGCTAACTTAGCAGGTAACTTGCACTGATCTTAACCTAATGCCTTCCTTCCACACCTTCCATGGCTTGGTACTTGGCAAGGCAGGCACAGAGATGACAGACTTGGCAACCTGCTTTCCACCGCAAAAGTACTGCCCTTCCCAACAGATATCTCCCTAAGTGGAGGCAGGATTTGTCCCTCGAGATACTTCTGAGTAAATAATAATATCACTGTTTTTATCTGTGAGTATAAACACTGGGTTTTGTCTCCTAATGACTGTTTCTGTTTTATTGCTACTTCCCACCAGGAAGTTGACTGCTAACATAATTAGCAGATGATTGCACGGGGGAGGATGAAATCTTTAACAGCTGTTTTAAGGCATTCTGCACCAAATCTTCTATGCTGCAGAATATTTACAGCTCTTGAATGGCATTCTCTTCAATGACACAGATTATAGGACCATGGAGTGGAGGCCTCTAGGAAGGACTTCCTCATTTACTTGTAAAAAAAGGTGAAGAATTCACATTTAAAGTGATTAGTGGATTAGTATAAGCATCTGGGCGTACTGTGTCAGAATTCAGATAAGATAAAGATCACCTTTAATTGTGAAGTCTAGAAAATGAATGTATAGCGCAGAAATGGTTAGCAGATTTATTTTACAACTTTACTCTTGCTATAAAAGAAAGTGCAGACATTTCTGATGCTCCAAGTGATCTATTTCTCTGTTACAGGATAAAGGGGAGACAATATGAATCAATGCCATTTGTTATAGAAGAGTCATTCTGAAGGAAAGGCATAGTGCAGCACAGAGCTTACTATTATAAAATAAATAGTCTTAATCATTGGGATGTGATACAATAATATTCATAAAATTAGGAGGGAAAGAACTGCTTTAGCTCCCCATGGAGTATTATAGAGCCTGCCAGATGTAAAGTAGTATGTGTCAAGTTGTAGATGGAAAAATAAGAGCTTTAGCAATAAGTCTATAATTGAGTAATGATTGAAGTAGCAAGTACATTTACAAACTGCACATCACGTTGTCCCAGAGGAGGAAAACTACTTGGTCTGCGAGAGTTTTCAAGGTGAGACACTTAAATGGTTTGTGCAGTATAAAACTTCTGCTGAGATGTGCTACAGAAGTCTTCTTTGGACAGATCCAGTCCAAAACTGAGAGTTACAAGAGTTACATTTCAACAAGTTACAAGAAGAACTGAAATGTTACTCTTTTCTTCCCATGTCCTTCCCCAGTTCCACACTGTGGGCTGGTTTAAGTGGAATATAGAAACAACACATTTTGGCCTGTTTTTGTTGCAACAAAGATGGTAAAACACAAATTAGAATGAGGCTGATGACACTGCCTTCTGCAAAGCACTACTTCCTCTCTCTTACACACAGGTGTTTTATCTCTAACAGGGACCCCATCTGAAGACAAATTTAGAAGGATGGTGAGTATGGAGATATATTAGCAGTTTGTTTATCTGGGACTGTACTCCTAAACCTGCCATGAGAGTGTAAACTCGGGCCTCTTGGTGTGGCAAATGCAGCAGTTTTACTAACATCAATATTTTTGTTTAATCTCTTTTGTTTTAAAGCAGTGAGAAAGGGCTTGGTCTGTACATGCAGCAAGCTCTTTCAGGTTTTAGGGCAACTCAAACTTTCCAATTACTACTATGCAGAGTCTCACTGCAGATATGGAAACACTTGCTCTCTTAGAGAATTAGACTGTTAAGATCTTGATCAATTTTAATCAAAATCAAACTTTTACAATAGAGTTTAGGCTTCTAAATCTCTTTATCGGTTTTGAAAATGTAGTTACAAGGGCAAATCAAGATAAATTCGACAATATCTGTTCAAGTCCTTTTATTTGTAGCCTCTGTTAAATGAAAGAATTCCTGTAAGTTAACATGTTTTCTAAAATGAGGAGGCCAAATTGACTAAAGTGTTTCTTGAAGGAAAGAGGAGGATTATTTTGAAGAAACTGTAATAGAATTTTCTTTTGAGGAAATTATAACAGAATTTTTATCCAAGTTGAATCTAGACTCAGTTATTTTAAATCACTTGAATCAGAAACGTGTGGGCTTTTCATCCCCTTTTAGTTTAACAATCTCAGGTGATTTCCAAAAGGAAGGCAAAGGGAGGGCTTTACTCACTAATTCACACCGTGACAAACGACTGTTAAAGTGCCTTCTGAGATTTACAGTGGGGAGCTGTTCCTTGAAAGTCACCAGTCAACGTGACAGCCAGCAGGATGCGATTGTCCAAGTGATGTGTGGAGGTGTTCTGTATTATGTGAATCTCCTTCCTCTCCAGATAGGTGGTAATGTGCATTTATGCAGAAAGCACACCAGAATGGAAGGCTGATTTTAATTTAATCCTATAAGTACTCAGTGTAAGAACAGTTCTTTCACAAAGGTAAAATTTAGCTCTATAGTTTTAAAATTAAAGTATATACTGTAGCAAAATGACTCAAATTTTAATCTCAATACAGAAGCAGGATTTGAAATGAATTTCCAGTACCAGTTAATGTTCTTGTTATATATATACAGAATAGAAAAAAAAATTTACAGAATTGGAAAATGTAAATTTTTGTTCCATGACTGAAATTGTAAAAATATCTTGCAGCAGCATATAGAAAAGTTATGAAATCTGATGCTTTGAAGGTGGGGGTTGGGCTACCCACAAGTTATCTGTTCGTATTGTTTCCCTGGACACTCCAACTGCCAAAACCATTCCTAGGCACTGCACAGTTCAAGACATTTTTGTCAGAGCAGGCAGAGGAGAATTTGAACAGTTCACCAGAACAAGCAGTCATGCTTCAATGGTGGGAAACATTCCTGGCTTGCTAGAATTCATTAAAACAAATGCAATTTTTATATCTTCATAAGCTTCTAAAAAAAGGATTAAATGTCTGGACATAAATGATTTAAGAAATGTGAGGTAAACTGTGCTCTGCAAGATACTAAAGACTTTAATAAAAAGGCAGTGATATGGACAGAATGCAAATGCTTTTTAATTTTTAATTTAGAAAACTTTACACCTCTAGCATGCTGTGGTTTGGCTGTTTTGAAGCACGTGGTAACTATTTATGTACACAAAAACCTCTTCATTTTAGTTTTCCCAAACTTACATGGGAACCTAAAATCAACATCCTCTTTTCTCCCCTCCTCCGAAGCAAATTATTTACCAACTTTGAACATGTCACCTCTTCACCAGCTAGGGTATTTTCTATTTTCGTTTTGCTCTTCAACACAGCTGGTAAGAATAAGGATTGATAATCAGCAGGGTTATGAAATATTTCATTACATAGTTTACTGTTCCAATCACAATTTAGTGAAACCTGGTTGAATTAACAGGTGAATAACTTGTGCTAATCATTGAGTTCCCCCTATATTTTTCTTCTATTCTCAGCAGCCAAACTAAAAGGTAAATTGCTTTATGATAGCCAATAAACATCTCCGAATATCCAGCAAATCAAAACAGCCCGTTTCATTTTCAGATACTTTCAGTAATGAAACAAAATGTAAAATTCACAAAGGGATATTAGTGATATTTACAAAACTAGTGAGAAAGTAAATGATCTGATCTTCTCCTAACCCTCAGCCCAGTGCCTGGGATATTTTTATGGCCAGAGGAAACCTGCTCCACTGCCCTACTTGCCACAGAATTCACCCACTTGACACACAGACATGCTCTAGCTGAGCTGGCCATTTACATCCTGCTTTGTAGAAATGCCATCCATATAAAATGAGTGTAGTGTAAGCATCAAGCTTCAACTCTCACGGCTTTCAGAGGCAACCAGGTCCTTTGAAAATCTAGCTCTTCAAAACCAAAACTGGTTTTATCCTTTTTTTAAAAAAAAAAAAAAAAGTGCTCAGCAAATTCAAGAATGCCAATAAATTATTCAAACTAGCTTTCTTACTGAACAAAATCATTTGTCAAAGATTCCCTGTGTTCTTCTGCACACAGCAACTTCTTTGATGAAAAATAATACACAATCCAATTTGGCGGTTTGTGGAAGATGACAGCCCAGAACCCATCTGTTACTGAAGCCAACTGCAAGGCTGGCTATGAAACTAAGCTATGAAAGCAGAATTTTTAGGAGGAGGGGACAGAAATGAAAAAGCAGTGAGGTGGATATTACTGTATTGAAGAAATACAGGTAAAGAATGGATCATGAACTAGATGGCAAAAAGAAAAGTCTGAGCGGAGCTCCACTATAGGAGAAGTCCCCAAGAAAACAAACAAACAAAAGATTAGAAATCTGTCTCCAAACAGGTAGAGATCTAAGAACAAAATTCCTGAATGACAGTCCCATTACAATCAACTATGCATTTTAGCACATGTGCATTTTATAAATTAACAGGAACATTTAAAAGAAATTGGTGATCAAACTCTCGTCCTAAAGAAAAATAATAATTAAGGTTTCAAATTTGAACTTTGTGTCAGAAATATATCTTTCAACAAAAAGAGGAGAGGTCACATAATTTCAATTGTATTTATTAATAAGTAGTACTATATGACATACAATGGCAAACTATGCTATTAAACTGGGATTTGGCCACACAGAATCCTGGGTGGCCTGTGGCAGATGAGAGGAATAATTCCATCTCCTCTCCTTTTTTAAAAACCAACAAGCTTCTGGAAATTATCAGGAGAAAAGGAGATGGAAATTATCAGGGAAAAGCCAGCATTTTTCCAGAAGGTCCATAATGGAAGGAGAAGAGAGATCCCCCAAGGATGAACAGACTGGGAAGACCAAACGGAGAATGGAACTAAGACAAGAGACAGAGTTTGGCAGGTAACAGACCTGAAGGTCACACAGAAGATCACACAGACGGGAAACCCTCAGCATACATCACACACTGCCAGAGTGGAGAGCAAGTGGAATTAAGAAGTTGCAGTGAACTGGAAACAGGCATAAAATTATTTGCAGCATCTCAGCCAAAGGCCAATAACTAAAATGAACGATCTTGACCATGTGTTGTAAGGCTACTTCAGCTGTGTTTCAGTATTCAGATATTCCATTCATAGTTAACATCCACTCAACTGAAGAGGTTACAAACAACACTGCTGGCAATATCTATATTGCACCCTGCTTAGGAGGGAATACAAAGGAGGTGCTTCAAAACCAGCTAAGAACCATTTACATAAGAGTTCAAAGAAAAGACAATAAAACAGACAAAAATAATATGTACTTGTGTAATACCCATCATGGCAAACTAATAAGAAGCTGATCTCAGGGTCCCCATAGGTCTGCAGTCTTTCTCATTCAGTATTTCCTGGAAGTATGGCTAATATTCTAAATATTCCACTTGACTATTTCTATGCAGAACGTGCACGCTTTTTCTATAATGGATAGCAGCAATATTCCAGCAACATAGGAAGGAATGAATATTTCAGTATTACACGTGATAGCCCCCAGTTCAGGAAAGTAAGAATCTGGACAGACAAACAAAAGATAATACTCAAGATCTTTATAAGAATGGCTCTTGTTCAGTTACTGGAAAGCTGGTATCCAAAAGTACTGCTATGGTAACTTGCAGAGCTGGAGGAGAGAGCACTGCTATCACAGCCTCATGTGAAACACAATCTTGCTTGCATTGTGGGGAAACCCCTGCACACCTTCCTGCTACTGTGCAGCTGTGTCCAGCCTCAGCACAGGACATTGCATAAAGATCTAGAAAGCCATTTACATTTTTAAATTTCAGATTGTGCCAGAGAGCTTTCTTGTAATGGTTGTTGGAATATTAATGAAATAATTAAAATTGAGTCTTAATTTTCCACCAGTTCTTTGATGCAGTTTTCGAAGGGCAACCATGCTCTGGAAGACCTTTATGCTATAATTCTGCTATCAAGACTGTAATAAGGATTATTTATTTTCATTTTGTTAAGTGCACACAGACCCGAGATAGACAATAGCTAAAAGGATGCTCTGGGTTGTGCAGTTACACTATTTGCCATTTAAGACCAGATCATGCTTCTTCTGTAGAAGGTATCTTCATAAAGTGCAAGTCAAACAACTGGCATCAGTGAAGTGCTTGACAGAAGTTTAAACTAGAGCTGGAAAAAGAGTTAAGCCCCAGAGCAATCCAAAAAGCTATACAGAGAATATTTTGTACATTTTAGCCATCAAAACCCAAAACAAATAAATAAAGTTGTTAAAATAAGAAAGGTTGTGGAGTTTTTTCCTGTTCCAGTAGGAAATAAGATGCAGGTGTAAGATGCTAAATTTTCTAAAATCTCAAAGAATACTCTAATCAGAAGTAATGACTACGTTACAATATACTTCTAATTTTTTAAACAGTAAAACCATGCTTTGATAAACATACTATTTAACTCTCCATTATGTAGTTACAATGCTGTTATTTCCTACCAACAGCATTCGTTTTTTGTGACTATATTAAGATGTCATTAACCATTTCAACCCTGTCTGAATAAACAGCATGTGTTTAACTGCTTCAAGGTATAGTATATTCTAAACAAAGGAAATAATTAGTTACATATTTGCATGATCCTGTGGTTATCAATCAATAAGAATCCATCATTCTTTAGTAAAGTGGTGAAAATCTGAACAATGTAGAACAGCATTAAAATCAAAGTTTCTGACTGCCAAGTTAAAGACATACTCTGACAATGCAAATATATTGAGTTGAAATCTATCCAATATGTTGCCGAGTTTGCTTTTCTGTCATTTGACTACAAAAAAGTGTTGGTACAAAGTGGATATGACACATAATTTTGCAAGATGGGATCATTTTGCAAGATGGGATCATGCAATAGTCTATTGAGACACAAGGTTGTATGGTCCAGCAGAGTGGAATGATGCTGGTGCTGTTCATTCAACATTTTGAAACTGAACGCACATTCCTGGTTTGCTTGTTTATTTTAATGTAACGGGTTCTTTGTTTATTATTTTAAGGACAACACTTGACTTGAAACAAACAAATCCTTTTCTATCGGGTGTAACTAAAGATGCTGGCAGACTTGAAAGAATTCATAGAGGAATAAAATAATGCTGGTTGCCTCCACGCCTAGGATCCCAGCGTTAAAAGAAACTGCATGTAAAGAAGCCTGGATACAGGACAGCGAAAGCATCCCGCAATTAGCCTTTGGACAAGCGGGAAAGCACGCTTCGTTTGGGACGGTCTCTGGGTGAGCGCTGACGCACGGAGGCGATCTCTTACCTGCCCCGCTCCCGCTCCAGCCGTGCCGTGGGGCAGGAAAGGCTCCGCCGCCGGCGGGAGCGCTCCGGAGGCTGCG